>NQII01000515.1:14860-93600 GCA_002778355.1 Clitarchus hookeri
GGGGGGGGGGGGGGGGGGGGGGGGGTGACCACTCCTATGCGAGGGAGTGCCCCCCCGCAATAGGCCTGTGTGTCATGGTGGGTAGGTGGTCTCTTCGGGAGCATTTAGTTCCTTCTTCTCGTATCTTCAAGAAGTGAGGGATGTCTATCTTCCTGTTCCTGGCTTTCCCTGATCACCTCTCCTACCAGCTGGCGCCTGCTTGGCCTTGGACCTCTATTACCATTCTTAGTTGTTATTATCATTAACCTATCCTTTTCCGGCGAATGTAAGGCTTATTTTTCGACACCCTTCATCTATTGAGAGATACCAATTGGCAAGAATACTTAAAAATAGCGGAACAAGTGAAAATCGCTCGGCGGCAAGTCTGGACTGTACAGTGGGTGGTCAATCTTTCCCCATCCAAAAGATCTGATCATATTTTGGGTGTGAATGGCAGAATGAGGTCTGGCATTGTCATGCAGCATAAAACTCTAGACGTCAGAAGGCCACGTCGCTTATATCGTATTGCACATCGAAGTTTAGTCAGGGTAGCTCGGTAAGCGGCTGCATTGATTGTTGTTCCTTGCTGCATAAACTCGACTAACAAGACTCCATGTCTATCCCAAAACACGGTTGCCATAACCTTGCATGTTGAGATTGCCCGCTTGGCCTTGTCTTTGACTGGTGATGTTGGGTGACGCCATTCCATTGCCTGATGTTTAGACTCTGGGGTCATGTGAGAAACCCACGTCTCGTCCCCTGTGACAATCTTCTCTAAAAATTGATTGCCTTCCTTATGATATCGGTCCAAAAAAATCAAGAACGCAAGCCATTTTTTCATTTGGTGTTCCTCAGTAAGCAGCCTGGGAACCCAACGTGCGCACAATTTGTGAAATTGCAAATTTTTAGATACAATTTTGTGCAAAGTTGTTCTACCCACATTCGGAAATTCCAATGCTAAAGTTGAAATTGTGAATCTCCGGTCTTCACGAATCTTTTCGTCCACGGCTTTGACCAAATGTTCTGTGATCACTGATGGTCGGCCTGATCGCGATTCATCATGGACATTTTCATGTCCGTCCTTGAAAGCTCTCACCCACTTAAGCACTTTGCTGTCACTCATCGCATTGGGACCATACACTTGACTTATCTGTCGATGAACTTCCGCTGCTGAAACGGTACTTGCTGTCAAAAACCGAATCACTGACCGTATTTCACAGTCAGCAGGCTTATAAATTATTTTTAACATTGTGAACTGACACTGTAAACAGCACAATGCAACAATACCAATGCAAATGGTGTCGTTTTATGAGCAAGGCATGCCGGGAGTCGGTGCGCATGCGCGTTACAATGTTCCCGCGACATTCGATTAACTACAGCGATTCGGATCTTACTTTCCGAATAACCCTCGTAGTTTTTCAAATACTTATATATGGGGCAGTAACGTAATAATAATATCAGAAATGAGAAAATGTTGTTCTTTTTATTTGAACTTAACACTTTTATTTTAAACAGGTAGTGAATTATAGCCTTAATAAAAAATTATATTTGGGATTGCTTAGGGCAACACCCGATTGGGGAACCTAGCCCGGAGTTAGTGTACATTCAATTGCAATGCGAGGAATTAATCAAACCCAACTAGGGGATGTTAGCATGAGGACTCACAGACTTCTACGGGTCTTCAACGGGAGGTACATTCATGTTGGCAAGTAGCCATTAGGAAAATAATCCAATACGCAGGAAAAAACTAGAAATGGAAGACTATTAATCTTATTAAGTTTATAATTTATTTTAAATTTAGAAAAGTAAAAATTTAATCATTTACAAACGTCCTTGTATGAGGAACACAGAACTAGACTTAATGTCTCACAAAATAAGATTTAGATACAAAATACTTTTTTTTAGATTTCTCTAACTAAATTTCCAAGCCAACACACACATTATTTCAGAGAGTGAACGAATAAAGAGGGCGCCGCGACCATGCTAACGGAATACGAGTGAATCGACTAACGAGCAGAATTACACTATGGGTACCAAGGTAATGCGTCTATAATACAATTAATTAATTAAAACCAGAACTAGGATGTTAACTAATTACTGTTATTCTCCTTCATCGGGGCCAGCCCGGTGTACTCCACATGATTCTACCAGCCCATCGCCCAGAGGGCCTTTTGGCAGTTCGTTGGATACGTTCCTCTACATATTTAATTACCTTGCCAACGAAATTCAACTAAGAACAGAAAATTGCCTGGGCAAAAGCGGGATGCCGACGGGCGTGTCGCCCATATTTAGTACCCCTGCCTCTAGAAGACGCGGATAGTCGATCCACCTGGCAAAGGAGGCCTCTGATGTTTTCCACAGGCTATAATAATGATGGCGGCAGACCACTGGTATGGATGTGCTACCAATACCTAGGAGATACGATAGCTGCCCACCGCGATCTGATAGCTGAACTTACGAAGATTCCCAACTAGTGGGCCGCGACCCCGTTCCTTCAGGTGGCAGACCCAAAACCAAATATTTACTGTTAAAAAAATGTATAAACATGATGCTATATCATGAGTTTGTCTAGTCTCCAAGTACCGTAGTTACAAAAAAGGACAGATAGCTGCGAAGTAAGTGAATATTAAAACTCCTTATAAATTCGTGTTGGCAGCATTGCTAACTTATTTTTAAACACATTTGAGAGCTTATTGGCACAGCGTGACTGCGTCTATCAAATAATGTGTAGAATCTGTTTTGACAACACTGATGCATATAGTATAAAGCCAGATATCATCACAAGTAAATTTTAATATTTTTGGTAGTCAAGTATGTAGCTATGTTAACAAAATAATAATGGTAGAAGAAATAAGTTATAGCCTAACTTAGGAAACACTTACATGCCGAAATGTGTTCTAACGATAAAGTAATTAAGAACAAATGTTTGACATCATTAAGACCGTCATAAATTACATTACAAAATAAACTAAATAGCATGACTAAGTTAAATTACGGTGTGGTGTAAACGTGGCTTTTACGGATTATAATACAGTGAAATCCCGATATTTCGCATCCCGATTATTCGTATATCCCGCTAATTCGTACAAATTTGCCGGTCCCTTGAGAAAATCCCTTTTAATTCGTAAAAAAATAATGCATTCCGGTCCCCTCGATAATACGTATTTATTTTGGTGCTCGAGCTCAATTAAAATTCTTATAATTCTTATTTACAACTTAAAAATCTCGTTAACTCGTAATGTTTTTAACCCTAGACTGTACACCAGCTCTATATTTATGCAATCCGGGCAGGGTAAAAAATACCGGAAGGGAACTGAGGGACGTAGGAGGGTTTGAAGGGCAGGTAATGACGCCGAGTAGGCTGTGAGGCGATGTGTCTGTTATTCTCAGAACTAAGAGGCGCCTTGCTGTCCGGTCTACGGTTATGAGAAGGTAGGAAGGAGCAGAGCGAGTGAAAAGTTAGTCAGTTCGGTCTTAGCCATGCCTCCGAAAAGAGCTAATAAGTGTCTTTCCATTAGAGAAAAAAAAAATCATTAACGCCGTGGCCGGTGGTGATAAACAAATTGACGTGTCCAAACGTTATAACGTTCCTCCTTCCACAATAACATCAATTTTGAAGAACAAGGACAAAATCGCCTCCCAGACATCGGATAGCAAAGTAAAGCGCTTTAAGACTGGTGAGAATCCACAACTAGAAGAGAATTTTAAAAAGTGGTTTGCGCAAGCACGGATTTCGAATGTACCAGTCGGAGGAAACATTTTAAGAGAAAAAGCAAAAGTTTTGGCAGAAAAAATGAGAATTAAAGACTTTAGAGCAAGTGATGGTTGGTTTGATAGGTTTAAAAAAAGGCACAGCATAAAATTTAAGAAGCTTAGTGGGGAAAGTGCGAGTGTATCGGCCGACTTTTGTTCTGAGTGGAAAGACGAATTGGGAGAAATAATCGATTCTCATGAGCCCAACAACATATTTAATGCCGATGAGACGGGGTTATTTTATAAGTGTCTCCCCGACCGATCAATGTGTTTTAAGGAAGAAAAGTGTCATGGCGGAAAAAATAGTAAAGAACATGTAACCATACTGTTGGCTGCCAACATGGATGGATCTGAGAAATTAAGACCGCTCATGATAGGCAAATCAGCCAAACCAAGATGTTTTAAAAACATAAAAACTTTTCCGATGACCTATCGTGCAAACAAAAAAAGCGTGGATGACAGGCGAATTATTCAAGCAATGGATACGATCAGTGAATGCTGATATAGAGAAAAGGCAGCGAAAAATTCTACTTTTCATGGATAATTGTATGGCCCACAACAATACCCCACCACTTAGTCATGTTAATGTTGTGTTTTGCCTGCCAACACTACTTCTAAGCTACAGCCTCTAGACCAGGGCATAATTAAAACGTTCAAAACCTTTTACCGCAAGGAAGTAGTGATGCAACTCCTTGACAGCATCGAGGATGGGAAGGATCATAAAATCACCTTATTTTCAGCCATGAACATTGCTCACAAGGCATGGCAAAGTGTTAGCGAAAGCTCAATAAAAAACTGTTTTCGTGCTTGTGGATTCACGAAGGTGGAACTTTCATCAGCAATTACTGAACAAGACTTAGAATGCCCTGTGAATTGGAATCGTCTTCCTCAAAATGAAGAAACTTCTATAATGTTTGAAGATTTCGTCCATTTTGACGATGGCCTAGCGGTAGCGAGGATTCTAACAAAATTTTGGCTCCATCTCAGGACATTGATGGTGAAGGTGATGACGAAGATGATGTGCCGACAATTACACCTAAAGTGGCTAAACAATACATCANATACATCTTAGCGAAATCAGGCGTTGGTGATGAAGTATTTTCTGCTTTGAACATGCTTAACAAAGCCATTGACAATACCCGTTTGCAAGGCTTGCACCAAAAGAAAATAATTTTTTTTAAAGGTAAATTTTTAATGTGTTTTTACTGATGTAATTATTGATTTATGTATACATATGTATACATAATATGTAGCCATGCGTTTATCATTACATATTAATGCAAATTTGCATTAATCTCGTTATTATGTATTTTTTCTTTTTTTGCTCCCGATTATTGGTAATCCCGCTAATTTGAATATCTCGATAATTCATATTTAACATTCAGTCCCTTGACAATACGAATTATCGGGATTCTACTGTATATACATTTTTTAAAAAGGACTTTCTTCTTTCACTGATGCCTTTTTTTTTTTTGCAATCGTATCGCCTGTAATATGATGAATGTAGCCATTTGAAGTCAATTATGGCTATACAAAAAATACTCACTCTGTTCAAACAACTATTTCAGGTCACACGGATCGGTAATGGACTCACCATTCGAGGCAACACGAAGCGAACACGGAACAATAGGCTGACCTACGGCAAATGCCCTTTCAGACTAGAGTTTTCGACAGTCACCAAAGCGTAAACACGCGAATATAGAGTGAACTAGGATAGCGGATGGTGTTGTGGCCAGCACTCGATCCGGTCAGGCGATTGGTTGAAGTATGGAACAAAGGACGAGCGATAAATATGAAAACATGACTGTTACAATATTGTTTTCTGTACAGTAATTATAATATGTTGACTATGATTTTTGCTATTGTTATAAATTTTACTATTTATTTCAATAAACTGCCAATAAATTACAATTTTACAAAATGGCAACCTACTTGTTTGTTAAACTCCAATGTACGTGTTCATAATTTCACTCCTGTTCGGTATCAGTTTTAGTAGTGGCTTTACTCAGTCAAATCCCGGTTGGGCGAACCGAAATTATTGCCAAAAGGGCAGATGTGTCCGCATACTAGTAGATAAATCTACTACATCCAAAGTGAGTATAACTAATAAAATATGGTCTTGGAACCAAAAAAAGGCTACGAGGTTAGTTACTATTTTTTCAGATCCAAATTTCAATTTCAAGCCAAACCAAGTCCTAACTTTTTATATAAAATTTTATGCATGTGTAGTGTAGCATGTATTGAAAATCTCCAGCACATTCTTTTCTCCAGGGTTTACAGAAACGATCGATGTACGTCTCTGGTAAATGATTGATTTGAACTGTACGGCAGATTTTGACATTGACCATAATCTAACGGGAACTTTACAGACTTTGACACAGCCACATTATGTGTGATTTCATTGAGAACGTGTGTTTGTATGAGTTCAATTAAATCACTACGCATGTACCACCAGCATGAAATTTTCATTTGAAAGGCGAGTACTAGTGATATGTAATAAAAATGTCACAAACATGAGAATGAAATATACATGGAGAAAAAGATGAAATCTGTACAGAACAGGAGAAAAGCAGACGAAGGACTACACAATAAATATATATATATATACTATATACGTGTATATATATATATATATATATATATATATATATATATATATATATACACACACATATACATGCTAACATTTAAGTTTATTTTTAAACATTTATTGTGGCCAAGGCAGCGGTTTTACAACATCAATAACAATATACGTCGATTACAATGTGGTATTTTCAACACCATGTACAGAACACAATACAAGCGCTTTATAAACAATATAATTTACATTGAAATTACTAAGATTATGTAAATTGTCATAAGTGACAAACTGTTTTGCGTAAATGACCAAAAAATCGCTATTTACAATGTGTCATTTTAAACTGTTACTTTTTTTTGCAGCTGCCTGTGCTTGCAGTGTATGCTGCGGCTCTCGTACACGCATTCCTCTTCTGATACGACTGTCCGCTAATTCCGGCAACAAGCACTCCATTCTAATTCTCTGCAGTTTTGGTAACATCGTTTTTCCCCATAATTCGTCATCTCTTTCTTCCCTTATTACTTCAATTCCACTGTCGTAATAAATTAGCAAGTCACGGAATTTTCTGTGCGATATTTGGAGTTGCCTTTGTATTTGGTATATGTACCGATGTAATTTTTTAAGTTAAAACTTCTCATTTTTTATTTCTATGCAGAGATTCTTACACTTTACTGCTTCACGAATGGACATGCTTCCTATAGATGGCACAGACTTTACCTCAACAATGTCATCTTTCTCCAAAATTCCATCTGGGCTTGCTCCAGGGTATGGTATCTCAGGGCGAACGAAAATGCCACAAGGTGCTACAGTTGTCTGCTTCTCTTTTTCGTAGGCGGATATGGCTTTTTTTTCGTGAACTCTGCCGTAAATAATAGCTGGTGAATAGAGTTCTGTTCCACAAACAATATTTTTTACAATATTGTGGCAAGATGTAACATTCCTCACACAATCGATAACCCCGAATCGTGATGCAGTTAGTCTTTGCCGTCTTGCCTGCATCCACAGTGGATTTTCACGCTATCCAATGGTAGCTCGTTCTAATGTAGAACATAGCGTCAAAGAACCAGCTTCTTCCTGCATCTTCCCTAAAATTGTGTTCGTCTGGCTTTGAAGATCATTGGGAGCTAAATCAGGTTTTGCAGCATTTGGACCATACTCAATGTCACCAGTTGTTTTGTCGATCTTTCTCTCCTTTTTTTGCGTTGGTATTTTCCTTCGTTACAAAAATTTAGTCTTTTAGATGGCCGAGTCCTTTCTCGCGTCGCACAGATTTTCTTACAAATATTTCCTGGACTGTTTCCAGTCATACTTTTCCATGGACTTATCATATAATATGGACCATCCATGTGTGCTAGAGCAGCCCCATAGCAGCGTCGCCTGTATGGTGACCCTTTTGCATGATCAACTCTTTTGCCACCTGTCAGTTTGCAAATTAAAGAGTTGAGGTTTTCAGCCACATTTGTCGTTTTGTTCAGAACGAGACAATCTGCCTTTCTGACAATGGGGTCTAGCAACACAACCATCTCATCCATTAATTTCGCTTTCTCTAAGTACGGCACCTTATTTACAGTTTCATCTTTTCGAGAGCAGTATGATGCACAACAGGACAAAAGGTCACCGAAAACATGGCGAAGCCATTTCGTAGATCTTTCCGAAGCTTATCGACATTTCCTTCGGACTTTCTAATGGCTCCACGAACTGCAGCTGTGAGGCGTGGAATGTTCTGTCTAATTATTTTTCGCCCCTCAAAGTCAAAAGTGGTCTTTGAGGTTAGAGTGTGCAATTTCGAGGTGTACCCTCGCACGGTGTGATTTGCGCATTCTATTTTCTTCATTTTGTCTCCAAAAGGAGCCCTCTCCCTAGCTCTCGCAAAAACACTCCATCACCTGTTAGGAACTTCACCCATACACCATGTTCAGAAAACAAATGCTGAAGTCCTTCCACAACAATAGTTTGCTCCATCCCGGATGATGAACCAGAATAATTTTGGTTGCACGTGTGTTGTTTTGGTTGGGAACACACTGTTGTCGTGGAACACATGTAACAAAATTTGTTCTTAACACCCAAGTAAAGAATCTTCCCTGTTCTCCTGCCAATAACGCAAGCCTGGGGGAAAAAACATGTTATCTTACTTTTCTGATATTTTACTTCAATATATTAATATGTAAACAATTATAGACTGAATAAAACATCTTTGGAGGCTTTTTCGCTACCAGAGAAATACAAACTGTAGCAACAAATTGCATTGTAATTACAGCAGGTCGTCACATAGACATCCCGCTTTGGTGACCATGCAGAAGTAGATGTCAAAAATTTCAACCGTTATTGATAAGTTATTTCCAATAAGTCCAATGTCTTTAGAGGCTGGTGGAAAATGCATTATATGACAAACTTCGTTTAAAGGCGATCGTGGCTTAGATATATCCAGGTTAGTGTAAAACATGCATTCACATTTAATTACCGCGAAAAATTACGTAATCTAAAAAAATTTAATTGATAACAGACTGTTTCAACCTTGTTTTGGCATCATTAACCAGATTCAACGCTTGATTTACTTTAAAGTAGTTTACACATTTCTATCATTGTGTAAAAAGAACACCAGCAGCAGTGAATAACACTACTTCCAATCGAGGGTATTACGATGCAGTGTAGTCGGCCACAGGTTAATAAATTAAAGAAATAGAAAACATGCATTTATGTTGCTCTAGATGTACTATCTCAGTAAAATGGCTGTATATACTGATTGCGTGAACATCACAGCCAAATGTTTGAATGATTGAGACAAAATTTGAACTCTTCCCTATATAATTCCCCAAATTGAAAAAAAAAAATATTTTAAGTTATTTACAATTATTTTTATTACAATTGTTTTATACACTCAAATTATTGGGCATTAATGTAACTCACTTGGGGGGGGGGATCTTGTCAATAATGCAATTAATTGAAAGAATAAAAAATGTAAAAAACATTTTCGAACATCATTTAAAAATTACTCCAGCTTATTAACTCTACACATGCAGTTCGAAGCGAAGTGTAATAATTTTAAATATGTAAAACTTTTTTACTCAGTAACGTAGGAATAGTCTTTACATTCCACCTTTTTTCGTCTCTAAGACAGCGCACGGTCTGTGGTCAACGGACCATTAGTGGCCCCCAAAATGAATGTTATTAATTTTCTTCAAACTTTTGTACAACTTTTCTACTAAATAGTAAGTTTTTATGATAAAAATGCCAAGTTGTCTTGCAATAAGGCATTTTCATAAAGACTTTCATCATTATTCGTTCAGTGTTTAAAATAACAGAAACTTTACGGTACCGGGGTAGGTAGTTCATCTTTGATAACCACAGGATCACTGATATTATTATAGCGCACACCAAAGTTAAAATAGGATCATCGAAATAACTGCTGTGTACAATTACTTATTAATTTATTAGTTCTAATTTTCGAGACTTTTGAATAGTGAACATCTAATTACTATGTCAAAGGTCAATGGAAACTTAGAATGGCGGCTGTATCGTACGGGATCATTCTGAAAGGTTAAGCTCACCGGACTCCCATTGAACGTCTGCACCTCTAAGTCATGTCCAAATTAGCTCTTCAGGCCTATGAGCTACCCATGTGAACAATGAAATGTCCCATTATACCTAATACCTATTTGAAGATTCAGGGCCGGATATTAATGACCTCTATGACCAAAGTCATTGTGGCAGCTACGGGCCACTAGACTCACGACTCGAATACCGAAAATGCTATGTATTTATTTATACTTTTTAGGTAATTTTTTTTAATTTAGTGTATAAACTACTTTCCTGTTACGTATCTGGATATATTTTATTACATCAAAAATTTTCGAAATTAATTATGAAACACTACTGTGTTTGCTACCCGTAGACACCTTATTAATATATGACGTAACTTAGTGAGCTGCTATCCACAAGGTAGTAAATGAAAATACATTTTCATTTAATTTATGTCTTTCAGGCTCTTTGAATCTCAAATAATCGCGAACAAATTCAAAAAAATTTGTTTTCCTAATTTCTTCAACGATTTCGTAATTAACCTCGCTATTTTCGATAGTTCTATATTTTTTTTATCCTGTGAGAGATGTGGTCGCGTAGCTACCGCCGTAAATGCAACGGCTGGACTTCCATATCTGGAAAACTTGTAGGCTTTCCTCAGGATAATTCCGTCTCCTTCATTCATCCAACAGCTATTTTTACTTTAATCCTATAACCAGCTTATGAAATAGTTGTCAATTTGGGATGAAAAATAAAAAACATAGTTTTCTATACTAAAAATAAACCTTTTTTCCCATTATTCTACGTAAAAAATTAAGTTTACACAGTAAGGAGTGAACAATAATAACGACAATATGGTTACTAAATAAACGGAGTAAGCCGCTATTTAAAAAAATGTATATAATTATGTAAGACACGGTACGCCGGTCTCTGTGATTAAACCACAGACTACTTAAAAAAAACTATGTCATTTGGTAAATATAAAAACTGGCGCACCAAGAAATTTTGACAGATCAGCATAATTTATGTTTCCCCGCCGTTTTCTCCGAAACACAGTTGTCCTTTTACACCGGCGAAGGTAGACGTAAATCTTGTATTTGCGTTATTATGTCATTCACACTTACCGTTCCAGCATTTGCAGAATATCCGTGACCATAACTTCTCTTGCACCAAGCTCCATCAACAATGCCAGTTATGAAAGGATATCCTTCCTCCACGCCACCGTTTTCAAGTGCCAGTCTTTTCTCTTCTTCTACAGCCGCTGACATTTTTTGTATAAGTTTTTGTTTCCATACCTGCAAGAAAAAATATCACAACGAAAAAAGTCTTTACATCTTGTGTATACATTTTTTGACAACGTTAAAACTATGTTTCTTATAAAAAACAAAAAAATCACGCTAAGTATTAATAAATGCTCACTTTTAATGCTGCTCGACTTGTTGGTGTTTGTCACTTAAAAATGCAACATAAAGTGACTTAGCATTATCATGTTAGATGTCACACTTAAATTGTAAAATGGAAAGGAAAAAACTTATGACTGAAATAATGCGAGCAATAGCAAGGAAATAAAATAAAATTAAAAATGTAAATGAGAGCAAGTATTACAATACTAAACCATGGTTGATTAAAGATTAATTGTATTTGTCCAAAAATATTTCCTTCATCGAGTTTAACAGCAATTTGATTTCACGGTTGAGTACAGCCTTTCTCCGAAAATAGGGACGAGAATTCTTTCCAGACGTATGTCTAGGTAGAGGTAGCATTATATAACAGTAAAATGAAAGGAGACTTGCCTCTTCCACTTTTTTCTCGTGGTGGCTGAAATGTCGTCTAGTCATTACTGGAATGTTCATAACAGAAAACATTTCCTCAGCTTGAGTCTGTCCAATGCCAGCAGCTGTAGTCCCCCATGCAAATGCAATATTCAGTTTTTTCTTTTCAGGAGGATCAATGTAAATATTTCTGATTCCATCACACATGAAACATTTGTACGTGAAGCAGCTGATAAGTCCTTTTCTTTTCTCAGATGTAAGTGTGTATTGTCCTGCTGTACATTTCTTGTAATGCTGTGTCAATTTATCGTACTGTCTGGTGAAATAAATAAGATAAACAATTCGGCGTCCTTCAATTCGGACTACTTTGGAAGGGTCACTGGTGCTGGATTCAACAAGAAGATTGGGAAGATATTCATAAGTGCAAAAAAAATGGTTGCACAACATTAAATGCCGAAAAGAAACACTATGGACGAAAATTACTTTAAAAACCACCATGGTTTGATTTATGTCCAGTATATATTTAAAGTGTGTCTACATTCATGCAACGTAATTATGCAAGTACCGTTTACTTTTGATGGTACTGAAGATGTTCATCAGTACAAACTGTGACCAAAATAGTTTCAACTTTTCAACACAGTAAACATATTTAAATTTAAGAATAATAAAACCAAACAAGAAGTTACCAGGAACGATGTAAACAAGTTACATATTTCGTTTTAAATAGGGAGACTTTTTTTCTGAAATTATTGATTCTTCCTCGATCTTCCTTTCCCACCATAAGAAAACTCTTACCAGGCCATTACATCTTCACATGGAGGCGTAGCTCTTGGAGGTGTAACGTTTCTTTGTGGACGTCTCGAATAGGTTTTGAGAGGGAGGGCATCTTGGCGTGAGGGCCTACTCGTCTGACTAACAGGTATTCCATTCGAAGACCCATACTCATTCCTAGAACAATATATTTAAAGCACATCTAAAAATTGATCTTACATACATGTCATGCATATTATAATATGAAATACATTCAGTAATTACGAACATAAATATTAGAACACGCCCATTTGTAAATCGGCCAGTGGCATAATATCGTAAACATACTTCCTTTACATAATGTGGATAGCAGGGATGTGTAATAAGCAGACAGTAAGTAATATGAAATTACATGTATAGTATTTACGTATATGCCGAATAATAACACACACACACACATATATATATATTTCGACTTTATTTATACTGGTGTAGTTAAGGCTTCAATGCCTTCTCTTACACTTAACCAGGTATATCTGCGATCAGGGATTCTTGCGGATTATATAACAACTATACAAACACAAAATTGCTTACCTTTAGTTATTTTTGCATGCTGTAATGTGACGAATGAGGTGTAATTGGTATCTGAGAAGAGTGGTCCTTGTTGGTGTACGTACAATTTCTTCACGCTCTTTTCCAGAAAAATGATGATCATTAGCAGTGGAAATGGCATTAGTGATAACCTTCTCCCTGCAATAATAAAACAAGGTTTCCAGAAATCAGCATTTTACTATAAGCCAATAAGCACCATCTACTTGCAACATTGTTTGATAATGGGCTGAGTGTCTTTGTGATGACTTAATTGTTTTAAAATAAATAATTTTGTATTCTAAACAGCAATGGAATGGGTGTGATAATTAGCCAAAAGAGATCCAAGATTTTCAGCCTGTGGTGTATCAGTATTTGTTATAAAAAGCAATTCTAGGTAGTAAAAAAAGAGTTTACATTGTTCTTAAGCATATTTACGGCCACAAAAACTTCCTTTCCGAAGTATACTATTTAAGTACCTATACGGAACAATGATTAGCTTTATTTATTAACGACTGAGTTGGTGTATTTATTTTTATAATACCAACATTGCCATAGTGGAAAGGATGTCACGGTAATCCAAGGAATCGAATTTTAATAGCTACATACCTTACAATCGATGTGCTCTTCTCAATTGTCTTTGCTTGAAGCCTTCTATTATGTAAAGAGCCTTTTGTTTTCTTCTTACTTTTTGATGGACACGTTCTAGTCTTAGGGATTTTTTAAACTAAATTCACAATTACGAAATAACACGCAACCCTATAACATAAAAATAACACTATAAATTGTTTTATATACGCTATACGAAAATTAAAAAAGTTAAAATAACGTTAGCTTTGGAATGATGCTGCATCGAACAGAAAAACGTCCAGGTAGAGCAGGCGAAGGCCAAGTGACACGTCACTAAGGTCGCTTCTCAGGTAATCCTGCACAGCTCGGTTGCTATGAATCACTCTGTACTGTTACAACTACCTCTGCTTGGTACACAACAGCATAATTGGCTAGCTGAAATGAAGCAGTCTTGGTACACACGTATCTCCGGTACCGCTGCATCGCCGCTTTGTAGTACTATGCTGTCAATCGGCCAATTCACACATATGGTTATTTGCTGTGGCTGTGAGATAACACCATAATGGGCTTAACGATATTTTCAGATTTAGAACCCTCCATATAAGATCTGGAGAAGCATACCGAGTTTTAGGAAAAATGCCTTGGAATAATTTCACAAACGTATCAAAAAAGAAAGGTCGTGGATTTCCATTTGCAAACAGTTTTGCAAAGGATCTGATGAATAAGAAAAAAAAAAACCTTTTGAGTAAATCCATTAGCATTTTACATTGTTGAAGTTTACGAGTGCATAATATTTACTCAAGAATATGTGATTGAAATATAACAAAAACGAAAACAGAACAAAGAAACCTCGTTACCGGATTTTATCGTTTGGACTTTCCTCATAAATAGCATAAAACAACATTTTTGAACTTTTTTTAAAATTATAAAATGTTTAGATGAATAAAATGACCTATTTTATCCGATTGAGTTTGAAACTAAAAAATAAACAACTTTATTTGGTTTTTACTGTTGAAATAGGTCTATCAGTCATTATATTTTAATAATGAATACAAATTAAAAAAATTGTTACTTGGTGGTGATGAAAAAAGTAAAAGGCAACTGTCGTTACACAACCGACATCAGCCTGCATGTTTTTTTTTTTTCATTTAGCTGTATTGAAGAGCCTTGCCGATTATTTATTACAACCATTGCATACTCGCTGTATCTCTGAGGTTTTTCAGTAAAAGCATGCATTATACGTCATCGATATCTATAATAAACTTGTGTACATGGCACGCAAAAATTAATCGTTTTATTAGATACTGCTTGCCGGGGAACAGATGTGTAAAAAATTAGCAACCGCTTTGATGTTAAATTCATATGACAAAAATATAGACTGCGTAATATTTACGCCATAACCAAGAACTACATTTTCCAAAACCAGTGCTGTATACATGGATAACATTTATAAATAGTGTTGCATGTGTCGGCAGCGAATCGACACGCAACTCCGAATCAATCTTTGACCGTTCATTCGGCATAGTTATATTCGCTCCAATTACCTATATTTTTTATTGCAATTCTAGTAATCTGTAACACCCCAAGTTATCTAAGAATACTGGGTTCAGATAGCTATTTAAGATTTTTTGTGCATGGGAGAAATTGTAAAGTATATCTACACACTCGTACGTTCAGAATATTCAAAATTTATTTTTGTTTGGAAAAAAATTTGCCATGCTTTGAACTTTTGGGATTGTCTTTTAGGAATGAAAATGCTATGTGAAATGCAATTGCAAAATGAAAATGCAAAAATGTTCATAATCCTAACAAAAAAAAATTATATAGAGTGCAATTCCTTCCTATGGAATTGATGTATAGAGACATTAGCTGAAGAAGGGCTGGATAGAGTTGTTATTGTCAGTCGTCATTACATTTCCGANTTCAAGGCAAGGGCGAATGCTTACACACAAGGCCTTCACCGAGTTCGGACAGTGGCCACAGAGTGAGGAGGGCACCTTTTCACTAGCCTTTTTGCTAAAAACCTGTTTTGCTGTTATATTTCCACCAGCTATTATTTTTACTAGATACTCAGGTTACTAATTGAATCTATGTGTATTCCCTCGTGATTTGCCGTCTTTAGTTTCTTTGTGCTCCCTTTTGTTTGTCTGTAGTATTAATTTCAAATGCGCGTCGAGATTTCAAGTTTCGAGAAGTACAGAAAGGAACAGTTTTCGGTGGGTTACAAATGAAAAACAAAAAAATAAGGCACTTTAAAGCATAGAATACAATCAAGTTAGTTTTAAAAATGGATGTTTCACACGTGAAATTATCCTCAGATCATGGAGCAACTGCAAATAAATGGACAATAAAATCTTAATTATTCCTTAACAGCGTATTTAACAAACAAATAACTGAACTTGTAAGTTCTTAGTTATGATCTTATAGTGTACTAAATAAAAATCGAGAACGAAAATACACAATAATGAGCAAATTTCGTAAGGATACTACCCCCTTAAGGAAGAGTAACGATCTTCTCGTGATGTTATCCTTGGAAGTTCGTTGTTCAGTGATATAATAGCATTGTCACCCTGTCGAAATTTCCGCTTATAAGATGGAAATTACGTTCGGTGGGACGTGCAGAATTTGGGACCCCTCTGTTTGAACTTTGGACACCTCCATATGTGTTCGGCCTGCCTTCAATTTTTATGGATTTTTCAGTTTAGTACATATTGTTAAATTTAGGTCTTTATCCACTCATCATTTTTATGTGAACTATATTACAATATTACAAAACATTAACAGTTGTTATTATTTACCAGCTTCGATTTATTTAGGATTTACAGTTGTTTCAGCTACTGAAATAAGAAACTTTTAACGAAATAATTAAGTAATTATATATTAAATTGTTTAATTTGTCTTTTTATGTGTATTTATAACTTGAAATTTTGAAAGTTATTTTATGAAAGATACTTATTCTGGCAGATCATGTTCTATGTATGTGAAAAAATATTACTTATGTTGTTGACTACTAAAATAAATTATTTTAAAGAAAATATAGTCATTTAATTTCTAAGACTTAAAAATTCCAAAGTCTTAAATAATTTAATGGTTTCCAGTTATTTGCCATCTGTTTTGTTTCGCAGATTTTTTTATAAATAACAATTAGTGACGCAATGAAAGTATAATTCTTCCCAAAATTTAGCCATTGCTCTTTAAATAAAAATTTGAACACTTGGAGGAACATAAGTCTTTCTATTATATCGTGTATTTAATAATTGTATTGTTTAAATTTCAAATATTTTATTGTGCGTAGCATTGTTGTTATTGTTAATGTGTTTTAGGGGGAAGATGAGTAGGAGATCAAAAAGAGATTGGGAATGTATGGACGAAGAAAATCACGTGAACATCTCAGAAATGACAATAACAACTCCTAGGCTTTCAAAACATGAGAAAGCAGTCTCCAAACCTGTAAAACCTTCGGTAGCACGTTCTGCGGAAAAACAGCAAAAATCACCAGTGTTCCAGCAAAGCCAAATTGTTTCTTTGGAGCATGGGGATTTAGTTTGGGGAAAAATCACATCTCATCCATGGTGGCCAGGTGAGTAATTAACACATAAATGTCATTAATTATATACTGAGTGTTCGGGAATTGTTGGGCATAATTTTAAGGGATGGTAAGGTACACGGTGGCAAGCATTTTCATAAAAGGAACATGCGTCCGGAAACACACTCCTAGCAAGCTAGGGGCGACTGAAAAGTATCCTATCTGAAAGGGTCCCTTTCCGGATTTCTAACAAGTGTGCACACTTGCCAAACTCCTGATATGGCCTCTTTCCGGATTTCTAACAATTGTGCACACTTGCCAATATCCTGATATGGCCACTTTCCAGATTTCGCACACTTCCTTATTTTTGGGCCAAAGAATTTCGGAAATGTATTCTATCCTGATAGGTGTCCTATCAGGACTTTAGTGGTTGCTGAGTTTTAACTAAATCCTGAAAGCCCTTTCAAGATTTTTAGGAATGGGGTAATTTATGAACTTTTAAAACCGGAATATTTTCATATTCTGAAATGGGTCATATCCGAATATTTCTTATAACTCGTTTCCTTCATAGAGCTAGAAAGGGCACCTCACAGGATATTCTACAGCAGTAAGGACATAATAAAAATATAAATTGTATCCTATTTTGAAAGGTGTCGTATCAGGAATTTTTAATAAAACTTACATGACACAAAATACTGACATAATACCAGGATTCTTAACCTTTACTCTTTGTTACAAGAAACTGAAAAGTATCCTAAACTAATAGGATACTTATCAGGATTTTTCTGAGGGTTGTAACTTTGAGGAAAGACTGAAAGGGAACCTAACAGGATTGTAGTATTCCACTGGTTCACGAGTATTAACATCCTAAACAGTATCCCATTTTGAAAGGGGTCCTATCAGGATTATCCAGAATGTTGCTAAGCGAAAAGAAACTGGACATGCCATATATGTGATTGTTCGTGCTGCACACAAGGCAAAGTTCCTTTCTTAAAAAGAAGAGAGCAGCTTTTTCTTGATTACCTTTGCAAGGCCCTCTAAACAGGCGCTAACATCGCTATCTGACGGGAATAAAACACTTCTTCACTCGCTAATAGATAGCGTTGTTTCCTCATAGAAACCATATATTTAGAGTCCATTGCACACAGAAAAAATATTTCCTCCGAGTTTACAAAATATGTTTTTTGAGAGCTCCACGAAGGACAATGCAACGTGGTGACTTACAGGGTCCGTTACCAGTTCAGCTGCATACGGTACGGGTTGCCATGCGAGCTACTCCTTCAGCTCGTGACGCGGCCGGCCATGACAGTATGTTGTGAACTGATGTAACATCGTCGGTTTAAAACATTGTAATGGAGTTGCGACGCGCAGTAGAACAGCAATGCATTTGTATTTCAGGGTGCTATTTACACTGTACTTAATCATAATGCAGAAAATATCAAAACATATTCATTCTATTCCACACGAAATTCCTACTCTTTAACAGGTTACACGGTATAATGACGATACCCAAGCGTGGTTGCAATAATAATGGTTAAGGTGCACTGACGGAAAATTTATGGGCACCTACATAGCGTGATCAAGCTTATCCATTACATTCATTTTTAAACTATGAAGGAAATGTTAGTGGGCATTTATATATATTGCTGAAATATATAATTTTTAAATTCAGTCACAAATTTTATAAATTATTTTTGGTGATATTTATTAAACTAAGTACAGCCATATGCAAACAAATAAACGACCATCATTCTGAAAGCCGAACTAAGAAAAAATTTTATTTTCCTTTGAAAAAAAAAATGTATTATCTAATCAACAAAGTTAAAGAAAATATTTGAGTAAAATGTTAGTCTTCGGATCTAAATATTGCCACTATGAGTAGTGCATATATGAAGCTACAGGAACAATGTATTTTAAATGGGACTGTGTGGCAGTGTCCGTGGCTTTGATTCTTTGGCTCGACTCGGAAGTGCTCAGCAGGCCTCGGAATATCTGGGAACCCCTAATTCGGCACGACTCAGGATTGCTGGCCTACCCGAAGAAGCTCAGCGGTTACACCCGCTAACCCTTCAAGCATATATGTCTGTTTCTGGTAGCCATATTACTTTTATAGGCATATATGGTATGCCAAACTGAATATCTGTATTTATTATCCACTATAAGAAGAAATTTATCCAACAAAGCACCTACGCATAAAATGTATGCATATAGATTTTTGCTAGTAGAATGATTTGGGGCATTCGGGCGCAAGGATTAAGGAGTAGGATCCAGGTGCCGCCCGGCTGCCAAGCTGTGACGTCACTTAACCACTATATTGGATCTAGGTGACCTTGACTTTGACTCCGTGCACGTGACCTTGAATGACCTTGAAACCAAACATTCCAAAAAAACCCAAAAAATTAAGGGAAAATGAAAATAATGTATAATATTTACATGTAGGAGGTCTGTGGTTCGATGGCAGGTGGATCGACTAAATTCCCGGAACGACCTACCCTCGCCAGGTCGGCCTGTGTGCATCTTGTCAGCCATGTTAGATGTCGATGACCTTGACCACATTGCCTGTCCTTTAAATGACCTTAAACAAAAAATTCCAAAAAATTCTAACAAATTTCCAAAACATTCTAACAAATTCCCAAGAAACCCTTCACACTAGACTTAACTAAAGACTCAAGACACTTGACACTTGTCCCTTGACATTAAATCCAAAAAAATTCCAAACATTCTAAAAAAAATTAAAAATTAATAAAAATTATTAAATCTATATTTATTTATGAAAACACCCTATATTAAATACCGAAGACCCTTCAATCAAAACTCAAGACCCTTGACTCAAGACTTAAGACCCTTAACCCAATACTCAAGATCCTTGACCCAAGACCTAATAACCAAGACCCTTGACCCAAGACCTAATAATCTTGACCATTGTCCCTTAACCTTAAACAACAAAAAAATAAAAAACTCCAAAAATTCTAAAAAAATTGATAAAAATTAATTAAATCGATATTTATTTATGTAAAAGAAGGTAACCGTACCTCGCTGCTCATGTCGTTCTGCTTGCTCTTAAACTTAACCATGTACATGTTTTAACAATGCACAGAGCTCGACTTTTATGTAGGTATAAATATGCTACTCAGAATTATATTTATATATGTATACGTGATTAATACAAGCCCTTCATATGAGAAGCAACCACCTGCCTAAGTCATTACATAATAATGGTATGGGTCATCATCTAAAAACGCTTTTATATACATATTTGGCTTTAATTGAAATATAAATAGTGCTAATCAGTAGTATGATTTGGAGCATTCGAACGCAGGTTCATTACAGGGACACAGGGACACCGGAATGCAAGAACAAGAGGAATGCATTTCCAGGAAGTTTTTTTCCCCAAAAAGTCCCTTTTCCCCCTCAAAATGGCTCATATATCCTACTAAATGCCACTTCCCCCCCCCCCAAAAGTCCCTTTTTTCCCCACGAAATTTCCCTAAATTCCCTCCAAATATTATTTTTTCAAAAGGGCCTTCAATGATCCCACAATGTGGCTAAACAACTCCTTTTTGGGCAATGAGGAGTTGAGGAGCTGAAGAGTCGACCCCTACCATACTTCATGCTCTTGCATTCACAGCCTATGCTAATTTATAAGCATAGTTGGCCATAATTCCCGAACTGTTTTAAGATGTAGACACCAAATTCATTACATACGGCCATGTTTGCAGTCAGTACATTCTACAACATACCATCCCATGGCGGCCATTTTGCCAGTCAGTAAATTAAAACAATTATTTATATAAAATTTTATGTAAATTTTTTTTAAATTATCGGCAGCCATATTGGATGCTGTCACCCCTGTTTCTTCATTGTGACCCCTCCATAGCGGCAGCCATGTTGGCACCCCCACCACCAACACCCCTCTAGCCATTAAATCGTTGCGAGGCTGCGCACATTGAAATTTGTTTGTTTAAAAAGTACTTGATTAGCAGCATAATTATAAATAAATTAATTGAAAGTATCAAAAAAATAGTGTGTGTATATGTTGTCTTTGAAGTTGTTGTTGTGTTAGTTTCTTAGGCGTTGAAGATGAATATTCCAAATTAAACACTTGCAATTATCTCAGCCCAGGTATTCAATTGAACTCAACACACACACAGTAAATAAGTATTTAAGAAAAAAAAGATTGTTTTTAATAAAAAAGAAATTAAAAGTGTCACACAGGCTTATTTACACCTTTTATTAAACGCAATACGTACACACATTGTATTTCGCAGTAAGCAATCTGATTTTAATGCCAAGAGTAAAAAAACTTTTCTAATGAACCTCGTCATGGGTTACATTTTAAGTAAAAAATGTGACGTAGAATGAATACACAAAATTTTCTAACGAACCTCATCATACGTCACACCTGCCTTTCTCTTCAAATTCATTATTTTGATGACTTCGTAAAGGAGCCGGTATAGATGTATATCGATCGCAGTATTCGGGCGATCCGCATTGACAAACACTTGCACGCCTTGTTGTTGGTGCTTCCAAATGTCCCTGCTCGGCATTGAAAGAATCTTGGCAGTAGGAAACAATTTCAGTTGCAGCATAGACGGCTGAGTTACGTCTGGTGGGTACGTACATTTGTATAGACGACCGCCGCTCCGAAAATAAATGAACGAAGTATAATCTGTAATATTGCCAGAAGTGCTGCTGGCTTCATTGAGTAAGTTTGGAAATGCCTGTTTGAAATCATACGTTGAGCAACTCACTTGATCGACTTTGGATGAGGACCCATTCGCTGCAGTGAAGTTCTTGGCGTCGACGCACGAGGTGTAGGAGGGTAGCAACCTCTATGACGACGGCTGTAGCTGCGAGTGCTACGTCGTTGCCGAGGGCTGCAGTAGACGCTTCATCCAGTTGAAAAAAGTTGACTGACACATTCATCGAAGTAACCTACCAACCTCTCTTTAGTAGAAGTAAGGGGTAATATTGCGGACGAAGTTAGGAACTCGAAAGCCCGCATCCAATTCCCCCACGTCACGTTTTTTTGTTTGCACAATATACTTATGCAGAAAAGAAACCATGTCTGTAATGTCCTCTCGCACGTCTATCGTGGTTGTATGAACATGTGTTGTCAGTAGGTCTAGACACTCCCACGGGCCAATACCTAGTACCGAGCATGTAGGCGAAATAATGCTGAAAAACTGTAAAATAATGACATTCTTAATTGCAATCTTCTCGACCGCCTTCGCAGGGGAAGGTGAATGCGCACGTTTCGTAGCTGGAGACGTAGGCAGAGTAATGATCACCTCAATGTTAGACATATTGTCGCCAGTAGACATAACGCGCGAAAATAGTCTCCAATAGTGTCAGTTCAAACAGCGTCGTCTTCCCCGAGAACGCAAAAACTGAATACTAGCCCAATGCAAGTGGCGTATATACGAGTACACCCAAATTACGCTAGTGTTCCCCTCTGAGAACAAAATGTAACAAATGATAGGAAGTAATTTAGGCATAATTATAGGAGGGGGGTAGCCGTTACGGACTTCTTACGCTACAAAGACGGTCAGACACCGGTCAAAAAACAAATTATGATAAATGTGCCGGCGTGTTTTCACGCCACTGCAAAGACGGTCAGATGCCCCGGCTGTGTCTCTAGAGGTAATTGATGCCAATTATGAGTCACAGTGGCAGTGGCATTTTAAGAACGTCGTTAAAGGCTAATTATGATTTATGTGTCGGCGGCCAGACTACTTAACTTCTGAGTCACCATCAGTGACATTTAAGAACGCCGTTAAAGACGAATTATAACGTTTGAGTCACTGCTGTGTGACAAACTTTATTGTGATTTACGTGAGGTAGACACAAAAAACCGGCAGCTGCAACGTCTTGAACATCTTGAGCCACCAGCACGCGCTAATTGATTTAATTTACAGTTCGCTTCGCTTGCTCGCCAAAGACAAGACTTGCAGTCTGAGTCACACAGCAATCGATTTAAATTACGTTAATTTACGGGCTTCTCCAAAGACCTGCAGCTTCTACGTCTTGAGTCAGCTCCACTCAGTAATGTATGTCAATTATGGTCGTTTACAGGTTGCTGCGCACCCCAAAAGATGCAACTAACCGATAAAGTACAGAAAATTGATGCAGTATGCAGCGAGGTGTCAGCCATGGAGAAAAAAATTACCGATGTGGGAGCTCAAGTTGACTGTCTCAGCGCTAAACTCGCCAGCCACGTTAATGACAAAACTGCGCCAGGCACATTAACCACTAAGGTAGAATCGAACCTCAGCGCTGTTAGTACGTTGGCTGTTACTGTGACGAAATAAAACTGTGAAAAATATCACTGCCCCTAACAGCATGTATTGTCCCATAGGTACATGTAACACGACGAGAACACAGCACACCAGTCCAGAGCGTTGCGCGTAGCGGTGATTGCGCACTTGATGCACGTGACAGTGTCGCCCTTATTGCTCCCGAGTTTCTGAGCCTCTAACAAGAAAACATCTCCAGGTAATGCGACCGCCTTGAGTACTTGGAGCCTTTCTTGCAGTATAATGAATGCATAAAATACTCTGGGCTGTATTTATATATACGCTCCTTTGAAAAAATTCCCTGCGATCTAGACGAAGTATTTTCATATGTAGGTGATGTAAAATATTAATATTTATATTCGTGAGAATGAATTTCTTTCTGGTTGTTTATGCATGTATTAAGTAAGAAATTTTTTTTACATATATTACTAACAGTAACGCTAAAACAGTAAAAGATCGGATGGAAGAGGAGTGGGAGGATGTTACAGCTTGAGAACCGACTCAAAGAAACAACAGGCCACAATTTCAAGAGGTTGCTAGAAATTGGCGGGAGAACGAAATGGGCATTTAGGAATATTTGACTAAGAGCACACCAACTATCGGTTTAATACAGACTTTTCCCTATTTGGAAAATGTGGCAGTGAATATTTAATGGAAACGTATTTTCGCCACAGTCTGTGAGTGTCGTCACACAAAATCTGATGTGGATCTGTGACTTTCAAGTGTTTCCTTTGACGGAATGAAGACCTAAATAAATTTCTTACTATGCTGAACTATTACTGAAGCAGGTAGTGTAAATTTTCTGGAATTAAATTTGTTGTTGCTGCACAATTTATTAAGGTATAGGCTGATCACGGTAAACTGAGCACTTTTGAAAGCCCTGCTACTTCTATGCACATTGTGTATTATTATTCCACCATATGTAAAATTAACATTGCTATGGGCCCCATCACTTTACTCGTGCGTCGATCAAGTGTCACTGTGTAATTATTAGATAAGTAAATATTTTACAACTTTGCTAATTATTACTCTTATGTGCATAAAAAAAGCAAAATAAAATAATTTCAATTCTTAAAATGTTTACCTGACACTTTTATTTCAACGTTAAGATTACTTTCCCCCAGGGCATTACCAACTTTACTAGGCACATGCCAGTCAGTGCACGAGTTAAAGTACATGCAAGTAGAGGCTGTAACATTTTTCAAAGGTTGATTTCAAAAGTGCTCAGTTTACCCTGAACAGCCTACACGAAAGAGCAGGACACTAAAATAATTTTGGGGATGTAAAAATGCTATGCTGTACCCCCACGGTTTGCCTTGGTGGGAGGCAGGCAGTCTCGGCCACAATGACCATTTATACATGGAAAGAAAACACTATACTAATGCCACCGAAGGCCCGTATGTAACTAGTTCACTGGCATATCCGAAAAAAGAATCTTAATAGTAAGTTTATCCGTTTAAAAAGAATATGTTATAACATTTACACTTTAATGTCCACGAATGTAAAATTAAAATAACGTATTCGAACAGTCCACTCGCAAAATTGCGCCAAAATAATACGGATGGTTTTCATAAAGTTTATAACACAGTGCAGAGCGTACGCTTACGGGCTCTATTAATTTGGGAAAAAAGAAGAAAACTCAGCACGCTTTCCCCGGATAGTTTTTGTAGTTCATTTCATATAAGAAGACCACATTCTGGTAGTCAGTGAGCGACAACTTGGCGTATTGAAAACGAGCAACATACAATTTACAAAATCCTGTATCAGCTGATGTACGAACGAACAAAAGTTAACATTCTGTTGACTATTCTGAGTGCACTACCAGCACACATTATCTGACCTTCATGTGAACAATGAACACAATCTTTCACCAGAAACAATAGGCCACAATTTCAAGAGGTTGCTAGAAATTGGCGGGAGAACGAAATGGGCGTTTAGGAATATTTGATTAAGGGCACACCAACTATCCGCCGTCGATCAAGTGAGTTGCTCAACGTATGATTTAAAACGGGCATTTCCAAACTTACTCAATGAAGCCAGCAGCACTTCTGGCAATATTACAGATTATACTTCGTTCATTTATTTTCGGAGCGGCGGGTGATGGTGGGGGTGCCAACATGGCTGCCGTTACGGAGGGGTCACAACGAAGAGACAGGGGTGACAAAGTATCCAATATGGCTGCCGATACTTAAAAATAAATATATACTTTTTTTAATTTACTGGCTGGCAAAATAGCTGCCATTGAAAACAACTTGTACTGACTGCAAACATGGCCACTGCTGCTGAGGTGGTGGTGGTGGTGTCAACATGGCCACTGCTACAGAGGGGTGGCACCTTCCAATATGGCTGCCGATAATTAAAAAAAATTATACTTATTTTACATTAGTTTTAAAATAACTTTTTTTATTTGCTGGCTGTCAAAATGGCTGCTATGAAAAAAACTTGCACTGACTGCAAACACAGGTGCCGATAATTTAAAAAAAATTTATATAAAATTTTACATGAATAATTGTTTTAATTTACTGCCTGGCAAAATGGCCACCATGGGATGGTATGTTCTAGAATGTACTGACTGCAAACATGGCCGTATGTTATGAATTTGGTGTCTACATCTTAAACAGTTCGGGAATTATGGCTAACTATGCTTATAAGTTAGCATAGGCTGTGAATGCAAGAGCATGAAGTATGGTAGGGGTCGACTCTTCAGCTCCTCAACTCCTCATTGCCCAAAAAGGAGTTGTTTAGCCACATTGTGGGATCATTGAAGCCCCTTTTGAAAAAATAATATTTGGAGGAAATTTAGGGAAATTTCGTGGGGAAAAAGGGGACATTTTGGGGAAAAAAACCTCCTGCAAATGCATTCCTCTTATTCTTGCATTCCGGTGTCCCTGTCACGAACCTGCGTTCGAATGCTCCAGATCATACTACTCTAGTCCCTTGAGACTTGGAATGTACGAAGGTGATAAAAGTCTTATTTATCTCCCACACTCTTCTTGAATATCAATCCTTCAATCGTCCAATCATTCCATCAATCTTTAGCAATCTTTCCATCAATATTTCGCGCTATTTCGAACAATATTTTTATCTTTCCATCAAATTTTTTGCAGACTTTCCATAAATCTTCCAATCTGCTCATTAATCTTTTTCGATCTTTCCATTAATCTTCCCATCTTTCCCTCAATCTTCCCATCTTTCCCTCAATCTTCCCATCTTTCCCTCAATCTTCCCATCTTTCCCTCAATCTTCCCACCTTTCCCTCAATGCTCCAATATTCCATCAATCTTCCGCAATCTTTCGCAGTCTTTCACAATATTTCCATCAATATTTCGCAATCCTCCTCAGTAATCTTTCCATAAATCTTCCCAACTTTCCCTCAATGTTCCAATCTTCACATCAATTTTCCCGCCAATTACTCCATCCATATTCTATAATCTTTCGAAATATTTCACAATCTTTCGATCAATCTTTCGCAATATTTCTCCTCCACAGCAATCTTTCCTTTCCATCAATCTTGAGCAATCTTTCTATCAAACTTCCACAATCTTTCCATCAATCAGCACTGCAATCAGTACCACAATCAGCAATCCACATACCAATCCACTCCAATCCACACACCAATCACTCCAATCCTCTGCAATCCACACACCAATCCACAGACGAATCCACAAACCAATCCACACCAATCCGCACACAAATTCACTCCAATCCACACAGTAATACACAAACCAATCCACAAACCAATTACCGCCAATCCACACCAATATTTCACCATCATCCGCAATCCACAGCAATCCTCAACAATCCTTCGCAATCTTCCTCCACAATTCACAGCAACTCACGCCAATCCTTCGATAAATCCCAATACTTCGATCAATCCTTCGGTTTGTCCCCTACCCATATGTGTAGAAATTACATGCGTTCGCCAACTGACTCCAAATTTGTAAATGTCAACAGAATTAATGTTTTGTATGCAGTTCACAGACTTTGTAATTTTTATACTTAAGTCTTTATTATAATTTTATATGCAGATATTTCCGTTAATAGTCGAGTGCTCTTAGAACCACTTTAAAGTTATGAGGGGAAAAAGGATACGACACACAAAATAAAGAAAAACCAATTACTTTATTATAATAATTTATTATTATTTTGCTTATTACAATATCAAAAGAAAGCAGTTCATCACATCATGCAATATATCCCCGATCTTTCCGTTTACTGGTGATTGAAGATATCTCAACAATGCGTGAGAGATCCCCACGTTTTTGCAGGTCAATCAAATATCTGAGTCAATCAACATTTCATTCGGGTCTTCGGGATATATGTAAAGAGCGTTCTTGACGCCTTCTGCCTTCTTCACACCTCTTTTCGAAGGAAACTCGTTGGTGAAATGTGTGGGAAAGTTGAGAAAATCTGCATTATCTTCAGCACCATCACTGTCTTCATATTCATTTTCATAAAAACTATCTTCATGATCGTCTTCACCTCCTGTTTCATCCTCAATATCAAGTTTACTTTTCTTAGTAGGAGTCGCATAGTCATCATCAGAATTTAGAACCGACGACAATTTATTTTGAAGTTTTTCGATTTCGCGCGAAAGTCTTGCAAGTGTTACATTTCGCGCGAACAGACTCTACTGAATTCATTCCGTCTTTAGTATTAACTGTCCATCGTAATCGCCTGTCGAATCAGCACCCATCGATGCAGCAAGAGGTATTGGCGGCAACACTTGATGACTCCCAGTAGACGAATCCTTGAAGATCTCGGTATGTTCTTTCAATGCATCGCCTTGCATAAACTGCATGGGACCAATGTCAATGCTTCACCGCGCGAAAAGGACTCTTAGTACAAGCCGTTCTCTCATGCCGACGAGCATTTTGACCATAGGTGAAATCTCCATCGCAAAATTGGCACTGATGACAACCAGTTAGTGATGATGCAGGTCGCGGCTCCATGATACTGAGGTCAAAGGCAAGCCTTTGTATTCACAATTCATCTTCATGGTATGACGAGAGAGCCCTTCTAAATTGATGTTCATCTCGCGGTATCAGAATGACAACCGTCATTTTTCTATATAAATGTGATTCTTTCACAGTAAAAAACCTAGCTTGTGCCCACAAAAAGCCTTCAACCAAATAATTTATATGTAAAAAAAAGATGGGAGTACTTTGAGAAAACCTACATACTCGTTTGCCCCAGAAGAAAACACGCAGGTTGTTATGTATATATATATATAATTATAAAAATATATAAGAAATTTATATTATTTTATACATTATTATACATATATAAATATATCTTTATTTTGTATTTACTTTATACATAATTATTTTTATATTAATGTAGGAATATACAATAATTTTTAATCAATTTTATGCATAATTATGTATATAAAAATATAAGAATAAAAATACATTATTCATTTATTTTTAAAATAATTTTGTACATAAAATTATGGAAATATGAGAATATTTTAAATTTAACTTATACATAATTATATATATATATGCCTATCTTATATTTATATACATATGTGATGGTATCAAAGTATCGGATTTATTAAATCAATATAAAAAATATATTTAATATAACTGGCAGGTCAATTGTTTTAACAAATAAAAAAATGGCAAAATTTTTATTTTTTAATTTGTATGTGCATCGACTTTTGCGAAACCATTCAGAACTATTTCTCCCTCTCGCTCTNTTGTTTCCCCCCCCCCCTCTCTCTCTCTTTCCATGTGTGTCTCTCTTTCCCTCTCTCTCGTTCTTTCTTTTCCTCTCTCTTTATTTAAGCTTTTATATTCACACCAGTTTACTATCAAATCTATATAGTTTACTTTAAAAATTTAATTCATTGAGTTGCCTTTTTAAATACATGACGATAACTCGTGTGGCTTTTTTTAAATAATGATGGCCTGAATGGCCCAAAATTGAGTAAATAGCCCGCTATCCTGCATCGAGTAGTGCTATAAGTATAGTATGGTTCCCGATGTCCCCGCCTGTCAAGATCTTGTTGCTCAACTTTAAAGAAAACTTGAAAGAAGTAAATTTAAAAAAAAACATCATAGTCTCAATAGAAAACCTATTATTTTCAAGTTCAAAATCCGTACTTATTAGCACCTGAAAAATAATTTCAATGCATTTACACTACAGGCAGCGAAATGCCTCAAGAAACAGTAAAAATAATACCGTTGATGATTTTTTTAAATACAGAGGGAAAATAAAGCATAATATGCAAATGCTTTATGATTGGCACTTCAGTGTATATGCACACTGAGAAAGTGCACAAATTCTAAAGTTTATTTCTCTTTCCCCATACTTCCATGCTAGCTTTCTATATGTTTGTTTAGGCACAAACAAGAAGCATGGTAATTTTTTTTCCTTTATAAGTATAGGTTAAAATAAATGTATATATTTTAGTGTTTGTCGTGCTTTATAAAGGGAAAAATATACAATTTATTATGAGGAGATTATAGTGTATCCAAATATAAAAAAAAACATTGTGCCTGATGCCTTAATCAAAAATTATTATTTCAACTGCGAGTGTGTGTGTCTGTCTCTCTCTTTCTCTCTCTTTCTGGGCACAAGCAGCAGTAGGGAGCTGGCATCCAGGGCATCGAGGACCAGCTCCTCGGCGATGTGATGCCTGTCCATCATAACACAACCATTCGAACTTACATGCATACGCCCTCACACCTTTCGATTATAATATTTGCCCGACTGCTACAGTTTCAATCATTTCTAGCTTGAGTATGCTGATGGAAGAAAGTATTTACTGATGTTGTCATATTGCTCGCTCGTGACATCTCAGGTTCTACGGATATGTAAAGCGATTAGAGTTGCCCAGCTTCGCAGATCATTTGATGCATGATACACTTCCCATTCCTGCCTCCTTGGCGGTCAGGTCAGTAAGTTATTTTACGCCACACACTCGCTCGTAATTGGCTGTTACTCATGTGACACCTCAGGCTGAGTAGGTATATTAGGCGGGCAGAGACGCGTTTCGTGCAAGTTCTTCGTCTGATGCGACAGGTGACAGATATTTTTCTCTCTCATGACCTGCTTAGCTCTCAATTAGGTATGTTATTTTATGCCACACTGCTTGCCCGCGATTGGCTTTTAATCACGTATCACATCGGGCTCAGCAGGTATATAAGGCGGGCATAGACACGTTTCGTCTCAGTTCTTCGCCTGATGCTACAGGTGACAGATCATTTTCTCTCTCCTAGCCACCTTAGCGATCAATATATTTGGATATATTGTGTTTGGCCCATCCATCTTAGTTCGCTGGATATTCTGAGGTGTGCTCGTAATTATGGATATATATTTTCACACCAAAGTAAAAATCTGCTAAATTTTAAAATACCTGCTCGAACCAGCAAACCAATGGAATCTACATTCCATGATATATTGCATGGAGCGCTCGTAGCTTTAAATCAAACTTCCTGTAACATTATTTTTAACTTTGTTCTTATAATGCAACATTTATTTGGCTTCGTATGACATGTATATACGAAGTTAATTTATTTTGTAGATCCCACACAAAACTTTTACATATTTATTTGTTGTGCTCACTCTGTCTGAGCTCTGGGGTTTGTTTTTGATGCAATACTTATATGACAGGTGTAAATTTGGAACTTATTACTGATTACGACATGTAGATGTTTATTGAAGAAGGGTTCCATGGCGGCATGGCACAGTGCGTTAAAATAAATGTGTTGGCAAACAACATCTATGTGCTCGAAACATATCTCAGAAAGCCTTCCATCTTCCTGCAGTACTCTGGTGTGAAAGAATAAAGTCTGTAAGTGGCAGTTTTAAGTTAGTCTAATGAAGTCTAAGTCCATGTGCGCTCTTCATTAATAAGCTCTGAAAGTTGTGGGCCATGTCGCTGCCGTTCCCAGTAAGAAACTTCAGGTGGGTCGGCATAGACATTGACATCATGGGTGTGCTTGAAGATGGTAACACCGGGTACATCCTATAGGTGGATATCGAGTACCCCACAGCACTGCATGAAGACCACATAGACCTACCATTCCTACCTATCAACCAGTGTCACTCCAGCTCCAAGCATCCGAATCTGATTACGACTCATGAAGACAAAAAAATCTGTATTGTCCACCACCGCAACCTAAACCAAGCGTTTTGTCGTGGATTGAGACTCGTAAAAATTAATCCTGTAATAGAATTCGAGCAAGAAGCATAACTGAAGCATTACATCTTACTCAACACTGCAATGCGGCAAGCAGCCGCCAATGACTTCGAGAAGGAATTATTTTAATTAGCTAATAATACAATGTTCGGAAAATTGATGGAGATCAAAAATATGTCAAAAAATTAAGCTGAATTGTAATGAACGTCGCGTTAAAAAATTGATAGCTAATCCAACATTCCTGGGCCGATCGATTTACGATGAATAGCTTTCCCTGTTTCGAGTGCAGCATGAATCAATACTTTTTGACAAACCCTTATATGCGGAGATAGCGGTGCTTGACTTGTCGAAAACACTTATGTACAGATTCCATTACGATGTAACAAAGGCTCGGTATGGAGAAGACCTGCAGCTGTTTTATATGGATATCGACTCATTCCTGTACAAGATACGAACCCAGGACTTCTACAACGACATAGTCGGGGATAGAAGGTTCTTCGCCGAACTTGATACCAGCAGCTTCCCCATTGCTCACAACTGCTTCTCGTCTGCAAACAAGAAAACTGCAGGCAAGTTCAAGGGCGACTGTGATGGAAAGATCATAACTCAATTCGTAGGCCTCCATACCAAAGTATACTCCTTCAAGAGCAATGGCAAGGAAACTGAAAAAGCTAAGAGAATTCAGAAGGGCGTAGTATAAGATGAAATCGAATTTTGAGATTACGTAGCTGCATTGGAAGAACTAGAAGCAGTGCATTTTAAAATGAACACAATACAAGAGCACCAACATTCTCTTTACACGGGGAACGTAAATAAATTGGCTTTTTGATGCGCCGATGACAAGCGAATTGTATGCGATGATGGCAAACATACTTTTACCTATGGCTTTATAGAGAAGGACTTTTTATGTTGTAAATATAACACTCCGGGCTTAATCGTGTATATAGAGATGTGATATACACCAGTAGCATATTTATCCTTTAATCATTTAAATGCAAAACATAGTTTGGAAAGTGTGCTATCTCTGCCCCAGTTTTTTTTAAATGTAAAGTTTATACAAATGCTTACGATTGCCTGCGACGAATATGGACTAAATACCTACTCTTCCTTCAAGGGATCGTCAAGATACTATGTCAACACTTCGGCTACACTGCTCGTCGACATGAGAGACGTGAGAATTTGATGAATCACCCTAGTGCAATTTTTTGCTGCAGTAACTGTTATACACAGAATTCGTGCGGCGATACTTAGAAAAAAAAATCACTTCAGTTCCTGCAAAAGCAATGTTTTTTCTCCCACTTGAAAACAAAATTTGTTAGCATCGATACCTCCTTCAACAACGCTGTGTACTGACGATATTGCTATTGTAATAAGCGGGAAGCACGTGAGAAATGCAAATTCCTGATATATGGAATATGTAAAAAATAAAATATTTTTTTAAACAAACTTTTGTGTTATACAGTATTTATTTTATACCATGCCCTTCGCCTGTTACAGAAATTTTCCATATAATGTTTTGGGCACTCGACTACGAAATCATGTTTACCATTCTGCGAGTCCATAACTGTCAAAACAGATTAAACATAAGATAAATTAAGAAGGCATACAAGACAGTGATCATCTACGATCCCTTGCAGGACCACAGATTTTAAACCTGCCATTGTGTGATGGTTTGATTTGAACACTCATCTCCTGACACGAAAAATCTGGTTCGATGCCCAGCAGGCCACATTAGATTTTTTTCATATGTGAGAAAAAACTGTGCACGAAGCCGTTGACTACTTGGTTTCAATGCCATAATTTTTTTCCCTACATTATGTAATTTCGATACAGCTCCATCCACACCTCATCTCCAACTCACTGTTAGGCCCAATCCAAATCTCATCCATAATAAGTTTAAATGAGACACAAAAACTCTCAGGATTTCCCTTTTATAAGTGAATATTTTTCTATCTAAACACTTCAATTGTGCGTGAGAAAAACCATCTCTTATATTATGTAAAAATGTATTTCTTCAGCGAATTATTTTATTTAAACACCACAGTATATATTTGTAATGCCAGTGCTTATGCAATACAAGAATGAATTGCTCTAGGGAATTTTTTTATTTGAACACCCCAGTTTTTACCAGGTGTAACACCGTCCAATATATCCTACCCAAAAATATTTCTCAAGGAATACGCTTCGCGTACTCTCCGAGCAGGAACGTGATCTTACATACCCGAAAGAAAAGCAAAAAATATGCCATGAAAATATTTCGTAGAGAAATTATAAATATATCACATTCACAACATTAAGTTAATAATGATGTTGAAGATGCAGTATTAAAATGAACAGAAATCGGCGTTGACGCCTAAAAGATCTCTGTAGCTATTACGTTAAGTGCTATCCTTTAATCTGGTAACAACTCTATAGACTCCTTACACCCTCTTCTGAAACACGTCCTCTCTTATGAAAGTCAGAGATTTCAAATTCATGCATCATTCGCAACAAATAAAAAAAAAACAGTCATTTAATTAAGCCGCCCCCCTTCCCCCTGCATACGTACTTACAAAAAAAGGCTTCTGTGTAAAGCAAGATGGCCATCATCCCAGAGAAACTCAAAACGAGGCTACAAATGAAGGCAAGCAGATCTAGCATAATTTCAAAAATTATTATTCGGCACAGACATCAGACAGACGCAAGGGTGAACATGCAAGGAACAAACATTAAGCCTTAATCCCTTAGCTTCCCTAAAAATGATTTGGAGTGAGTAGGATAAAACAATGTGGCCAGTACCAACACTTATCAGAACAGTCCACTCACGAAGTAACTGGAATGTGGAAAAATAAAACATATTTCCTTGTTTTTTTTTGCAAACATCCAGCTACTTGCAATCCTTCGTTCAGTGAATTAACTGGGGACTGGATAAATTGGATGTCAAAATAGTGGGAAATGACACTGTTGTCGTTATAGCGCTGAGAAAAACCAGGCACCCCCATCAGTTTTGTTCACGACAGATAAGATCACGAATATATATTATTAATCTGCTGGACAATATCAGGCATCTTATTACTCAGAAAGAGGGCTGACAGTCAAGAGGATTTTTTACTGTGTCGAGTTCAGGAAAAAAGCACATAAGATAAACGAAAACGAGACGAAGAGAAAGTTGATCACATATTTTTTTTGTAAATTGAAAGGCATGTGAGCACACCGAGAAAACTCACGTACTATGTTCGCACACTGAGAAAACCCACGTTTCCTGTTCGCACGAGTAGAGGTTCCCAGAAAATACACAGTCATCAACACCACTGTGAATAAAAAATTTTTATATAGCATGTGCGTATGACCATGTACACATTCTGAAAGCCACGAGCATACATCTACAAACTAAAAATAATGAAACTCACATCGTTATTCAAACTGTGAACATCACTTGAATTTAATTTATGTCGTCAATATTATCAGTCAGGGAAAGCAGATAGGTCGTACGATCTTGCCTACTCTGCAAGGCATAATTCATACCCAATCTGAGAGTTATTATTTATATTATAATTATTTATGACTAACACTGTTCTTAAGTTCGACCTCATGTTATTTTTAATTCTCTCATCGGTCCTGTTCCAATTATCACGGCAAACTGTGGGTTCCCATTTTAGTTTACAAGTTTTTTTATCATGTATTATATGGTTTTTTATTTAAACTTAAACACATAAAAAAAATATTCTCCCATCACTTGGAAAAAGACGTTCTACTATTTTTAAGACCCAGAGAAAATTAATATATTTTTATGGTTTCGGGTTTTGAACTCGTGTCCCTTCGCCATACCTAACAGTTACATATTACTTAAAACTTTGTACAACTGGCACATGAATATAAAACAATGAAAAATTAATGTACGAACATCATTATAATTCGGGCTTCAAACTTGGGTCTCTATGCCATGCCTACACGAGGTATACTGCTTAAAACTTTTTACCAGTTGCGCATGAATACTAAACAGAAACTAACGCATAACCGCACCAATAAGCTTCGAAAACTCGCACCATATATCAATTTGCAAATCTCATATTCCATCAATAGTAATTATTATTATAAAACTTATGTTTCGCAATTATTACACATTCGTGAAACATTCCCCCATCACTGAGTTAAAGCAACAGATATTTTTCTAAGACCGAGAGACAATTAATATATTGTTATGGTTTCAGGTTCAGCACTTAGAACCCTACGACAAGCTTAAACGACGGATATTGCGTAAATATGTATATCGGGTATATGTTATTATTCAGAAATTCACGCACGAACCTCGCTTATAAGCTTCGAAAATTCGGGCCATTAATAAAATTGCAAACCTCTTATTTCATTCAAACTCCGAAATTATTCTTCTTACATTTACGTTTCGCCTCCCATCGCAGTATGGAAACGGCAGATATTTTCCTGAGTACAATAAAAAAAAAAATATTTTTTAATAGTTGTGTCACGAACTGAAGGCCCCAAGCCATGTCTAACAGATATATACTACTTAAATGTGTATATTAGGCACGTATAAGCACATAAAAAGACACAATATTATGTGCAATGTTCGTTAAAAAAAAATCCGACTCTCTCGCTATTAATTGAAATGCTAACCTCTTATTTCATTCCGACCCCTGAATTATTCTTCTAAAACTCGCGTTTCGCCTTATTTATATATTCCTCCCATCATCGGGAAAAAATAGCTTTTAATAAATATTTCTATGGTTTCAGGTCACGAACTGGAGGCCACGACATGCCTAAACGAAACAAATTGCTTAAGTATTTATATCGGCTACATGCGAGTACGTAATCAGTCAGAAATCCACATAGAAAAAATGATCAGATGCACAGGTCGGTATTCGAACAGTGGACCGAATATCACACCATATCATATTTATTCGTCGTCCATAATTTGTCTAAAAGTCTACTTTTAGTTTTCATGTATCATACATTTATACCGAATTTATTCCAGCTAATTTTAATGTGTCACTTAGGTGGTTCTTCCATGGAAAACAGTAGATGTAAATAGATTACTTTGGGGGATGCGTCAGGCATCGTAGTCCGGAGCCGTCTGCCATCTTGGGTGACGTCACAGCCAGGGCTCGTGACCAGCGCACATTGTAACATTTGCGCAATCTAGGGGAACTTTATTATCTAGCTGATCTGTATTTAGTTTTTTGAGGTCTTTTCTCGTATTCAAGTAACATAAAAAACTTTGTATCAAATGTATGCTTTATGTGGTACTATTTATAACACACACATGCTAACACTGACGCATTCTGTGTCCCTATATTTTATTCGTCAGAACACACGCTCTGGCGAAGCTCGCAGGCGGACGACCGCAATAAGGATTAAGGGTTTTTGCGGACATGATGGGGGAATGGTGCCAGGATGGCCCGGCGGAAAGACCACATGCGGAGGAAGGCGGATGCAGCTGCATTTCGCAGCTGGCAAGGGACGCTGAGCCCACACCAGCGGCTGAGTCTGTCCCGGGCTAGTTTCAGCAATAAACATTGAGAGCTTTTAGCGGGTGTGCTGGGATAATAACGACACTGTATCCGGAGGCATAACAACAACACGTGCGCTGAACCAAAGGGGCCACCCAAGAGTTCCCGCACGTGCAGAACAGAACAATAAACGGCCATACCAGAGTCAAGGGGCGACGCCAGGCCGACTGCGGACCACAGGAGCAGCGGCCACATGTTTTACGACTCAGGGGGGACGCGGCAAGCACCCCGGCCACGTGCAGGGACGGTGCAAGTTGAATATGGCGATGGAGCCTACAAAACGATGGGAGAGCGGGAGGAACCGATCAGTCAGTCGAGGATCGAACAGTCAGGCAGTCAGTCGGAGGACCTGAAGTGAGGTGTCCGGATCGAGAATGCATCACAACGTCGACCTCAGTCGGAGGCCGTCAAACGGGACGTGCGACGGGAAGAGTCCGAGAAAACGCAGCAGTCGGCCGACGGGAATCGAGGAGGGCGGAGCGAATCCGGGAGAAGACGACAACGGCAGCCGGCCGTTGTCAGTCGGAGAGTGCTGAGTGGACCCGAGAGGAGGAGCTTCGAGACCAGGCGTCGAGACGCCCACCAAGTGCCGGNTCGGAGAGTGCTGAGTGGACCCGAGAGGAGGAGCTTCGAGACCAGGCGTCGAGACGCCCACCAAGTGCCGGAGCATTCCCAAGTCGCCAGCAGAGAGAAGACAGCGCCTCAAGCCAGATAAGTAGAGTCATCCAGCAAGTGTGAAGAATCTTGCCCCCCCCCCCTCTCCAGGACGCGAATCGCCGCGCCAAACAATACAGAGCCTACGTATAAAAGCGAAGGGGAGTGTTGTCTCGTGTGTACATGTATGAGTGGCCCTGTTAAGCGTTAATAAAACTGATTTATTGGTAACCTAAAAACGAGGTGAATTTATTAGTAAATTGGACCTAGAGACAATAGTGTCGACGTATTCCTACGCCCTAACACGGAGGGCCAGCATCAATCGCTAGCGCCTCGCGCCGAGAGCAGATTCAATACCTACTTATAAACCACAGCATTGGGCAGGTATCAACACATAAAAGTTACAAACAAACAAAAACACATACGTTCTGTCAACATATAAACAATAGAAACTGTACATTCACATTTATACTCAGAGTGATATATTACGCAGCAAATTATAGGCTTGTGGGGGGCTATAATTTAACATGGTTCATAATACAAAATGTGCTACATGCAAAAAAAAAGGAGAAAAAAACACAAATGCTGCAGAATTGTTACAGTAATGTGCTTACATCTTGTTTTAAAACTAGGAAAGGCCATGTTGTTACTCATCCCGAATCATTGCTGTCAGAACGATCTGATGATGTATAATTATTTATGGACGGTTATTTTAACAATTGCACAAACTCTGCTGTAATCATTTCCGAATTTTTAGTCTTAGGAGGCGCGCATGTACTTGCAATTAATGGATCTGGTGATATGGGCAGTCTATGAATTAAATCCATGTTTGTTTCAACTCTTGATGTTTTTCTTGTAAACAATTCTCGATATTTCGAACTACCTTTATTGCGTGCTTCCTGTGCTTCTTCTGAAAGCTGACATATCAGCAAAATAGTAGCGGCTATGATATCTCTACCATGGAGTAATACTTCATGGACACTTATGGGCATAGCGTACCAAGGATACAATTCTAAAGTACACTGAGTGTATTCAGCGAATTTGTCAAGATCTACCGAGAAACTACTATTCAGGCACTCAAGTATCACACGAAATCTCTTTATTAGTTCAGCATTGACTCCAGTTATCTCGGCAGATATTTCTGCATTCCTAAATATCTTCCGTGCGGTATTGCCATTATTTGTGTTTCCAGTCGTTTGCTTCGGCATACAGGGTAATTCTAATATCATGGGACAAACATTGAGGGGTGGTAGTGCTCACTAAAACAAACAATTATTGTATAAGAATATGTTTGCGGAAGTGACGCGTTGAAGCACAAACACAAAAATAACACATGAAATGCAACACAGTGTTTATTTACAACGTCGCCGCTAAATGCCTTTTTACAGCAATGTTTATAATAATTGCTCAAAATTGCTACCACCGACAGTAATGCAAGCTTGGTAGCGTTGGTGGAGTGATGGGCGAACAGATTCAAATATGCCGGGTATTTCACGCACGCGTGCAGCCGCACATGAAAGTCGAGCGAACGAGGTCTTCAATGGAATCAACTGGAGTCCCTTAAATGAGGGCTTTCAAATGCCCCCATAGGAACAAATCGAGACTCGATATATCTGGCGATCGTGGTGGTCGTTAATGTGTTATGTTTTTATGTTTGTGCCTCAACGCGTCACTTCTGCCCATACATTCCTTTAAAATAATTGTTTGTTTTAGTGACCTCTACCACCCCTCAATGTTTGTTCCATGATTTTAGAATCATCCTTTATATACCAACAAACCAAGAGTACTGCGGATCTGTTCTTCTTTTCTGCGACCTTTGTTTTATTTTCTGCGCCTTGAATTTGCCACGACTTAATATCTAGTCTGTATGAAATATGTAGTATGCTTTCACAGAATCGTATCCAGGCATGAAGGGGCGACCATCTAAAAATTAAAGAGAGTGGATTTATTATTTCCTTTTGTGACAGAATACTTAGGCTATTCATCTCACGGGGTTCAGCCCCACACAAATAACATGTTTGGATTGATGCACAGGACGATACAGAATTGGAGACTTTACTGTCGATTATACAAAAATGATCATATTGGGTCTCACTAGAAGTTCCTGGTCATCTATAGCAATTATGGAAGGAGTGAGACTAGCGATCTGTTCTTTAACTCTATTTTTTTTACTATTGATAACATCGATAGATTCCTTCGCAAAAACGAACATAATAGTACGACAATATATTGTTGATGAAGGTGCAGGGTTTTGCCAAATTACTGATTTGCGGTCGTTAGTAACAGCATAGATTTGTATAGATACTAAAGAAATACTGAACAAACTTTCATCTGTAGACTTTTCATCCGAAAATTTCTGTCGATACCTACTTTGTTCTGCACTGCCACAGCCCCACTTAAAAACAATACTTAAGTTATTATCATCGGGCAAGGTCCGTAGGACATCTTCTTTAGCTTTACAAAGCCATGTTACAATATGTTCAATAAGAGCTTGCACTGGTATTTCAGACGATGTTTCTGTGAATTTTACATAGGCAGGATAACATAGTTGCTTCGCTTATTTTACCTTATTGTACAATGAATAAATATTACAGTTTGATTGTTTTGCCTGATCACGCACAATCTTGTACTGATTCGTCGACAAAATGGCATCAACCATTAGAGCTAAAGCTTTATCCGATGATAACTTCGCCGGACCTGCGAGGGATGCGTTTCGGGCTTTCGTGAACATGGTACCCCTTGTAAGAGAAGCATTAGATAGCTCTTGGATGATCGCAGCATATTGGCATTTTACCGCCTTTCGTAGTTTGATTGCGGTGGCCGTTGCCAGTTCCTCATGATGACTGGTTGACTCCACAAGGCATTTGATTTTTTGTGTTTGAACTTTTGAAGTACAATCTTGAAAAGTCTTCTGAGGCCTACCAGCTCGGATTAGACCTGTGGGCTATTTCATAAAAGTACAAGTCTACAAGTTACAAGTGAATTTACCTGTAAGTTGTAAGAAAAGAACAGAATGCTATTTCATAAACCTACAAGTACAATATTTGTAGCTACAAGTAAAATCTTACAAGTTACAAGTGATTTTTACAAGTACTTGTAAAGTTTGGTTTCATAAAGAGANAAATCTTACAAGTTACAAGTGATTTTTACAAGTACTTGTAAAGTTTGGTTTCATAAAGAGACTTGTAACTTACAAAGACTTGTAACCTGTAGCATAGTTCCTACTAGTGACATGTGACGCATTAGGCGTATGAGAGCGGCACTGTCCCACAACCACCGCTCCCCCTCGCCCGCATAACCAGTATAGGGACTTAGAGAGACACGTGGTAGTCATAATCCCCTCACAGGGAAAGGTCGAGCAGAGGCCAACACGCGCTGCCCACCGGACACTTGTCGCTGATGCGTATCCATNGTTGAGCGCCGAGATATCACAAAATAATCATGTGTATTTCGCAGGAAATCAGAAAACACGCACCGCGGAGAAATAGCTAACCGAGTAAGCTAGGGGCAAGATGCCACCTTCCCCCCGCCTTCCAACCTTCAGGAACCAGGGCACGTTTTGTGAAAGGCTTTGTTCTGTTTTCGTCCCACCACCCCCTCCCCCAACAAGGCGACACATGCTGACAATTAGGGAAGGAAGCTAGTGAGCATAAAAGCGAATTTTGTGAGAAGAGGGATACAGTCATATCAACCGCGCCGAGAGAGGTCAGTCAGTCAATTACCGCGCAGAGACGTCAGTCCGAGGAGGCAGTCGCGCACAGAGTGGCCGGGAGGTCGGACTCCCGGCCACAACAGTACCTCAGTACGTCAGTAGGCAAGGGGGCAGTTCATTATCACCGCGCCGAGGGAAAAGTTGCGTCAAAGAATTGCCAGAAGACGTGAGCACGAGTCCGACAGCCATCCAGTGAGACGACACCAAATGCAGGCCTTTGTCCAATGCCTACCACTTCGCCGGAACTCATCCCCAGATGACAGCTTACCAGCACCCACAGCAGAGATAAGTATACAGTCGCCGTCCAGAGAAGCCCCCTCTCCACCACGAAGTCACCCCAGTTACTATGAGTAGCCAAATTAGAGTACCACACCTCGGAAGTGTTGCTCTATGTGGTTTTTTGTTCAAACTCGAGACAATATAAATATCCAGTTCAGTGAAACGTCAAAAGACTACCTTATTGAAAAACCTTTAACTTTCTAGGCTTTAACATATAGTCTATGTCTGGAGGAATTAACTACGACACTATAAGTCATCCTTTATTCTCCACAGGTGGGGTAAAGTGCAAGTGACATTGGCTTCCCCAACCAAATAGCGTCACTAGTATCAATACCTACGTGAACTACTCTAAAAGTACAGTTTTAATGTATTTTATGAGTTAGATTATAACAAAGTGTGTCTTTTGTAAACAAATATCATAGTGTATGTGTGTGAAAACAATGGATTTTATTTTCACTTATTCAGATGAAGATGTGGAGGAACAAAATTTTGAGGTTATGAGAAGAGCATATAACCTCAATATTGTCAATACTGAGTATTTATTTATTTTTCATGGTTTTCTGTATGTTACTTTCCAATGTGCCCATCTTCCAATTTTGCCACAGCACGTCCCAGAAATACATCCAGTTTTTGTGTTGTCGCAAGATACCCTGAGATTTTGCGAAATTTGCAACTTCATTCCATGCCCTTTGCTTATCATATTTGGTTAATCTATCTGAAAACGCTCCAAACAGTGTATCTTTATTTTCTTTAATTTTTTGCAAAACCGAGAGTTTGCCTTGCAACTGAGATTGCCTTGAGATCATTTTATGAACATTTAACATAGAGTAACAAATATGGAATACTTCATTACTTCAAAAAAAAAACAGCTGACTTGTAAATCTGTTCTTACAAATGCACCAACATTTACAAGTCTAAAAGTTTTCTCTTTGAAACAATTTTCCTGCACACTTGTAAAATATTATCTTGTAACTTGTAACTTATAGACTTGTAAACTTGTAGTTTTATTAAATAGGACACTGTTGAAGTACTTGAAGGACCAAGTACGGATTGAAGCACAAATCAGAAAATGTTAATGTGTTTCTAAGCCATGATGCATTGTTCTTTAAAACACGTTCGCGATGCATTTGTGCTTTATTCCATTTATTGTCCAGGTTGCTAAGAAACATCCTTATAGTGCGCTTTAAACTGTTTAATGGGTCTTTAGGCAACTCTAATAAAACACCATTGCATCAATCATATTCACTAATATCGAGTCAAAGCGAGTTGTTGGCAATTTTTGCACCAAGATGTCAAAAGTAGTGTGGTTTGGTATGTTTGAACGCAGCGTCATGACAGGGAGACAGGGACACCGAAGCTTGGTAAGCAAATTACAAACATAATGTGTTTGCATTCTGCTTCGGGGGCGGCCATCTTGGCAGCCAGTGACATTCGTAGGCGGCTATCTTGGCAGCCAGTGCCCAAATTTTCAAAAAATTTGCAATTAAAAAAAATTATTTTCAAAAAATTATTTTTTTGAAACTAAAGTTTTGAAATGTTTGATTCAATATTTCAAAATATTGATTTAATATTTCAAAATATTGATTTAACTTTTTAAAAGTTCCAAAAAATTATTTTTTCTTACACATTCCCTGGTGGCCATGTTTGTTCATGGAGGCTCCCTAAGCTGACGCCAAGGGTCGGCCATGCTGGTTGTGGCTCCCGAAGATGCCGTGCCCGATGGTTATGTTATGCTCTGGCATTCAAGGGGGGCCGCGGTGACGCAATGGGTAGAGTGCAACTTCACGCTCTTGCATTTACACTCTTGCATTCACGCACTGACGATGGCGGCTCCCAACAGAGACCTTCGGGACTTCACGCTCATGCATTCCAAAGGAAGGGTGCCACGGTGATGTAATGGGTAGAGCGCAACTTCACACTCTTGCATTCACGCACCGACGATGGCTGCTCCCAACAGAGAGCTTCGGGACTTCAGGCTCATGCATTCAAGGGGACTGCGGTGATGTAATGGGTAGAGCGCAACTTCACGCTCGTGCATTCACGCACCGACTTTGGCGGCTCCCAACAGAGGCGCCAAGCATTCCATTTCATTGGAACCGCAGTAGCATAGTAGATACAGTGGATGATAAAACATCACGCTCCTGCATTCTCAGGGAGTGATGCAGTGGATAGAGCGCAGCAGCTCCCAAGAGACACGCCAGCCATGAAAAAAAAATGCGCTAGAGCCTTGCATGTGTTTGAACCCCCCTCCCATTCTCGGCCCCGAGTGGATAGAGCACAGCAGCTCCCAAGAGACATGCCAGCCATGAAAAAAAATATGCTAGTACATTGCACGTGTTTGAAACCCCTCCCATCCTGGCCCCGACCCCCGCCCGTCGAGAGAGAGAGACAAAAATATTATATACATATATATATATATATATATATATATATATATATAAATATATATACAAGTCCTACAATCACACACACACCCCCCCTCCAAGCAGCAGCATACTTACATACATGTGCGATCGCGCCCACGTCCGAGAGCGAAGTGGTAGGACGCGTCACACATCCTGACCTATCGACACTTACCTTATGCCTTGTTGTCCTCCCAATTGCCATCGATATGGCATAACCACATAGATGGGTCCCGGGTTTGGAACCGGGCAGTACACTATTCCTATGACACTAACAATATATACAAAAAATATATATTGGTAACATCACAAATATATTGTACAGGCTGGTTACAATGCTGCAGACAGTGGAAAAGCAAATGCTTTATGCAATGGGAAAAAATTGTATATATAAAATTTAGAGAAGAACACTACAGTGCGATACCAGGACTGTGCGAGGGTGGGAAAAATGATAGGAGTCACATGTGTGACCATTAGCAGTATGGTGGATAAAAACACACACACATACATTACAAAAAATAACAATAATAGGAACAATTGGAATTGATACAAGAAGTAGTGTGGTGGTAACCACCACACGTTAAAGTAGCGTGACAAGACGACTGAAAATAAAAACAGGAGCTGTACAAAACAAAGCGTGAAACAAAATAAGCGTGCCAAGGTGGTGATGAACATCTCGGTAGGACATCTGGGGGGGTTGGAACCAAGAGATAGATGGAGTCGCAGACGTGACAATATATATTACTAGCAGGAATATCTCGTGTGGAGAAAGTTGTAGTCACATAAGTGACAATATACATGTAGAGCAGTAGCATGAGGTTATCAAGAATGGATGACGTACAAAACGAACGCCAATCTGATGGTGGTTGACAAACGTACACTTACATACATAACAAATTAGCATGTTATACAGCATGTTGTGAAAAACATGACTGTTGGTATACCTAGCAAGGCGACGACATCTTGCATGTGCTCCAGTATACCTCCGAGGAAACGAAAACATGTACAGGACGTTCTGGTAACAGGCCTGGCAAGTAAGATGAGCGCTTGCATGCGCTCCAGCGTGTTACCACCCAGTGTACCTGGCAAGGAGAGGACTGCAACTCTTGCATGAGCTACAGTACACTGAATCAGACAGCGCGTAGGCCAATAAAATAGTATACCTGGCAAGCCATCTGGTCTTGCACAAGCTCCAGCATACTGCAGGAAAGAAACAAAACTGATAATCTACCTGACAATGTTAGGAATGTGCCTCTTGAACGTGCTATAGTAGACTATCAGGCAGCACACCTGGCAAGCCTGCAACACACTTGCACGGGCTACAGCATGCTTATCGAGAAATATGACTACCAAAAAACCCCTCAGCAATATACCTGACAAGCGGAATACGAAGACGCCTGCGAGTTCTCCAGTACACGCTGGGAGAAATAACCCTCTCTCCGAGACGACATACAAACATAACTATGTAGGCCTGACCCAGAGCTGTTTTTTCTTTTTAGGGCTGATAACCATAGGGGACAGTATGAATAGCATCATCCAGGACTTTTCGCTTGTCGTCCATCCATGAAAGCACTAGTTTGTTCGTGCGCTCGGTGTAAACTTCGTGGTGGTACGAGCGAATACTACCGACCTGTACTTTCGTGCAGTGCTGGGCCAAAAGGATGCGCCGATAATCGTCAAACGTTAACGTGTTTTCAACTACGCACCTCTGTATCCCCTTCGCGCGTTTCACCACCGTATTTTGGCAACGGTACGCATACATCTTCGCCTGCAACCCGACAAACTCAACCATAGTGTTCCCTGAGCACTCATCCTTAAACTTCCCAATCACCCTGGAGTTGACTGGAGAATAGCAGGGATGAGTGGGAGGGTAGCTGCTAGTGTCGAACTCCGACATGAGCGCTGGGTCAGAGGCGAGGTCGCTGTAAAAGTCAGCACAGTCGAGCTCCATTATAAAGGAATTGGTGTCCATAGAGTAGAGACTGACACTGCTGCCATACCGCGCTCGCATGACGTAGTAAAAGCGGTACATGTGTGTCTTTGACAGGTCGATTACGGCAAACCCAGCGTATATGGGCTTATCAAATTTTACGCTCTCTTGGCATAATTTGACTAGGGACAACGACTCACAGTATATCGTTCTGCATTTGAATGCAGGTTTAGCAATTAATTTCTTCGCCCGAACTTCTCTACACACGAGTTCCATACGCTGTCGATTGCGCTTATTTTCCATAAATTTGCTGTACGTTGCGTTATTCATTAATTAAAAAAAGTCCTTATGTCTATATACGGCTTTAGCCACGCCTTCTGCTGGAATTGAAGGACACGGTGAACAGCCTTCAGCTGCAACCCATGATCCAATGCATGCTTCAGAGTACGGTAATGGATGATATAATGAAGCTTGCTCTCCAGGGTCGTCATGAGTTTAGCGTGTTTGGACCCGGGGTGATGCTTGTTCACTGGCAAGAATGGAAGTTCCATATGGGCTTCGTGAAGAGCGGAAGGGTATTCTACATCTACCTCCAGTATGTAGCCGACATATCCGTCGTCCGGCACGCTCATCACATCGATGTTCGTGGCGGTCCATTCGAACCCGGCATATGGGAGAGGCAAAGACATTGCCCAACCGTATAGATTATTGGCATCTACATACTGCAGGTAGGAAGATGGCTTGCTGGCATCATACGTCTCGGGTAGATGCATATTATTGGTAACTGCGTGCCGCTTAACACATTGAGCCACCCCTCCCCGGATACCTGCCTCAATAAACAGGTGCATATCATAGTCGCAGAGCAACTCTAATTCCACCTGTGTCTTGCCCAACATCGCGTCAAACGAGAATCTGGGCACGCTAACTTATCGTACACAGTCGAGACTGTATGTGCGTAGACAGAACCCCCGGAAATTCTCGAAGGCATCACACAGAATCAACATGTCCGTCTTCAAGTAGAGCTCCGAATAGTTTCGGAGGGTGTGACAGCCGAACACGTCCCAGACGGTTTGTGCGTGCTGGTAGTCTTCTGCACTGACGTTCCCCCTAGTAAGCCTATTATAGAATCACTCAATAGCAGGTAACCATGGCTCGGCGAGCCTCTCCCACAAGCTAACATAATAACATAATCGTAGGGGAAGACGCCTTTCCTGGTTACCTGCTCTAGCTCGGGCTCTACGGTGAAGAAGCTAGATGTTGTGTGGAATTCACCGGACGGCAGATTCTGCGCGAGCATTGCCAGGCTGGCAGACATGAACCTATACGTATCGATGAACTGTATAGTGGACCTGTCGCCCAAACTCTTACTGAAGGTGATTAACTTTTCCTCTGTATGTGGAATGATAAATATGTCCTGGGTATCATAGCCAAGCTGCTTAATAATGAAATTGGCATCATACATCAAGTTATGGAAGAGTATCTGCAGTCTCTGGGGCCAGCAACAAAGCTTGTTCCCGTTATTACATGACGCCCCAATAAAACTGCCAAAGAAATGATCATGGTAATTTACCTTTCGGTTGGTGTAGGTGAACATGCCAGAACAGTGGCAGCAGGTAGTGGCTATAGCATAGCCGGCCTGTTCCCCATGCATTAATGCTCGCATAGGTTCAGACTGACTATATATGTCTTTCACCAGGAGACCTATCCTAACCACCTCTTCCAAGAAGCCTTTCGATGCACTTTCGCCCATGTAAATGGTTACACCCGGGGTAGGCTGGTCGTCTTGGAGGCCGGAACAATTTCATTGTCTACCTTGACGTATATGCCATAAGAATAGGGCCGTGTTTTTGGTACCTATATATGCAGGGCGCGTTTGGGTTCGGCTGACACGTCTGCACAGTTACCAGCATCGCCTCGAAATCTGCATATACTACGATAGGTACCTTATCGCAGTTTTGGTAATTCTGGAACTTGAGCACAGGTGGCTTGCTGTCCGCGGCAGGCTGCGGCATGTCTGTGCGAACAGCACCGGGGTCATTACAATACCGCCTGTGCTCTGCCAGAGTTTCAGCACCCGTCAACCATTCACATGTGCTCGATTATCATACGCTTTGAAGCAATGCTTACATATATCGACATGCTCTGTGTTGTGATGTCACCTGGGAACGAACCAGTCGCGAGAAATTCTTAACATAACAATAGTGCGAGTACTTGTCCTCCGCAGTGGTGAGCAGCAGCAAATCAAAGTGCTGGGCCAGTTCCACATCTGTCACCCGTATCTGCACTACTTTCTTATTCTCGTCGAATGCGTAAATATTAACGCTGACCCCCAGGTTAGCTCTCTCAAATAGAGCTATTTGACATAGAGGGGTGGAGAAATCTACGGTGGAAAAGTCGAAGCGTGTCTCCAGCCTGGTGTAGCGCTGGTCGACGCGCTGCAGATCCCTCCCCTCTACAAAGAGTGCCAGTATCGCCTATTTAAAGCACTGCACGTCAGTTTTGTGCTGGTTGATAATCGCCCCTTTCTCCGCGAAACCTGCAGGCAAGGGGATGTATGAAGAAACCCTTAGGGGATCAAGCTTATTTACGCGTAACTGGACCCGTTTTACGGCAGTGAGGTTCCAGCCACTGCCCTTCCCCATATAGTCCGTCTCCTCGTGACAGATCTTTGCAATGGTGGCTGACACCGCCTCCTCGATGTCAGCCACATTAAATACAGGCATGTTCTTCGTCTTAAATGCTCAACGATCTACCTCGTCATTATGCAGCTCCGGTTTTCCATAAATGCACTCGAGAAATAAATTAAATAAATTTGACCGCCCCCTGGTTCTTGACTTCCTGCTCGAGTTGGCCAATTATATTTGATTTCATACTCTCGAGGTAGCCACAAATGTCTACGGCCGCCCTCGAGGTATTCTCCGCGACATATATTCTCATAACGCCGTTGAACGCGCTTTCCACCTCCATGAACCGATGTGAGTTGCCCTCGCCAGCCCCAGTGGCAGTGAAGCCTCGACGAGGGCTACCCTCGCTCGCAAGAGCCTGAATTGTATGGGAAGGCCCGGGCTGCGGGCTTGCGACTCGCGCACGCTTCGCCGGCTGGGAGGTGGGGTCAGCAGCACCAGAGCACTTTGCACTATGGGCACGAAGGCGATCGGCTCTGGTAAACTGCCGGCCGCAGGTCCCACATAGTAATGGTTGGACTATGGGATTCACCCAACATGCGTGTTCATGGCGACGGGCATCGCAAGGACACCCGAAGCCCGCATTGCAGAACGCACAGTTGGACAAGGCAGCCTGCCTGATCACTCCTGTACAAACCGTTCCATGCCCTACAAGATGTTCGGCACATGCGAAGGAGCGTCCACACCGCTCGCACAAATATTGGGCCGGCTGCCGGAATGGATTGAGAGAGCAATTACGCTCGTGCCGCAATCCATTCCGACGAACCGTAAACACCCGGTCACAGAAACCACACTGTAGTGCGGGCCTACGTATATTATGAGGGGGAGTTGGCAACGCAGCAGCGGATGGACTCGCCGCTGGTGACGATGAAGTGCTAGCTTCCATATATATATCTCTCTCTCTCTCTCTCTCTCTCTCTCTCTCTCTCTCTCTCTCCCCCCCTCCACTTAGGTGGTGGTGGTGCCCGATGTAAGGTGATATCCTATGAAACAAACCCCACCCCATTTCCAGGTTAGTTCGTAAAAACCACGTGTGTATAAATGACAACCATGCAAGTGACGTTAAACACAAAACAACGCGGCTAGTGCACGCACGCAACACTCTAGGTAAATTACAAATAAAACAAAAGGTGTGTTTATATATTTATATATAGAGTGGGGAAAAAAACATACAAGTGAGTTCGCTGAGTCTCGACCCCGGGAGTCCTACGCCTAGGGGATGCATTGAACAGGGGGAGGGAAACAGTGAAATGGTAGGCAACCTCCTCCCTAGTCTCGAACCTGGGGGCCTAGACCTGCGGGAGACTCATGCAGAATATGAGTCAAGTTCACAATTATTGTGCTGTAAGGTATACAGAATGCCTGGTAGGGACCGGTTCTGAAGCGGTCAGTCAGTCGCCCTTCACCGACTAAGGACTACATAGTGGGGGAAAAAAACAGACTGCGGGGAGTGTTCATTACATCTAGTACCTCAGCCCAGCACGTGGCCCGCCGATGAAGAGTGAACAACTCCAATAAAAAAATGCTCTGGAATAGAACACTCCATGTTCGCGAGGGTCGCTGTTAAAACTACGAACGGAAAGTAGTTACTTGTACGCGACACACACACAAGGGTGGCCGCGTTAGCTGTCAAGTGATATGAACTCCCATTGAAAAACAACCATCCACATCACACGCGATAGATTGGTTACCTGATGTATGTCTACTCACCAACACACACGATGCAGAAGAACACTTACCCAGAATGGACGCTTGGTAGCGCGTGGCAGCAGCAGATGACTGAGTGCCATCGGGCGGTGCTGTGGACGCGTCTAGTGGTATGAGCAGAGCGCTGCAGCAGCCCAGATGCCGACTTGGAGTATATATATAAATATACTATAAGCCAAGACGTTGCTAGTATGCAACTGGCATGTACAGTTCAGCAGCCCGGCAACAAGTGAAAGTGCAGCGTTCAACGAGGCTGTATATATACCCCCCTAGCACAATGGGCCAGCACGGAGAAACTCGTCAACCAGTTATGTCACTGGCCTTGTGCAGGCAGAGGACACAGGTGTGGCTTACCACACACAGAGTACTGCGGTACTTGCAAGTATCATAACTTGTCCCTTAATGGTGTGTGTACAACTTGTGCTTTCAATATACTAGCAAGTCGTGTGAGGTCTCCGCCCAGAACATACATTTTCGCGACTTGCGCCTTGGTGATAGGCAAGCAGTAATGTGTCTGTGTACTGCATTTTTAGGTTACTGTAAAATAGCATGGGGTTTTAATTTTGTTATGACAGGTCTTTCTCTACACTCAGAAATAAGAACATACAAGTTTCAGAACACGCATATATATATATATATATTAGTCACATAAAAAGGTATACGATGTGGTGTGATGACGCCTTACAGGAAAGGTATTGTTTGCGGTTAAACGCACTCACATCATGTTTCAATTGCGCTTACACATAAATACCACAAAACAAGTAATTGTCAGTTGTTACACACAAAAATCAAGTACGAAGAAATAGATATTACAATTCCCTTTTTTATTTGCAAACAAAACAGTTGTAATTAACCAACATACACATAGAGTCTTACAAGAAGTATGTACATTGCGCCTTCTGCCATTTGCATTGTTAACATAATCGTACATCAAGTACGAAGAATAATATATACACATTCAATACCTTGTATGCAAAACACAAGGCATGTTTTCAATTAAGTGAACAATATAAGCAAAAAATGTTGTTTGTTAAAAAACATTACAAATAAAACTTTTGTGTATCCCCATCTGCGAGCGCAACAGTAAGTATTATTAAGAAAATCTCCATAACTATACAATTAAAAGCAAAGATTGTTACACACAATTCTAATTGTTGTAAAAAGCACATTATTGTTGTTAAAGACATTACAAATAAAACCTTTGAGCACTTCACCTTTGCAAGTAGCGTATTGAAGAGCTGTATCAGTATGGTTTTCCGCTCTGCAACAGTTAAATGTCTCACGTCACGTAGTGAAGAATTCCCACAACTCAGGCAGGCAGTGGCGACAGCAGCTGTCTTCCTCTTATGGTCAGGGCGTGGCGCACTCTGGCGAGGGCCCTTAACGGTAGCAACCTTCTTCTTACGTTTGGAGGCGGCAGTGGGCGGCCGGACAGCGTCACCGGTGATGTCAATCACGATGGCAGAACCCTTCTTCGTACGTTTGGTGGCGGTGGGGACGGCAGGAGGCAGCAGCTGGGTGGCATTCTCCATTACGGCAGCAGGAACAGGCGTCTTTGGCATCGGTACATAGTCGGGAAGGTGAACTCGACTCGCATCATTTAGCAAAGCGTGCGTAATCACTTCGTCCGCACCACAAGGCAAGGGGGTGTCTGTTCGCATATTGCGAACTACACATCTCCCCAATACATTGCGGTCGGTCATCTGCAGACATGTCTCATATGAAACAGGCGTGTGGGCAAACAGCCAATGTGCTATGCCGTCACACTGTTCACTATACGAGCATGTATCTGGAGTGGTGGCAGCTGGATCTCCTGCGGCTGCAAGTTCATAGGTGATGGCGCCATCCCCAGGCGTCACACTGCTGTAGGCGGACTCCAGATGGAACGGTACTCTAATCTCGAGCACACTGAAGTCGACTAGTAGGTAAACAGTGCATTTATATAGCATCTACACAGTGTCGACACGAGCTTTGACCAATAGCAGGAGAAGGCGTGAAAGTAGATTGTACACAGCCTGGCAGCAGCATTTACACTTGCTGCGACAAGTCAGTTCACCCTCGACCGATGCCATACCACCTTCACTCTTCATTACGTAGTAATAAAACAGCTGTTGGTGTTGTTTAGGCGTTACTTATATATGGCCTCCCACACACACACGTACACGAAGCAAGTGAAGCACTTGTTATTTCAATTGAAGACACAACATACCTTAGCAGCGCATGGTAGAGTCAATTTACTACCACAGTCTACCAGCGGGGTCGTATGTATGTGCCCCGTACACTCTTCGGACCAGCAGTAGGTAGATGCGGTATTGACATCGCGCAGGACATAGTTCAATTTCCTGCTCCCATGGAGGCGTTCATGACGTAGTTCGGTAATATCTTCAATTTCGGCACGTGTTGCTAGTATGCGGCCATTTTCAGGCAGCTCGCTGTTTGGCCGGAGATTGAAGACGGCACACTATTCTCACTTGTAGCAGGGCAGGATGTCCCAGTGGAAGTTGTCCCAGGTGTCGTGATATCCCCACAAATGATTGTCACCATCACAGATCTGCACTTGCTCGTGTCCCAGCTCAGGTTTAAACACTACTCTTCTAAACCAATAAAGAAACTCGAGTACAAGTTCACATCTTCTGGCAGAAACATCACATAGTCACGTATGTTCAATGTATTGCACATGATGGTAGTTCTCTTCTGAATGATACACAAATGTCTACTGTGGCAGGTTCAAACACTTGTCCCTTCATATATTGTAGCCAGGTACGCCTGACAAGTTAATGGAGAACACATAGACGTCCAAGTAATTTTACCTCTGTTCATGCAGGTCGTATGTCTGTCGCCGGTACCGCACTCTGTCCAGCGGGAAATTACACTGGCAGTGGCAGCATCGCAAAGTTCTTACGCTATTGCACGAGTAAACCAAACCTGGCGTATATACTCGGTGCCTGCTTGCGTTAACAGAGTACTGAGTGAGCACGGCAGCATAATTCCGGGCCTTAGGTGATATACAGCTCATTATGTTACGTTACACGATACCGAGAGAAAACTATCCTCATTGGTACGACACGCCCAGTGTTCGAGTCCGGTACAGCATTCTACCTCGGCAGGCTGACTGGGAGGTTTGAAGTGAACTCTCCTGTAGCCAACCGTGACTTCGCCCTCGTACATGACTAGCAGGTTGAATGTTGCTTGTATGGTTGCGGACAAATGTCCATGAACTAAGTGCAGTGGCGCCAGGTTGACCACCATGTGATATATGTGAGATGCTGGCGGTGGTGGGTTATGTACATGACACTAACAATATTTATATGTGCTAGGAGCAGCTTTATGAAAATTCTACGGCATGCATAGACCGTCCGTGGTCTATGGGTTTAATGCCTGCGTAGATAAACCTGACTGTGGATGTATTCAGCTTGACCATATCAACGTCGGTGATTAGTTGTACGTACCGAGTCGGCAGCCGGATGCGGAATTCCTCGTCTAACATGCATGTGACACAATTGCCAGATGCAGTCTCGGTCCTCTGGAAATCGGAGGCTAAGTAATGCTCTCCTATGACCAGGTCTGACAGCGCCATGTACTGTCCCATTCCGTTAAGCTTTGTGAGGAGTCCTTCCATTGCTCATGCTGCTGCTGCCATTGTAGATACCGGACTAGTACTATAATTACCCTCATCGCAAGCTGGCCTATTTATATTGGTCCGAGCGGTGTTTTTTTGACAATAAGTTGACCCTCGCAGCAAGTTTCCCCCTTCCAACGCCTTAACAGCAGAGCATTCAGGCACGGACACGTGCATCCGAGCCTGCAAGCGGTGCACACGTGGAGAATTTTTTTTATATATCGTTCTCGCAACCTTCGAAACGAAGGGCAGCCAGCCTCCTCTGTTTGGAGGTCACAGATTTTTCTGTTCGTGTCGCAATAGGTGCTTAAATGATGCTTCTGTTCCGGCCTGGCCAAGAAGACAGTCTCGCTCCCGCTTAATAATGCATTAAGTAAATCGCGCACTTTGTCGTATTCTACATCACCCATGCTCCAATTGATACCGTGATAATATTGTTCCAACCATATATTTGTTACTTTGCTTCTAACGTCTAGCTCATGCCATGGAAATGGCGGTAAGAACGTGCATGATTCTATGTGCCTGTCGACATATGCCACGCAGATGCGTTTTATAATGTAACCTTGCTGCGAGACGAGGCCCTGAAAGTTCATGTACATTCTGCCGGTCGGGAAGTGACTGAAGTATAGTCGACACTTGCGTCAGTACTTTAACTATCCTGTCTCGCACGTTGTACATCACGAGTCTGTCGTGAAGTATTAACGCATAGGCCTGGGTAGAGGGCGGAAAATTCACCGCGGTGGATATTTCAATCCTACAGTATACCACTCCTGATTTAATTCTATCATCCTGTTTACTAACGTCAAGTACCAGTAGGGGCGCCATGTTCATAAAAGCGTTCGGTTCGAGTGTGGGGGGCCTGCGTTTGTCCGTAGTACGACCTCTGTAATTCCGCGTACATTTGATAAGGGACCGTATATACACCGTTTGTAAAATCAATATTCAAATAACCGTACGGGTAAACCTCTGAGTTTAAAAACATTTTAACGTTCTTAATATTGACGTGATCAAATTTCGAGCAGTCTGTATTGAGGACTTTTCGCCTGCCTGTCTGAAACGCAACAATTATATATCTCGGTTTTTCAGTCGTGAAACTAGTTTTAACGTTCCAATTGACGCTCGTGGAGGAAGGAATACTAGGGTACGTCTCTAAACTCCATGTACGAAACGCAATATCTACGTTCCTTCCTTTTTCCGCATATTTCATTAATTTTACGCGTTCAGACATGTTGACCTGCACATGCTGTAATAACCAGTCAATTGTGTGTATTGCTGCCGTCGCGGCTTCTGCTCCCGTGTCCTGGAGCGCGTTCGCTGTCGTGTTTGCCATGTCGATAACTAACTCTTGCTTGGAATTAATAATGACATGCTTGTAATCTTCCGCGAACCCCAACAGCATAGCTAGTGGAATACATACTTCGAATTTCCCGTTCGCATATACAGGAGCCTTAAACTCTTCGTAAATGCTCCAGCCTGCCATTTTGGCAGCGGGCAATTGGTTATGCGTTAATGACAGATAGTTCTTTATGGTTGCTGTAATTCCGACATCTCGCATTGTGTCGACCTCACACCCATTCAGTTCATACGCAATTCTACTTATCATGTGAAGTATACAGTTTCTAATGATTTTAGTTGTTACAGGAAGCTCGTTGCCTGGCTTCGTCAGTGTTCCACGGAAGCGCAAATATGAGTTACACGGCGCCGTGTATATATCTTGGTTTTGAACCGGGATTTGGACCTCGGACGAACGTACGTAGGGGCCCGGAAGATAGGGTGAATAAGTGTGGATTTCAGCCTTGGTGATCGTGTCTTCGAACCCTGCTGGCTCCGCAATGTTTAATATTTCCACATCCATGCTTGATCGTCAGGCCCAATCTTCTAAGAAAATGCAAGTTTTCAGGTGTTAGCGCTCTGCGTGCTCGACTCGTACTGACTTTAAGTTTGGTACCGTAGGCGAATTTTATTGCATTCGCGCGCTTAATTTTCAGGCCCATCTTTCCTTAAATGCAGGCGGACCGTTATCTCCTCGCCTCGAAAATTAATCAATCGACTCTCTTTTCCACAACGGACACTACGACCTCCTGTACGTTCGATGTCACTACCAGAACATACATGGGTGTTTTCGGTACATTTACGAGCTTAAATCCTGGTGGCACCATCGCTGAAAATTCGTGTAGTGTCTGGCTGGGCTGGCCGTTGAGATACGACTCATTAACCAAATTGCAGTTTATTCTTATTACATTTACAGGGAATATTTGTACAGGCAGCGTAGATGCGTGTGTTTTATTAGCCTCGTATGTAGCATTCTCGAATCCTAGCATGGCGGCGAGGGTATCGCTGCCAGAGAAGTCCACCTCTGCACTACACTTCATCTCGCTGTGCAAAGTGTTCGCATTACCATGAAGAACTAATGTGGCGTCCTGTCCCAGCTCACGCGTAAGATATTCGCCTATGTTCGATTTCATAAGACCCTGTGGGAATACGCACCTCCCCCTCTCTTCCCACTCCCTTAATGTAATGGAACATACAATTTCGGTCATCTATGTTCGGTACCGAGAAGTACGTTTGAAAATCAATCACCGCCACGGACCATACTCCCTTCAGGGAGAGTGGTGGGAAGTGCACGGAACACAGTTCCGAACTGTTGCCCGACAAGATCAAGGTGATGGACATGTCTGAGGTCCGCACCTAGCGCCTACTCGTTAAGTATCTATCTATCTGGTAAGGAAGCGCAGACAAATGTGTCCGCAGTTCCATGATCGCGGCTATTGCTCTGCTCCGTGATTATAGTATATTCGCGCTCCTCTGAAATACGTTTTCAGTTCTGGTGGGGTCCTTAAATTTCCAAAACTGTCAAAGTAGTGGACAGTATCGCCATTCTTTTTATATGCTGTCCAATGAGTTCCTGGGCCTGTGCTACTGTCGAGGTTTATTATGCCGCACTCTAACCAACGTGCTCGACGGGGTAGTCGCATGAACACTCGCATGAACATCTCGCATGAACACTCTCTGGAAATTCCTTAATTTTAATTTTTGTGCATAATTAAGTATTACAAAGTTGGTTAGCAGGTGGGCTGGCAGCCCCCTTAAGATCGCCTCGTTCTTTTGCGTTGCCGATTTCTCTTTCTGCCTCCTCCCCCTGCCACTTGTTTGTAGGGACGCAGGTACAGCCCACGACCGTTTTTTGCAAGCGTCTCCATTTGTCTATTGTGTCTCAAACTCTCCATCAAGTCTTTGTTTTCATCTTTGGCCGTATTACCAGCCCCGGCTATACCGCTGGCACCTCCAATCAAACTTCCTAGTACTCCAAGAGCCGGCAAGATGAACGGTAGAATTCCACCTCGTTTCACTGCTACCCTACGCGGTTTCCTGCCGGGGTGTAACTTTTTCGTCCTTCCAAATTTCAATCCCATGCCTCGTTTCACCTTAGTCTTCATAATTTTTGACACCCCCCATGCTGCTATGCGTTCCCCGAGCTTGGCATGTGACGACCCTACTATTGACTTTGCTTTATCTGCAATGTTGTGTTCTTTGCACGCTGTGTCTACCGCGTTAATGGGTACGTCGTCACACTGTAATCTTCTCTCCAGCCGAGTGCTGGGGCCGCAATACTTATATCCGGGAAGGTGCGCTTCAAAGGACAAATTTTTAATTCAAGTATTTACCAGTCCACCTCCTTTCTTGGCGATCTTGCCCCTACGACTCATACTTATAAACTGACAGTTAAATGCTATTATATTACTGCTTTATACACTTTGTGTTAGGAGCTGGCTATGAACCTGGATACCCCACATGTGTGTGTGTTATTTCGGATGAAACTTCAAACTTTTTTCCGCGCTGCGCCTCGAGAGGCCGAGTTGTGTGTGTCTCGCCACATGGCGGTGCCGGTGAGTTCGTCTGGGCACGCGACCGCAGCTCGGATATTGCGTAAATGCTCCCTCCTCCGCCTGGGAAGGTCGGTGTGTGTGTGTCGGCATGTATCGGTGACGACAGGCGGGCCCTGCAGCGACTGACTGCAGCAGGGGTNCTTGCATAACTTAACCCACTCCGCCTGGAAAGGCTGGTGTGTCGGCGACGTCAGGGTCGTCCTGTGGTTGTGGCGAACCGCAGGCTCCGGTCTTGTGTAACAGCCCCATGCTCTGCCACGAGCGGCATGTGTAGCGGTCTATCGATCCCACCCACTCAACTGAGAGACATCCTGTGTGTGAAGACAGAAACATATTTTTATATTTTATTTAGATCTGATTTTAATATCCAGCTGTTATATCTGGAGCTGAAGTCTAGCCATTTGACGTATATGCTCTGCCCTCGTCGTTTCAATATCCGCTCAACCAAGTACATGTTTGGGAATTTTGTTTTCATTAGCTCTTCGCTATAGATTTGACCTTTCAAACGCTCTCCATTTAGGTCTTCCAACACGAAGGTCCAGGGTTCGTTATGTCAAATCTTGCTAATTATGTATATTTCTAATGACCAGTTGGGTGTGTAAGATTTCGCAAATGGGGGTTTAATTCGGGAAATGCGGACATAGTCTCCCACCTTTACCTTCGCCTTCCGCCTATCCACTATCTTATCGATTTTAAACACAGTTTCCAGCAAAGAATCGACTAACGTCCACCGGTCGCATACAAATGATGCTGTGTTTTCTAGCATTGTATTTGGTAATTAGGCGAGGTAACATATCCAGCCACACATACCTTTCTCGCACTGAGAATTCATGCCACATATCTGGTTTTAGTGTTTGATTGAATCTCTCAATAATTGAAGCCGTTTTTTCGCCATGGGTGCTGTAGTGGTTAATTTTGTTCCCGTCCATGAGTGAATGTAAAGCTTTATTGTAAAATTCCCTACCTAAATCAGTCTGCATATTCTTAGGCGGTCCCTTATCGTTTAAGACCATTTTCATAGCGTCGGCAATGTCCGCCCCGCTTTTTCTGCGAACTGGGATGGCCCACGCGTATTTGCTGAAACAATTAATTACATTTTGCATGTATCTATACCCCTTATTCACCGCAGCATATGGGATCATTTCCACCAGGTCGGTTTGATACAAATCGTCGAGTCCAAACACGAGCACCTTTCTTCTGCAGAAATTTCTTCTTGCTGGCCTGTGAATCTCGGCTGCGATCGCCGCACGTGACATGTTCAGTAGACGTAGCAGCTTTCCCGAAGTTCCTCTACGATATTGGCAATCTCGTTAGTGTGTGACCGATTACCTGCTTGTTGAGATGCTACGAGTAGTCGAAGTCGGGATACGAGCTCATTGACATTGTCCCAGTACACATACTCGAGCTGGCTGCCTCCATCAAGCTTCGAAGTCAGTCCCGAACCACTGGCTAGGCCTACGTCGGAAAACAACTCTGTAATAATGTCGAATTTCGGGTGGACCTCGTCCTTATATGTATTGGCAGTTACGTCATTATCGGTTAAATGCGCACCCGTGAGTTAAAGTAATTTTTGGTATTGGTGTAGAGCTTCTCGTAAAAACTCGCCAGGTCGTCGTTTGAATAACAGCTCGTAGAGGCCTGGCGCTGCGAGTATGGCTTCATTGTCAATCTGTATGTAATTGTTGGGTAGAAAATAAATATGCTTGTTCCCGAGATACCATTTTTTGTTTCGCCTATATACGCCGTAAATCACATCGTTAAAGCAAGTCTTATAGGAAGTGAGATATTTACGAACAGTGTCCGGGCAGGAACCTACCTTTTTCTTACGTTTCAATTCGGCCAACGATACATCGTCATCATCATCTTCGCCATTGCCCTCCAGAAGTGGCTTTAGTTCGATGTCCGTTTCGGTCCTTACACTACCAACAGAGGGAACTGGTTGCTCCTTTAAAGTATCCAGCCGGGATGTGATCGGGCGGAAGGCTTCTTCCAATACTGCGTCGTGCTCCGTACGAGCGCGCTTGGCCTGTAGGTACATCTTGTGAATGCTTGCAACGACGCGGCGTAAATCCTCGGCAGCTGCAGACATTATACTGAAATTTATAGTGACCTGTTCGTACTATATATATATATATATATATATATATATATATGTGTGTGTGTGTGTATTTATTAGACGATGGCTCTACTTGCAATCAAATGGACTATTTTATCTCCGAAAGTATTAAGTTTCTGAAGCACTGTGGTACGCACATGCTCGCAATGCGCCCATTTTTCATCGTCCGTGCGCATATTGTTTAAGTTACGAACAATCCTGTGGCGGATAAGTTCCTCTAGATCTGCAAGTCCCGTACTCACTGTTTGATTTTGGATGTCGAGTTCTTCGAGCAGATTTGTACTAAGTTTATTCTTCATCTCCTCCAATATCTTGCTGAGATTCGTCTCTAAACTGCCTACGCTCTCCAGCTGCGTACGTATCGTGGTTAGCATAGTCGAACCTGCACCTGACGTATTAAGGTGTTCGTCTAGTTTAGCAGATAGGATTGTAAACCTCTTAATGTCGAAAAGCTCGATCGGTGTCTCGACTGCTGTGAGCTTGGCGTCCACACCACTCAGTCTGTCAGCGCTCTCGGTCGCTATACGCAGATTATCTCTCAATGTTGCAGCAAGGGTCGTAAGGGACCTGTAGTCGACGCGGTCGCGCAAATCTACCAGTTGTGCTTCTACAGCAGGCAGCTTGCTCGCCACTACGGTTTGCATGTTATTGGTTAGAGTCTGAACATGTTTCGTCGTGGTGAGAGACATCGTACTGATGGCACCTAGGTTCGCGTCTAACTTCTTACTTATTTCTTCCAGCAAGGTCGTGTCATTAAGGTGACTGCCTAGTTTCGTGGCAAGAACGCTCACTCGCTCGCCCACGTCGTCCGCTGCTTTGTCATTAAGGAGACTGTCTAGTTTCGCGGCGAGACTTCTAACTTGATCGCTTACGTCGTTCATTTTCTTCTCCATACCTGCGAACGCACCTCCTAACGTGCCGAGTTTCCCTACATCGCCGGATACGTTGCTCAGCTGGGCGTCCAGCTTGGTGTACAGTACATTCGTGTTGGCCAACAGACGGCCTTCCATGGCGATGAGATTTGATTCCAGCTTCGGGGGTACCACACACTAGGTCTTTACATTAAGGTTCCCATCCAGTAATGCAGTTAGGCCTGCAAGAACTATCGCGCTCCCTTGCTCTCCCACGTCAGTGATTTTCTTCTCCATGGCCGATATCCTAGCCCCTAACATGTTCAGTTTAAGTACATCATCGGATAGTTTGTGCAGCTGGGCCTCCATATTGGTAGACAGTACGTTGTGGTGCCGGTCAGCCTACCTTCCACGACGTCGAGCGCGTCCCCGGTTGTGAAGGTGGTCAGGTGGAATACCTTTTCGATTAATGTGCCTAGCCTCAAATCCATGTTCGTGGTAAGTATATTGGTATCGAAGAGGCGTCCTTCCACCGTGGCGAGCTTCCCTCCCACCTCAGCTAGTTGCTTAATGTCATCGGCCAATGGGCGTAATTCGCTTGACACGGTCGTATGAACACTGCTGGCTATTCACTCTCCCACACTGCTCAGAGCTGTCTCTAAGGCTGTGATCCGCGCCATACCCGACAATAATGTGCGCAAATGCGTCTCAATACTGGTTTGCAGTGTCGCCACCGCCCGCATTCGAGCCATACCTGCAATTACTATGTGCAACTGCGTCTCGATACTGGTTTGAAGTGTCGCCACTGTCCGCAACGCCTCCAAGGTAACACTGTGGACGAAGGATATGTTCGCGGCGTCACCGTCGTGTTTCGCACCGCCTAAATTCTTTGCTCGTTTTCCCCCGAAACTACAGTTCCAGTCATTAGTAGATATAATACAGCTTTCCGTCATCCGCTTCAGATCGCTATGGCCGAACTTGGATACTGAGTAGCTCATACTGCACTGATGCAGTATAATGAACTGATCGAAACCCCTACGGTGCCGTCCCTTTTCAAGTGGGAAATATTTTGCTATAACTAGAAACCCATGAGCTTCGTGCCAGCAACATGCAAACAGGTCTTTAAATTTGTCGAATGTCATGTCGGTGTTAACGTGGTCCGAGTAGACGTGGCGTAAATTCAGGTCGTCCATATGAAATAGGACTAGGAAATTCGCATTGTCACGTAGAAGCTGTTTAGGCATTCGTGAATATGTTTGGCATAGGTAAATAGAATCCACTGCTACATGACGTCCCATGCTGAAATACTGCTGCATGGTCGCCTGTTTCTCACACGCAACGTTGTCGAAAATAAACACGGAGTTCGTTAAAGCCTCGCTTGGCTGCACGACCACGTCGTTGTCACTAAATGGAAAGTAACGGAGGCCGGCGACTGCTTGTAGTATTTGCGCTAGTCGTAAGTACTTTGGCTGATGAATGGATTTCGAGTATAGGTACACGTTTTCGAACCGCAGTCCATTGGGTTCTTCTAAAAGACTAAGGAGGACGCAAGTTTTCCCGCAGTTGCTCGGTCCCGCTATGATTCCTCGTATGGTGTCCGGCAATAACTTTCCATGTCGTAATTTAAAAACGTTAGTTTCATCTTCGTCGACGCCACTGATGCAGACAGGAAGCGTGGTTGTCTGCGGCACGATCTCCATCGAACTGATATGCGAATCGGTTAATCGCTAATATTTATAATATTTATGTGAGTTCTATGTCCCTGGGTGATCTCTGTTATGTACAGTGTGTGTTACGCAGCCTGCCACTTCGCTCTTGGATGCGGGCACGATCGCACGTGTATGTAAGTATTCTGCTGCTGGGAGGGGGAGGGTGTGTGTGTAATTGTAGGACTTATATATATATATGTATATAATATTTTTGTCTCTCTCGATGGGCGGGGGTCGGGGCCAGGTTGGGAGGGGCGTTCAAACACATGCAATGTTCTAGCGCATATTTTTCATGGCTGGCATGTCTCTTGGGAGCTGCTGTGCTCTATCCACTGCATCACTCCCTGAGAATGCAGGAGCGTGATGTTTTAACTTCCACTCTGTCTACTATGCTACTGCGACCCCATTGAAATGGAATGCTTGGCACCTCTGTTGGGAGCTGCCATAGTCAGTGCGTGAACGCAAGAGCATGAAGTTGCGCTTTACCCATTGCATCACCGCAGTCCCCTTGAATGCATGAGTGTGAGGTCCCGAAGCTATGTCCTGGCTGGCACCTCTGTTGGGAGCCGCCATAGTCGATGCGTGAATGCAAGAGCATGAAGTTGCGCTCTACCCATTACATCACCGCGGCACCCTTCCTTTGGAATGCATGAGTGTGAAGTCCCGAAGGTCTCTGTTGGGAGCTGCCATCGTCGGTGCGTGAATGCAAGAACGTGAAGTTGCGCTCTACCCATTGCATCACCGCGGCCCCCCTTGAATGCCAGAGCATAACATAACCATTGGGCACGGCGTCTTCGGGAGCCACAACCAACATGGCCGACCCTTGGCGTCGGCTTAGGGAGCCTCCATGAACAAACATGGCCACCAGGGAATGCGCAAGAAAAAATTAATTTTTTGGAACTTTTAAAAAGTTACATCAATATTTTGAAATATTAAATCAATATTTTGAAATATTGAAACAAACGTTTCAAAACGTTAGTTTAAAAAAATATTTTTTTTGTAAATTTTGGCAAATTTTGGCACTGGCTGCCAATATGGCAGCCCCCGAAGCGGAATGCAAACGCATTAGGTTTGTCATTTCCTTACCAATCTTTGGTGTCCCTGTCATGACGCTGCGTTCGAACATACCAAACCACACTTCTGTCAAAGATAGCAAGATGTGAAATTTCAGGAGCTATTCTGTAAAAAGATCATTCTAGTGTTAACACTCTACTTTGCGGAAGAATTTCTTGTTGGGTTCAGTAGGGTAAAATGTATACTGTAACATCGTTCAAAGATCAACACGGAATAACGCGGAATAATTTACTTTAAACTTAGTTCTTTTTAAACAAGTATATATAACTATTTGGATGGTGCAATAAAGAATTACAAGTGGAAATATTACCTTAAAACTCTGTAGACGATAGTACGACACACCAAAAGGTATGTATTGCCACTCTGAACAATATTTCTCAACCGGACTCCGAGGCACGATGCGCGTCTTGTCACTGCTGTTGTCCGGCCAGCACAAATAGCTTAAGCTGGGCGCCGTTTTGCTGTTGTCACGCGCAATGATCAACGAAGCAGCTTACTATTTCGTTCAAAGGGAAACTTTACACAATTGAATTGTCATGTTTTTTCTGCTATATTGTGAATGTTAAAAATTAAAATAAAAGTTCCCTCGGATTACTAAAATGTCACATTATGCGGCGGCCGCGCGGGGCGCCTTCGACAATGTTGAGCAATCATGTTATGACGTCATAGCGGATATTCTTGTTACACTTGCCCCAGTCCCAACTATTTTTATCTACCGGCTGTCCATGGAAGAACCAACATGACACCTTATTCAAAATTGCTAGAATATATATGGTATACATGTATGATATATGAAAACTAAAAACAAGGCTGTTAGACAAATTATGGACGAAGAATAAATACGATGTAGTGTAATGAACGGTCCACAGTTTGAATACCGACATGTGAATTTAATCATTTTTAACTATAATTGTACATGAATTTCTTACTTAATTGTACTAACATGTACCCAAAATAAAAACTCCATCGTTTAGGCAAGTCGTAGGGCCTCCAGTTTGAGACCCGAAATCATAAACACATTAATTTTTTACAGGGCTTAATTGACTGTTTTTGCACTTTGGGGGGGTATATAAAGAAGGCAAAATGCGAGTTTTAGGACAATAATTCATGGGTTGGAATTAAGTAAGAGGTTTGCAAATTTATTAATGGCACGACTTTCAGAACAATTATACAAACTTAGCAAGTTATTTGCTATCTGTTTACGTGCTCATACGTGCCTAATATATACAATTAAGCAGCATCCATCGGTTAGACATGGTGTGGGGCCCTTAGTTCGAGACACTAAACTATTAAAAAATTATATTATTTTTTATAGTACTTAGAAAAATTATGTGCTGTTTTCAAACTACGATGGGAAAATTATTTGGAAAAATATAATGAAAGCGAAACGGAAGTGTAAACCGGAGTTTGAATGAAACAAATGGTTTCCAATTTTATTAATGGCCCGAGTTTTCGAAGCTTGTTAGCGAGGTTCGTACGCAAATTTCTGACTCATTATGTACATCCGATGTAAATATTAAAGCAATATCCATCGTTTAGGCATGTCGTAGGGTTCTGAGTGCTGAACCTGTAAGCATAAAAATATATTAATATTCTCTTGCTCCTAGGAAAATATCTGCTGCTTTAACTCAATGATGGAAGAATGTTTCACCGATGTGTAATAAAGACAAAACTTAAGTTTTAGAATAATAATAAATATTTATTGTTTATGAGGTTTGCAAATTGAGAAATGGCTCGAGTTTTCTAAGCTTATTAGTGCAGTTCGTGTGTTAGTTTCTGTTTAGTATTCATGCGCAACTGGTAAAACTTTTAAGCAGTATACCTCGGGTAGGCATGACGTAGGGACCCAAGTTCGAAGCCGAATTTTAACGATGTTCGTACATTAAATTTTCACTGTTAAGTATTCATGTACAAGTGGTAATTACCAAGTTTTTAGTAATCTGCAACTGTTAAGTATGGCATAGGAACCTCAAGTTCAAAGCCCGAATTAATAAAAAATACATTAAGTTTCTCTCGGTTTTAGAAAAATCGGAAGGCTTTCTCTGAATTATGGGAGAATAATTTTTTTAATGCGTTTAAGTATAAATAAAGAAACTATAAAATACGCAAAAAAACTTGTAAACAAAATTGGGAATCGATAGTTTGCCGTGATAATTGGAACAGGACCGACGTGAGTATTAAAAATTACCTGAAATTGAACTTTAGAACAGTTTTCGTCATAAATAATTATAATGTAAATAATAACTCTCAGATTGGGTATGAATTATGCCTTGCAGAGTAGGCAAGATCGTACGACCTATCTGCTTTCCCTGTCTGATAATATTGACGACATAAATTAAATTTGAGTGATGTTCACAGTTTGAATAACGATGTGAGTTTCATTATTTTTAATTTGTAGATGTATGCTCGTGGCTTTCAGAATGTGTACATGGTCATACGCACATGCTATATAAAAAAATTTTTATTCACAGTGGTGTTGATGACTATGTATTTTCTGGGAACCTCTACTCGTGCGAACAGGAAACGTAGGTTTTCTCAGTGGGCGAACATAGTACGTGAGTTTTCTCGGTGTGCTCACATGCCTTTCAATTTACAAAAAAAATATGTGATTAACTTTCTCTTCGTCTCGTTTTCGTTTATCTTATGTGCTTTTTTTTCCTGAACTCGACACAGTAAAACATCCTCTTGACTGTCAGCCCTTTTTCTGAGTAATAAGACGCCTGATATTGTGGAGCAGATTAATGTATATTCGTGATCTTATCTGTCGTGAAACAAAGCTGATGGGGGTGCCTGGTTTTTCTCAGCGCTATATCGACATCAGTGTCATTTTCTCGCTATTTTGACACCCAATTTATCCAGTCCCCAGTTAATTCACTGAACGAAGGGTTGCAAGTAGCTGGATGTTTGCAAAGAAGAACAACAAGGAAATATATTTTATTCCTTCACATTCCAGTTATTTCGCGAGTAAGTTCTGTTAAGTGCAGGTATTGGCCAGCTTTTTTTAAAGTACTAAAATATTGTGGTTCGCATCCTACTTACTCCGAAGAATTTTTAGGGAAGACAGGGATTGGGATGTATTGTATGTCCTTGGCTGTTCATCCATGCGTCTGTCTGACGTCTGTGCAGAATAATTATTATTGAAATGGTGCCTGACCTGCTTGTCTTCATTTGTAGTCTCGTTTTGAGTTTCTCTGGGATGATATGCATCTTGTTTTGCACACAAGACTTTTTTTGCAAGAAGTATGCAGGGGAAAGAGGGCTTAATTTAATGTCTATGTTTTTTTAATTTGTTGCGAACGATGCATGAATTTGAAATTTCTGACATTCATAAGAGAGGACGTGTTTCAGCAGAGGGTGTAAGGAGCCTATAGTGTTGTTACCTGATTAATGGATGTGACAGGACGTAATCGCTACAGAGATCTTTACGGATTCAATTCTGATTTATGATCATTTAATCACTGTTCTTCTAGATCACAATAACCTTAATGTTGTGAATGCGATATATTTATAATTTCTTTCAGAAATTTTTTAATGGCATAGTTCTTGCTTTTATTTTGTGTATGTCAGATCACGTTCCTGCTCGGAGAGCAGGTGAGGCGTATTCTTAGAGAATGTTTTTGGTAGGATGAATGGGATTATGTTACACCTCGTAAAAACTGGGGTGTTCAAATGAAAAATAATTCCCTTAAAGCAATGCATTTTTTGTATAATATAAGCGCTGGCATTACAAAAAAACTGTGGTTTTTATATTTAAAAATTTGCAAAATACATTTATTTTTACAGAATATATGAGCTGATGTTCCACACGCAAAATTGAAGTGTTTAGATAGATATATATTGAGGCATAAAAGGGAAATAGAGAGAGTTTGTGTCTCCCAGTTATACTTATTATTTACCGAATTCGGACTGTGCCTAACAGTGAGTGCGAGACGAGATGTGGATGGAGTTGAACCAAAATGATATGGTGTAGGAAAATAATATATCTAATTGAAACCTGGGGGTCAAAAATCTTAGTGCACATATTTTTCTCACATTTGAAAAAAAAAAAAATCGAATGTGGCCTGCTAGGCATTGAACCCGGTTTTTCATAGTAGTTGACGAGTTGTCTACCTATCGCACCATGGCAGGCTTAATATCTGTGGTCCTGCATTGGATCATAGATGATGACTGCCCTACCAATACATCTAGTAAAACGCCAAATGTATGCTTTCTTAATTTAATTTATATTTCATTTGTTTTGACATTTATGGGCTTACAGAATTGTAAACAAGATTTCGGAGTAGAGTGCCCAAAACATTATATGTAATACTGCAGGAACAGGCGAAGGACATGGTATAAAATAAATAAAACACAAAAGTATGTAACCAAAAAAATATTTTATTTTTCACATATTCCATACATTAGAAATGTGCATTTCTCAAATGCTTCCCGCTTGTAACGACAGTAGTTTCGACAGTACACAGCATGGTTGAAGGAGTAATCTATGCTAACAAATTGTGTTTTAAAGTATGAGAAAGAACACCGCCTTTGCAAAAACTAATGTGATTTTTGTTTTTCGAAGTATCACTGCACAAATACTGTGCAAAACAGATAATGCAACAAAAATTGGCACGCCGGTGTTTATTCAAACTCTCACTTTTCTCATGTCGACGAGTAGTGTAGTCGAAGTTTTGCTGTATCCCAGCTGCCTGATGATGAAAATCTCGTCGTAGCTCAGATTATGGAAGAAAAGGACGAGTTTCTTTGGTCTTTGCGCAGCAGATTGCAGCTGGTGCATACAGGCCTGAGTACCGCCCAGTGAAGTGGTCATAGTCCCTCACCTTGTAATTTTCTACTGTGAATGTCGATTTGCAGTAGCACCATCTCATCGTCCGTGAGTAGCTTGCCTTTCCAGTTGGTGTGAGCGGCAACATTTGCTTTGATGTGGCGTAATTATCTTTGAAAGCTCTGCCCATATCCAATATCGCTTTCATGGAGTACTTCTCTGCTTCTGGTCCTCTATACAGTACAGGTTCTTTAGGCAGTGCCAAGATGAGCGATTCAGGAATTATATTATTATCGACTTGTACATATATACAATATCTGTACGCCTCTTGCTTCTGGTAGGCTCACGTGTATGATTGGTTGGGCTCTGGTTCACAGGTCACAATGGACTTTAGTAAGCATCTTGATTCTCGCCGGAGCATTTTCCTTGCATTATTTCTTGGGTTCTTCTAAACACTGCTAGCACGACTGTCCCGATTTTCTCGGCAGGTCATGGTAAATTGTAAAGCGCCGCTTACATAGGGTAAGTGTACTCTATATGGCCTAGCTAAGGTTCAGGAATTTTTTGTATGTGTTCAATTGCAAATAACTGCCTCATAACAACTGAACTCAAAAAAGAAAACACATAAACATGATAACATATAGATTTCCAGAATATCAAGACAATAGGGAACACAAAACAAAACATTTTATAAATAGTGCATATTAGGTACACAGTATACTCAATATGGTCTAAGTTAAGTGAGCACATAAGAAATGAAACAAATAAATTGTATTAATCCGTGTTGTTACGATATGGGCAAAGAAAGGATTATTTGTCGTCTTTCGTCATTTCTACAGACTATTCGTGTATATATTGTCGACCACTGATGCACAAAAGCATGTCCATTACTAAAGTTTAATTGCACACCCTAAAATGTCAATAATAATGTGTTTTGGTTGATGTCACTTTGGCCTTCTTCTTTGTAAGTTCATTGTTAGCTTACTTTGATGCGTGGCGTGTACCTGGGATAGGCATTGCGCTGTTTCCACACCCTGCTATAGTTATCCAGGGCAGGCAGCCAGCCAGCACGCCAGGGCAGACAGCTGATAAGGAAACTTCCGGGGAAACACCTTCGGGGCGGTCCCAACGCGTAAGGACACCCGGGGAAGAACCGAAGCCGAATGAAAGAAGGTAAGTCCCGAGAAATAGCTGATAGATAAGCCCTCGACGAAGGAATCAGGGGAGCCCCCGACAAGAATTAGTGCAGACCTCAGCTCCGTAGGAATCCCCGCCACAGTAACAGCACCCTTCCTCCACCCTAGTTGGAGTACACAAGCTGCTGACGAGACACAAAAACGTGCGAGGTACACAGGGGATTTCCCGATTTCTCTCTCTAGAAACTGCTGACAGCTAACGTGAATATAGTGGGACAGGACTTAAATTCACGGGNGGGGCAGTTTGACAGAGTCAATTGTTCAGAGCAGTTGTTAAGGGGCAGTTGATCAGCGTCAGTTGAATCCGCGCCATCGGGAGACGATACCAGCATCAGTGAGAATCTGTGAAGCAGACATATCGCACGCAGAGAGGCGGCAGTCGGGTGACAGTCGAGGCCGGGTTCGGATCCCGGCCGAGTCAAAAGTCGCCAGCCGAGACGGGAGTTGTTCGGCGGCACAGCCGCGAGATGAGTTAGGTGTTTAGCCGAGACGGAAGGCGAAGGAGACACAGGAGTAGGCAGTCATGTGACGGGAACCGTGCCGAGAACTTGAGTAAATTCCAGGAAACGAGTGGCGCCCCATACCGGGAGGCGCCATTCCCCGAGAAGACGTAGTCGTGCGCCGGATGGTGACGAGGCAAGCAGTCAGTCAGTAAGTCAATTGTGACGTCGCCAGGGAGAGAACCTAGGAACAGCAGAGACTTTATGTGCAGATTTCTTGGACAAACCAAGTAGAAGTGCCGAGAACTTAGGAGTTCATTTCCGAAAACGTAGTGGCAGTTTCCGAAGCAGAGAAGGCAGGGACGCGAGCCGGATCGTTGCGGACGTCGACGCAGACGAGGAGACGCGCTCTCCGACGAGAAACGCCAGCCGAGGTCGCAGACACACTCCAAGTCCCCGGGAAACCATCCCGGACTTCCGAGAGAGTCAGTCAAAGCCGCAGGAAGAAGCCAGCTGAGTACAGCACGTCAACGAGAGCCAGTCCGAGGGCCTGTAAAATGGCCACTCCACTCATCAGGCCTCAACTACCAACGAAGACAACTCACCAAAATCTGCAGTCACAGATAAGTAGAAACATCTCCAAACAAACAACCTTCCCCGACGCATAGAATTTCACCCACCAGCCCTTCAGGCCTACGACTTGTAGGGGGGCTCAGTCTCACCAGTGTGTGTAAATACCTATGTTACCTTCAGACAAATAAAATACTGGTGTGTTAACAAACGGAGAATACGAGTATTTGTTTACCCCTTACGCCACAACCACAGGTGCCCTTAGTCTGCACCAAAGTAAATTAACTAAGTACCCTACTAGCCATCATCCTGTATAACCCAGGTGGCCTAGTAGCGACAAGTTAACTTATAGGCATAGTTTCATTTGTCACAACCGATGCTTTCTTCAGGACAGTAAATTTACAGTTTATGTCATATTTTCTCTTGCGAACGACTTGCAATTTTGTCTTTGGTTCTATTGTGATAAGTATAACTTTGATGATTCTAACTGCGGTAGGGCCATGGTAATGTAGTGGTGGTTATGCTATTCGCCTTCCACCTTGGCAAACTGGCTTCGATTCCCAGTGGGTTCGCTCCCGGATAATCACATTTGGGGATCGTGCTGGACGATGCCTCTGGTCGGCGAGGATCCCGGGGATCTACGGTTCCCCCTCCCTTGCATTCTGACGCTGCTCTATTCTCACCTTAATTCACTCTCATCGGCTCTCAAAATTTTGATGTTAAGAGTCGCCCAAATATCTCCACTTCACTCAGCTGTCATTTCTGAAAATGAGATACCAGAATGATAGTAACTATGAATAATCACACATGATTACAAAATAAACAGGGTCTTCATTTTTAAAGCAAAATATCTCTGATACTCGACATTGTGTAAACAAACTGATAAATGTTTTTAAAGTTTTATTAAAGGTAAACATTGCAATAAAATATAAATTTTCATGCTTATAAACTCTTATTGCGAGAATGTGGAAGTGTGGTGTTTGTGCTTATAGCTCATGTGTACTCAATATGGAATGCAAGGAAGACATTTTATGTTAGGAATCACTGTAATGATTAAGTTTTATTCTGTTTATGCCAGTACTACCTTAAACTAGACATTATACGCTATTAAAGAAACAGGTGATCTATTTTAATATTTTTGTTAAGTGAACATTACAATATGAGACATACAAGTCGGAAATAATAACACACAAATGTGGCACAACAAATAAACATATCTATCCAACAGCTCACAGATGCTGTTTTCTTTTCGAAACTGTTGGTGTGACGATATTTCGTATTGATGGCGACATTACCGAGAACTTGACAGTAGACCATATTGAGTACTAGGCCATATATGGTACACTTACCTTATATGCATTTTCTCCTTGTGGGTCGATACCTGGTGACGCTTAAGGCGTGACAAGTTCTCAATGTAGGTGTAGTGCGAGCTTCGATCTTCGGCTGTTAGCATTAGCAGGTCAACGTGTTCGGACTTCTCCTCTTTCATAAGTAGTATGGGCACGACCTTCTCCTTGTCGGTGAGCGATTACACGTTGAACTATGCAGTAGGGTTGTTGTTCTCGAAGACTTTAACTTTAACTTGACGCAGAGGTGTCGAGAATTCCAGCCCAGAAAAATTAAATTTATTTTCAATATCGCGATTACTATGGTCTATGCGATGTGGGTTCTTCCCTTCAACGTGTCTAGCAAGCAGGCTCCACTTGAAACACATGCGAACGCTGGTATTTTGCGAGTTGATGATGGCTTCTTTCCTCTTTACTGATTCTGGCAGTTATGTATAAGATGAGGCACGTAGAGTTTCCAGCTTATTGATTTGGAGCTGTAGGTGGTTAACTTTTGACAACACCCACTCCGATCTATGCTCTTTGTATGATTCTTCCCCATCGCATATTTTTCCTATGCAGAATTATACGACCTTTTTGATTTCACCAATCTCGTACACAGGTACATTCGCAATCTTGATGCTCTTTTATCTGTAACTTCGTTTGAAGTATTCGGTTTTGCATAATCACTCTTAAGCCACATATTAAATGTAATTGGGCCCTGCTCCCGTACTTCTTTGGTGAGTTGTCTGACGATATTTTTCTTCATATGAGCCAAAAATGTACAAATATCTTTTGACGAACCACTCTTGTTTTGTGCGGCAAACGTCTTTAAATTGCGTCTGAAAGCGGATACGGCCTCCCAGATAACGTTGGTTTTAACCAAGCCACACACTTCAATGATTCTTGGGAGTGGTTGACGCTTACGTGATGACGGAATATCTTTTCGATTTATTGGTTTATATGACGACGGAGACTGTACACAACCCATTTTGGCAGGCGATAGACCTGTATACATATATGTTTTCATGTGTCTCTGCAAACTATCGCGTCAAGGGAATGTCATTTCACATTTTCAACACTTAAATATCATTCACGCGGTCATAATTTTAGTGGCTTTGAGCATCATGGTTGAACACTAAAGGTTTTATTCCAGAAGCTATATGGGTGTCAATGTACCGCATTTGCAGATTCGGTCTATGGTGGAGCGAATTGCACTGACGATGACGTAGGTGGCTCAGCTGGAGCCAGCGATCGTACAGCCGAAGACGAAGTTGGGACGCCGGTTACAGGCACACCATTAAGTGTATGTTATATATTAATCTTTACGGGGTAAAAAACGAAATTAATATGTAAAAATGTTGTGCCTAATAAATGGTACATTATAAACAAAATTCAAAAATATGTTGCAGGAAGTTTGATTTAAAACTACGAGCTCTCCATATCATATATCATGAACTATACAGGTTGAGTATAAAAGAATACTCCAACTTTGAAGGTCTATAATATCAAAACCAAACAACCTACAACCTTGGTTGACCAATCAAATGAACCGTGGAACTGTGAAGTTTGTTAACCATCCTACTAATATACAAATGCGAAAGTGTGTTTGTTTGTTTTTTTGTTTGTCCTTCTTTCATATCGCAACGGAGCAACTGATCTGCGTGATTTTTTTTTTGCACAGAGATAGTTGGAGGGCCGGGAAGTGACATAAACTACTTTTTATCCCGAAATTATATCTCATTTCCTTAGCAAATTTTTTTTAGTAAAAATAGCGCTCGGGGTACAATGCTGCGTCAATGTAAGTTGTTAGTGTGGAACGAAAGCACAATGTCACACAAAAAAGCGATGGAGGCCCTAAACCGAACTCTACAGGATATACGAAACAATACAGACATTATGGGAGGAATGGTTGTATAACTGGCTGGTGACTTCCGCCAAACTCTACCAGTGATTCAGAGGGGCACACCTGCAGATGAAATCAAAGCCTGTCTCAAGTCGTCAAGCTAATGTGCAAATGTCAAGAAATTCAGCTTGACGATGAATATGAGAGTGCACCTCTACAATGACGTTGATACAGGAAATTATGTGGATACACTATTAAAAATTTGAGATGTGTGGCTAGAAACAGATGCAGAGGGCTGTGTGTCACTAACGGGGGATTTTAGTAATTTGGTGCAGAGTGATACGGAACTGATCGCTAGCGTTTACAAAGATCTACAAAGAAATATAAATGACGACCAGTGGCTATGTAAAAGAGCGATTCTAGCACCAAAAAATGGCATCGTTAGTACTCTGTTCTGTGTTTATGATCAGTGTCTTGTCTACTAACAAATACCGTTATTTCTCCCTATAAGTTTGTTACTATAACCACGCGAGCGAAGCAGCGGGTCAAAGGTAGTACATTCGTAAATGTTCAATGTAACCACCACGAGTGGCCCGAACGACATCTACGTGATAATAAAACTTGTTCCACTCGTTTGTCAGCATGTCCGGTGTTACGGTTTGAATGGCGTCCGTAATTCTCGTTTTGAGGTCGTCAATGTTAGCCGGCAATGGTGGACGAAACACTTAATCATTTATGTACCCCCATATAAAAAAAATCGCACGGGGTAAGATCCGGGCTTCTTGGAGGCCAGTGATGAAGAGCCTGGTCACCAGATGCTCTTTGACCAATCCAGCATTGCGGCAACGTCTCGTTCAGGTATCCGCAAACAGCTAGGTGCTAATAGGGTGGCGCACCATCCTGCTGGAAAATGGAGTCCTCCGCCGCCTCTTCTAACTGAGGAAACAACCACTTTGTAAGCATGTACAAATAAGGGATTCCAGTAACAGTGGGCTCGTGAAAAAAGAAAGGGCCAAAAACAGTGTCTGGATACACCGCAAAAAACGTTCAGTTTGGGGGAAGTGCGCTCGTGTTCGGTTGTATCATGTGGATGCTCCTGACCCCATATCCGTACGTTGTGCCGGTTCACCTTGTGATTTGTATGGAACGTCGCTTCATCGCTAAAAACCAGCTTAGACATGAAACCATCATCTTACTCGTTCTGGGCAAGAACTAACGCACAGAAATCTCGTCTCAGTTCTTTATCCCTTTCGATAAGAGCCTGTGCAAGCTGTAACCTGTATGGTTTGTATAGCAATCGCTTTCGCAACACTGTCCATACCGTCGATTGAGGAATTTGCATTTCCCGGCTAGCTTGTCGAGTTGCTTTTCTCGGACAGTGAACGAACGCTTGTTGAATCCGTTGCACATTCTCTTTGGACACACGTGGCCACCCGGGACTTTTGCCCTGGAAAAGGTACCCTGTGTCACGGAACTGACGAAACCAACGTACGATACTCCACCTATCGGGAGGACGACGTCCGTATTTGCGACGGAATTTACATTGAACAATCGTAACCGATTCACATTTAGCAAACTGAATAACCCAGAATGCCTTCTGTTGTTCCGTCTCCGTCGTGATGCGGACTAACAAAACACACGCTCATAGTGCGACGACAGATGCCCCCAGTGTCATCTCTCGGCACATAAAGGAAACATAAGACCGTCCCCTTCACATTGACGAGTCGAATGCGAGCTCGCTTCCCCATCACCACCTCAAACCGAGCGTTACGAACTCCATCTAAACCGTAACACCGGATATGCTGACAAGAGCGTGGAACGAGTTTGATTATCGCGTAGATGTCGTTCAGGCTGCTCATGGGGGTCACATTGCACATTTATGAATGTATGGCAAACAAGCTTCAGGATTCCACGGTTCATTTCATTGGTCAATCAAGGTTGTAGGTTGTTTGGTTTTGATATTATAGACCTTAAATTTGGGGTATTCTTTTATACTCATCTGTATATTCTAATGGTTCACTGGTTCGAGCAGGTATTTGAAATTTTAGCAGATTTTTATTTTGGTGTGAAAATATATGCATATTTACGAGCATACCTCAGAATATCCAACGAACTGAGATGGATGAGCCGAACACAATATAACCTACTAAAATGATCGCTAAGATGATTAGGAGAGAGAACGAGATCTGTCACCTGTCGCATCAGACAAAGAACTGAGACAAAACCGCCGAACCTTCATATGCCACTGAATGGCCTTGGTGTCATGAGACCGGGAGGAGCCTTGACTCCCATAACTTACAGGATGTTTGGTAAACAAATGCACCCCGACACATACTCAAATCATTGGGTCGGAGGCGGGGCGTAGTGTAGCTGTGGTTTGTTGGGCACCGGACCCGTATTAATGATGTTTATTGGTCTTGTCTATTATAAGTAAAATTACGAGTTTGTGTTTTTGGCGGGGGAGTGAAGCTCCCCTCCAGCCTCCCGGTTGGAGTGAATGCTAGTGTTGTGATGTCTCTCTAACATGTTCGCCTGTTGTGTACAAGTGTGCTAATTAAATTACTCTTGTGTACAATGTGTATGTGAGTCCCTAGTCTCTCGGGGCAGCCCACGGGGTACGTTTCATTGTGTAGTGAAATTAAGATACATTTTTGTTAGTAGATTAGAGCTGGAGGGTAGGAGGGGGGGAGGGGCTTGGTACCAGAATCTAGATAGAATCCGGAAAAAGCAGAGCGCCTCCTGGTCCTCCTCTACCCGACCTAAAACAGACTATCAAATCGGTGGGTCATTTTGAGAACATAGAACAAATTCATATGTATTTTGTTAAGTTTGTTGTCATTGTTTTCTTTTGTTAAATTATTTTTTTCTTCTAAATTTTTTATTTTGTATTATCTTTATTTATTTATTTATTTTTATATTATTGAATTATTTCTTATACTAATCCTACCCAATATGTACAGTGTGTAATCTAAGTGATATATACAGTGAATTAAGCAATGATTATTATGATTTGGGTGTTGCTCCCTTGATCACTCTTCCCTGGACCAGTGCGTGTTTCCCTAGACCTGGTTCTTGAGTGGAGTTGGGGCAGGCCTCCTTGCCCGAGAACCCACGCAGTTGACCCCTGAAATAGTGTACCTCTGTGTCTTGTTTGTGCGTGTGTGCTTTTACTGTGTAATGTATTGCGATGTGAGTCGTTCACAGTTTGGGCGCAGTTGGCATGCACACTCTACTGCTGCATGCTCTTCTGTGAGGCCGGCCGCTCGACACGTGCGCCGAACTGCCGATCCTGGGCCATGCGAGAACTCTAACAAGAACTAGCCGCACTAGTTTTCCTTTCATTTGCACGAGCACCTCTAATAAGAACTACTCGGCAGTGCCGCTGCCTTGAAGAACTGCAGGTTCTTGTAGGCGCGCGCTGCAGCTGCTACACTTCTCGCTGGCTGCTCGACGACTGCGGGTTTTTGGTCACGCGACCAGTTTTATTGCAAGTGCCTCACGCTCTGATTGGCTGGTCAATCAGCGCGCGGGTCCCTTCTCACTTGTGTCGTGTTCAGTGTAATTTAGGATTTCTGAATATTCTTATACCTGCCAGATCGTAATTGCCAAGGGATTTGATATTTGGATTGTTATGATTTGCCAGATTATCATATAATTCTTGTTTTTTGCTGTAATTATTTCTTTAATGTATTTTATTGACAATAGTTTGTGGATGGTTCTCCCAGTAGTGAATCTATCTTGGTTAGCTATAATTGTCAGATATTTATTTTGAACTGTTTGCAGGTCTTTAATTCTGAATTCTGCGCAATGTCCCCATACCTCACATCCATATAGCATAGCTGAGATTATTATTTGGTTATAAATTTGAAGTTTTTTCCTACGTGTAAAGTTAGTTGCGTTTAATATTAGAAATAGTTGTTTAAGTTTTCCCAATGCTGCATATCTTGCATTTTCTATGTGTGACTGCCAAGTTAATTTGTGATCTATCGTTATACCTATATATTATGCTTTTCTAACGCACTGGGTTTTTTGGTTGAATAATATTAATTCTTGTTTAGGTTTTGGTTTTTTTTGTAATTGTTATTGTCTCTGATTTCCCCTTGATTCGCCATTTCGTGTAACATTGTTCTAGGATTGTTAATTGTAAGACTACTAATGCATATTTAATGTGGTTGTGTTACTTTATTATTGCTGTATCGTCTGCGTGCATTTGGATTTTAGCATTAGTCTGTGCATCTGGTATTGAGATGTCGGCTCTGTAAATACTGTACAGAAAAGGGGAAAATGCCGATCCCTGTGGTACTCCTGCTGTTGCTATTTTAGTGTTAGAGTCTGCTCCGTCTAATGTTACGTAAAAACGTCAATTATTTAAATAATGTGCTAATAAATTTACATAAGTTGCTAGAAAGTTGTAGGTTATTAATTTATATATTAGTCCTGGGAGCCAAACCTTATCAAAGGCTCTTTCTGCGTCTAGGAAATTTGTTATTGTACACCAAAGAGCCAAAAAACACTGGTATAGTAGTGCGTATGCAAATAACAGAGGTATGGAACCAATCAGAGTAACGCGATGCGGTCGGCAGTTAGATCGGTTACTGCTGCTACAATGGCAGGTTATCAAGATTTAAGTAAGTTTAAACGTTGTGTTATAGTTGGCGCACGAGAGATGGGACATAGAATCTCCGAGGTATCGATATTATTTGGATGTTCACGTACGACCATTTCAGGAGTGTACCGTGAATATCGGTAATCCGGTAAAACATCAAATCTACGACATCGCTGCGGCCGTAAAAAGATCTTGAAAGAACGGGACCAACGACGACTGACGAGAATCATTAAACGTGACAGACGTGCAACCCTTTCTCAAATTGGTGCAGATTGGATTTGTGGACTGCCCTGCAGGATTCATGATGTGAATTGCCTCATGCATACCTTCAGACATAAGTCGAGTCCATTCCACGTCGTCTTGCGGCACTTCTGCTTGCGGGGG
>NQII01000515.1:102501-175398 GCA_002778355.1 Clitarchus hookeri
TTGTGAGTATGCAAGAAACATTGAAATCAAAGTACGTTAGCATCACGTCATTAATAATTGGCATAATAAGATACAAGTCTTTTCGAAATCCATTTGTAAGTGATAAATTAACAATTACATTAAAACTTTAGAACTATTTCCTCTCTTTGTGCTGGCAACCTAACGGCATAACTGTATCCGCGCTCGCTGCTGTTTGTAATGTTATATGCATGTGGCTAACGGCTAGGGTGATTTTTCAAAGTTCTTTTCAAAAGTATCGAAGATACCGTGAATGGATTATACCATGGATACTTGTCAACGAATATTCTAGCAGTGTCTAGAGCATATTACATGAATGACTTTGTGCGAAGCTTGTAGCCACAAGATAGAGCTTGTAAAATTACAAAAAATCTGGAGATTAGCTCATCGTTAACACTTGTGATTACCGCTGCGACTTTTGGGTTCTCGAAAAATCTGCTGGCTGTATTGCCATCGTTAGTGTTATCAATGATGAGACCAGTTTTCCGCCGATATTTGTCGGTAACATCACGTTTATTTTCCTCCACTTTAACCTTGTCATTTGCGTGTACTTGCAACATTTCCGTACGTGATCTGTGTGAAATATGCATCACACACTCAAAGAGCCTGTTAGCGCATGCTAAACGGATGGAGGAAAAAAATAAACTTGAACAACTGCATGCATGTTGATCCGTGATCGACACCTGTCCACAAACATGGATACAAATAATACTTCCGCACCTCTTCGCACCCGGAGAGTAGTCTCATTAGCAAGGCACATCAATATGACACAATTACAAACAATTGCAACAAAACAAAACATACTTTTCTGTCGTTGCTCTAATGGAACACTCATGAAACAACAAATTCTTTTCTATGTAATAATAATAATTCGGTGTTATTAGAGTATGCATTACATTAACTACTCTAAATTATATTAGAGCTCTTATCTGAAAGACCATCTGCTATGGTAAAACAAATACTTCGACGAAAAACGCCCAAAGACTTGCAAAACTAACGACTGAAACATTTCAGCAACAAGGCGCAACTGAGCCTATTGTTTCTTTGCACTCGGTGTATGACTTTGCAGGTTGCAGCAGGCGATCCTCGCCCGTCAAATGTACCAGTGTTGACTTGTTATTGTGGGCCCTGTAAGTGCTAAAAGTGTTTTGAAACATCGGCTTCTTGGCCAGTGCAGTGCGTGAACCTGTGGCATGGAATTATGCTCAGACTAATGGAGAATACGGGCTTTTGTTCCCGCAGGGGCGCACTGGAGAGAGAGTGACCTCCCGGGGTTTTATCTGCCGAGAGGTTGAGATGTGACCATCAGTGTGTGTCGAGCCAGGACCGAGAGCAGTTGTGTTCGCAGCTAAGGTAGTGTAGTGAGACAGATACGATGTTGTATAGTGTACTGGCGAGAGCATTAAATGAGAAATGAGTGTGTGCTCTACTCGTGCGAGTTTTCATTTCGTGTAACCATCATTCCCGGTCTCCCTATCCAAAGAAGCCCGTTAGTCCCGTCAGGCTGGCGATGGACATACAAATTTGGTATCAGAAGTGGAATAGGCAAGAAGTAGGAAAGTGTGTGTTTACACAAAAGCGTGGAGAAGTAACACGACCGACACAATGCTTGTTACGGGAAAGCGGCGAGACAGATTGTCGGAGTACCAACAGCGAGGCTAGAGCCTCCCGCCAGGCACCCCACCGCAGACGAGCCGCCCTTTATGGTCCATACCGTATAAGAAGGCCACTTTCTGACAGTCAGTGAGTGGCAACTTGATTTATACGAAACAAACAAAGCGCCATTTACAAAATCCTGTATCAGCTGATGCACAAACGAACACAAGTTAAAATTATGTTGGCTATTCTGAGTGCACTGCCGATTCACATCAGAAAAGCAGAAAATACGCGTATAAGAAAGAGTTCGTAGATTTATTAATACATTTTATTTTACGAGGCCACAAAACAATGGTTGTTAGTGTTAAAAACTAAACTTCATGATAATGTAGTTCTGTTTAGGTGATAAAAATGAAATGTACAATAGAATGATACGTCGTGGAAAAGTTTTCTGAAGTTGTGCTAACTTCAGAAAGCTTTTTCACGTCATATCATCCCTCTCAAACGTTGCTTTCAACACGTCCATGATATTAATTCCAAAAGCATACAGAAATATTGCATAATATTGTTGAATTATTTTTTCTAATAATTTGACGAAACGACAAGAATTTTAAATATATTTCCAGCCCATAACATAAGAATTATCAACTTAAACAGAGACGCCATCTGTTGACCATAAAGAGAGTTACTCAAAACTTCGTCATGACGTGCTGCGCGCTATCTATCGGATATTCTGCGAGCTATTACCAGCCAGAAATAAACCTCTCTCCTGCGCGATATATAACAAATTTACAAACATATGCTAATAGTTATATTTTTCCACGAGCTCTACATAATTTTTAAAGTAACATATATTTCATATACAACGATTTGGAGTACAAGTCATTTATATTCGGCCGGTAATCGTTCGTCTACGTAAATTATACGCCATATTGTTCTCTCGAAACCCATCTCCTTGATTCCGTAGACACGCGTGAATAGTTTTTAAGCAATTCTAACGTTATTCCACATCACATATTTCCAACTCGAATATATTAGCTATAACGTCCAAAGTGTAATAATAGATACAACAGACCGCCTCACAAATTTTAACCCAAATTCACTAGCTCGGACAAATTAAAAAAGAGTTATCGAATATCTAACATTTTATATTTTTACTTTTATAACCTACTCATATTTTTAGACAGATGTCAGTCTTAAAATATCTTAAAATTTGTTTAGCATTACAGTACAATGAGAAGTGGATTAGCTGACAGCATGTTGATAAAAAAATACAGCCCCGACATGACGGACCAGCTGATGGCGGAAGGATACGTAGTCAGATGTAAACAGTGGCGCTACTTTCGCAGAGCTGTCAAAAAGTGGCCTCCTTATATGGTACAGAATATACCTGGGTTGGTGACAACCGCGCTACGCGCCCGCGCGAAAAAATATGTGTTCCCGGCGGACTACGGAATCAAGAAAATTCGCCACTGTTTAGTGAGGAGTGACTATGACCTCAAAGAGATAACCAGCCATGCACCGACGAGGATGCATACACCTGGTGTGCCCTGTAAGGTAACACTGCAGTCATCATCCACATAAGCACCAAAATATGGCCCTTGAATATTAAATTAAGGTATGTGTTGTTAATTGTTCTTCATCATGGCAGTCAGAATCGAAGGTAGGGAAATTGACCTTTCAGCAGTCTGTAACAGTTTCTTGACACAAGTTCAGTATCTGCGCAAAGAATGTAGCTTTGCAAAAACAGTTACAGACTTAAACTGAAATTTCAACACCCAGTTACAATGAATCTTTCTTGCAACCACCTGTTATCATGCAAAACTTTTCATTAATGCCGAGCATTCCAATGTTTAATGGCCATGCCGATGATAAAGTGTTAGTGTTTATTAATAAATTGGAGCAAGTTGCTTAAATATGTAACTGTACAGACCACGAAATTTTGGCAGTTGCTAAATTACGTTTATCGGGAGAAGATTTGGAATTAATTTTATCTGATACTGCTTGCAAAGAAGCTCATAGTTATTGAGCCCTAAAGACATGCTTAAGCATTTCAAGCATAAGCACACTAGTTGCTTCTACCGGGAACAGTTAAGCAAAATTCGCATGAAAGACGAGGAAGGTTTTGAGGAATTTGCAGACAGGATTTGCAAGATCAATGTTAATACATTTGCCCTGGGAATTGACAAAACTGCGAATGAAGCTATTAAATATGAGGCTGATCAGCATGTCTTGGATGCATTCCCCAATGGTATCTCGGGAGAGCTTGGCCAAGCCTACATTTTGCGAAGCAGTGGAATCAGCTTTTAGTATCATTGAAGCTGACTGACGTGCACTCGATGAAAAACCACAGCCACGTAAATCTGCTCTTCATGTTGATAGAAAACCAGTCACTTGTTAATTTTGTAATAAAATAGGTCAAAAGCAGGTTTAGCGTATGTTCCTCCTCCCTGGATAACTTTTAAAACCAACAACCGATCTCATCAGGTACTTATTTTCAAAATGGCGGCATTTTTGATATTTAGGCAATTGTGTTATATCTTGGGTAGCAATTATATTTAAACCAAACTTCGAACATTCACAATGCATTTATAAGCTTTACCTTTAGAAAGCGATAATGATATTTATCAGCAATTTTGGGAGATAGCGCAAATTGAAATAATAAAGCTTTTATATTATATTTCGGGAATCATTTAACTGATTTAAACCAAATATGGTACGCTGAGAGTGCATGATGTATGTATTGAATCAATAAATCTTAAATGCTATTGGTCAGCCATTTCGAAAGATAGTGCCAACTGAAAAAAAAAGATCTTACATTATAACTCGGGGACCATTTCATAGATTTAAACCAAAATTGATATATTGGCAGTAAATTATGTAAGCATAGGATTTAGAAACCGATAATATATTGGTCAGCCATTTTGGAAGAAGGTGCAGTTTGGAAAAATAAAACTTATATAGTATATCTCTGGTACCATTTGACCAATTTAAACAAAATTTATAACATTGACAGTGCCTGGTGTATGCTTTTAATAGAGATAATGTTATTAACTGGCCATTTTGGAAGAGAGTGGAACATTAAAAACAAATTTGATGTTGTATCTCGGTAACTACACAACCAATTACTGCCAAATTTGGCATATAAGTAAAACTATTGCAAGTCATGTTCATATATGCAATTTAAATGAATAAGGCAATAATTTTTAAAATTTCTGTTTTATAAACATTTTTGGTTTATTTACAATATATACCATATTGGTTGTCTAATTTCCACCAAAATTGCTATAGCCACTGCAATTATCTCTTAAAAGCATCAATTGTGTTAATACATAGTCTCTTTTGTATGCCATTATGTAAGATAGCACCACATTAAAATAAAGATTTAATGTTATATCTCAGGGAACAATCAACCAATTCCTACCAGGTATGGCACTCAAGTAATACTATGGTATGTCATGAAAACTATCATTATTTAGTGGGTTATAATATTATTTTCAAAATGGCGGCCACATAAACAATTTAGAATATTATGTTATATCTACGAAACCATGAAACAAATTTCAAGTTAATATTGTATGCTGCAGTATCAATTACAACCATCAAATTTGTCTAACCAGAGCCTTTTTTTATCCCCATTTTATAAGATAGTGCTACATGAATAATTAAAGTTTTGTAATATCTGGGAAAACCCAATTCCTTCAAAATCTGGCAAACAAGTAATATTGTGGTAGGCCATTTAAACTGAAAGTTTATGTTTTAAGAGAGCCAGATGCTTATTTTCAAAACAGCATCCATATAAACATTTAAGCATAGCATGGTGTATCTACGGAACAATATTACCACTTTTAACCTAAGTTTGTATGCTGACAATATCTATCCAAGCAACAAATTAGCGAATATATAAACCCATTTGTTCGCCATTTGGAAAGATAGCGCCACATGAAAAATTAAACTTTTGTGTCCTATCCCTGGGAAACTATTAACTGATACCCACCAGATTCAGGCAACAAGTTATACCTGTGTAGTCCAGCTAAATTTATATGACTGAAGTAGGTAATCACATAATTTTGAAATCACTGCAACGTAAATATTTAATATCTGTATGCCACATCTCCCAAACAATTACAACCGACTTAATATGTAACAGTATCTAACATAGAATGTGCTAATAAATCGCAGTTTTGTTATCCAGTGATGAAGATACCACCACCACATGAAAAAATTGAACTTTTTTCATATGGCCGGGACCATTCAACTGATTCCCACCGAACTTTTCACACTAGTAGTGCTACAGTAGGCCATGTTTAAAGTGTGTCTGGCTTTATTTACAGTATGGCTGAAATATAAATAATTTATATATATTTATCATATCTATTAAATAATTTGACATTTCAGTATCTATGAAAAGCTTCAGATATGCCTATGCAAAAGCCTATTTTAGAATGTTTTGAACAATAGCGCCAAACGAGAAACTAAAGCTTTTATGTCATATCTCGGGAACCGGTAAAGCTATTTCCACCAAATTCTGTACACAAATAGTGTTCTGGTAAGCCATGAAAAATTACATGATTTAAGTGACTCACACACTTGTTTTTAAAATGATGTCCCTGTAAATATTTGAAGTTAATAATCCTAGTCTACCAAAACTTTACACTGAATACTATAGAAGTTAATGTTCCGAATCCTACATCCGTAGTATAGTTGGTTCCTCGCTAGCTTACGGTACGAGACGTTCTGTTTTCAAGTCCCAGGTAAGGCACATGTTTATTTTTAATTGTCTGACTAGTAATGCATTTGTTTCTGGTTGTATCTCTAATCATATCGCTATCAACGAGACGTCAAGACACGCCTACCATCTCACCTTTTAATAACTTCATCAAAATTATTTGCATGAATGTAATTGAAAGTAGATTCAATAGTTATATTGATAATTTCTGGTTAGTTTCCTAATTACATGATGCAATGGGGGTGCAGCTGCACCCCCTGCACCCCTCTTGCACACTCTAATGTGTGACCTTCAGTGTGTGTCAAGCCAGGACTGTGGGCAGTTGTGTTTGCATCTAAGGTAGTTATGTAATGAGACGTATACGATGTTGTAAAGTGTACTGGCGAAAGTATTAAATGAGAAATGAGTGCGAGTCGTTATTTCGTGCGACTACTCTTCCCGGCCTCCCTATCCAAAGAAACTAGTTAGCCCCGCCAGCCTATCGGTGGACTTACATTATGGCATATAACTAGGGTAATTGTTTGGAATTTTTGGAAAGTCGAAAAAATTACAAATGTTCTCCTAACGAACATAGCAATATCTCATAGGGATAAGGCTCAAGGGTCACCAATTTGAAACATACAAAAAAAACTTAATTATTCTGACAGGTGAGACTATGAATCTCTGGATTTCTTGCCCAATATCAGTCTGCTTTCACTCGGAATGAGTGTCTCTTTCAGGGAGAAAGATGCCATGCATCAAAACTTAAAGAAAAAATGAAAGCGAAGCAATGATGGAACCTTAATATATTGAAACATATTTCATAGAAGCACTCTGAGAAAAATCCCACATGCCCTATTTGGCCGCGAGAAGGGACTGCAGATAATACCTCCTTACACGTGATGCAGGACTTTTGCTAGAAAATGAACAAAGAAGAGATATACCACAAATAAAAACACGAGGTCTCTTCTTCTTCTAGAACAATGAGCAAGACCAGCAGGCCATATGTTATTTCCCAGCAAAAAATTAAAATTATTTGGTAAAAAAAAGCAACAGAAATGTGTATATATGTTACGCCGGAGATTTGGGGTGTACCCAAGAGGCGTGGACTTTAAAAATAAATTACAAATATGTAAGAATGAATATCGCTTGTATCGAGAAGTTATTGCGTGTTTTGTAGCGTAGGAAGGAGTGTGTAAGAAAGGGTTTTACAGTGCTCAACAGCTGAGGGCGAACAATGATAGGGAGAGAAAACTGTCCTGCTGGGATTTGAGCCTTGTATTAGAATGCAAGGGCAAGGGAAACGGGAATTCACCGAGAAATCCTGCCGGCCAGCAACAGCATCGTTCAGCACAATTACCGCATGTGAAAAATCTGGGATCGAACCTGCCAGGAATCGAACGTGGCTTGCTATGTTGGCGTGAAGCAGCTGTGTCAAGAATTTACTGGCCATGAGGTTTCCCCCCTGCTCGAATATGTGTGCTGAGGGAAGGACTCTTTGTATGTGTCCGTGATGGAAGGCGAGCAATCTATCTATTGCAGCGCTGCGGCTCCTCTCTTTTACTGCGTCGTTGAGGACGTCATGGTTGAAAAATGTGACTGGGATCTTTTTTCGCTGCGGGGCCTAAACTGAGGTGTTCAAATCTTTATAATTTTGCAGATTGCAGTAGGCCTTCTGACCTAAGTAATTTCTCCTGCAGCCCTATATTTTATTTTTCAGAGCTTGGGTAAAAGACGTCATGTACGCATATGTGTGTATGTTTAAAATTATTTCGCATTATTGTGGCATCATGAAGGGCCTATAGGGCGCAAATCTGGTAGCGAGCATCAGAACTTTTCCTGGGCATGAAGGTGGTAGCCCACCGTGTGTACATGAAGTTTGCAGCAAAAATTAACTTTGATAATGGAGGATCTGGCTCACGATTCTAGTCCTTCGAAAATTTATTGTGATTACGATTGGCATGTCTGGACTGAAACATTGAAAAAGTGCATATCTCTGCAGGATCGGGTTGCATGATGCTCTGAAGAAATTTGTGGTGTGTGCGCATATATATATATATATATATATATATATATATATATATATATATATATATATCTCTCTCTCTCTCTCTCTCTCTCCTCTCTCTCTCTCATAAATTTACTGCGCATAAAACTATGGAAACGGAAATTTTCTTGTCTGAAGCAATACCGATGTTTGCTTAAGAATCGGGGCTCCGTGGTTGATGAGATGGTATTACACTGAAGAGCCAAAGAAACCGGTATAGACGTGCGTATGCAAATAACAGAGGTATGGAACCAATCAGAGTAAAGCGATGAGGTCGGAAGCGCCTATATAAGACAACAAGCGTCTGGCAAAGTCGCTAGATCGGTTACTGCTGCTAAATGGCAGGTTATCAAGATTTAAGTGAGTTTGAACGTGATGTTATAGTCGGCGCACGAGAGAAGGGACATAACATCTCCGAAGTAGCGATAATATTTGGATTTTCGCGTATGACCATTTCACGACTGTACCGTGAATATCGGGAATCCGGTAAAACCTCAAATCTTCGACATCGCTGCGGCCGGAGAAAAAGATTGTGAACGAACGGGACAAACAACGCCTGGCGAGCATCATTAAACGTGACAGACGTGCAACCCTTTCTCAAATGGGCGCAGATTTCAATGCCTCCTGCATACCTTCAGACATTAGTCGAGTCCATGCCACGTCGTGTTGCAGCACCGGTGATATTTTATTCTTAATGATAGAAATATGCATATGTCCGTGGTCTGACAGATGGCTGAGTAAGAAAAATTCTGATCACGAAACTTGCCTTATTGTAGCTCTATTCACCTCGGAATTTTCCCGACGTTGGGAAACAAAATGCGGAATATCCATCAGTCTCGACTAAAATGCATTTGTTATTAAGGGGACAGGGACTGGTATTTTCTACCAAGCTGGTGCCTTAATCACTTTTAATGGTAGTATATTATTTCTAGGCATGCACAATATTTTTCCGAAAGGAAATGTGCACCTGCTTTTCAGAAATATGAGATTCGTATCTTCCATTAGTTTTTTATCCGTACAGTTCGTCGCATTATATTAGGTCACTGTGTGAATTGTAGGTTCAAAATATATAACAATTGCATTGGAATGTTAAACATTATGCTGCATTAAAGTCTTGAATACAGAGTGAAAATGTAATGTAATCTTTCAATATGCATAAACCTCATGTTATCGGGCTGGTATATAGAAGAGGGTAATGCAAACGTATTGCATGGTATGCCTAAGAAAAATAATTCATGGAACACATGAACTGCGATAGACAGAACAATTTTTCTTTATTTACCAGCGCAGGTATTTTTTCCAAAATTTCCAGTATAATTTTGTTTTTATGAATCAAGCATTTCGGTTTTTCTTCCCGAGTAGAAGACAGATCAGGTTTATGCACGGAGCTGATTTCCCCGACTTTTATGTGACGTGAGAAATGTTGACGACTTTCTGACCTTCGTAATCCCCTTATACTCGACTCAGACACATGCATATGTATATTTAATTCGTGTTTGGGTGGTCTCCTCTTGCAAATTTTGCATTATATTTTATTAAAAATTTTAAAGGCAGTGTGCATGCTAGAAATTATAATTTTATGAACGGGGAAAAAAAATTCCGATCACAAATTATGCATTTGTTCACTGGGAAACTTTGCAGAGGGAGAAAGCAGTAATTGGATAAAATTTCCGTTGCGAATATGTGTGTGTAGTTTTATGGGTTTGGCACTTTTATTTTCATGGATGTTAAGCATTTTTTGAAACAAATACTGTGCTTTCTGAACCAGAACAAATCTTAAAGTTTGGAAACTTGCATATCGGTGAAAAAACAATTGCCATTGTGTTTCATATGACTTACTAGCGAACCGGCTCTGCTTCGCCCGGGTACAATGGAGTTTTACAGTGATACACTAATAAATAAATTAGGGAAAGACTATTCATTTATGCAAAAACAGAATCATAAAATTATACTATGTTGGCCTAGGTTTTTAACTGATCACTGCAATTCAAAAGGAAGGAAATATTTTTTACCCAATAGCAAAGAAGTAGGAATTGTTTTTGTAATGTATCTGTGCAACCATCGTGTAGTTACCACATTTCCGCTTTCGATCTATGATAATCAAAACGTAAGTTTCATCAAGTTATAGCTTTAGAAATAAGTGTACATAGGTACTACTTTTTGCGTTTGACTGAGGGATCTAAATCAATCACCAAAGTCAAGCAACGTTCCTAGCGGAACGCATTTGGATGGGTGACCGTTTAGTGGCATAACATTTGAGCGCTTCCAGGCTTCAGAGGGCACGTTAAATATTCGGTCCCGCTTGTTATCGACTGATAGCAGTCGTTAGCCTATTCAAAGGTTCTTGGGCAGCCTGATAAACTCTGGCACTAGAGGAAAAAAATATTTCGCTCACGTTCCCAGCCGTTGCAGAATTATGTTTTGTTGTTATTCCACAGGAATCGTACTTTGCACTGGGATAGAAATTATCTAATGCCCTACTCCAGGACCTAAAGTATCTACATACCAAATGTTATCAAAATTCGTTCAGCCGTTATGGAGCTGAGTTCGGTCACGTTCCCAGCCGTTGCAGAATTACGTTTTGTTTTTATTCCTCAGGAACCGTACAATTTTCCAGGATAAAAAGTATCCTATGTCCTATTCCAGGACGTAAAGTACCTACATACCAAATTTCATCAAAATCCGTTCTACCGTTATTGAGCTGAGTGATAACAAAAAAAAAAACACACGCACCACACACCACACACCACACACCACACACACACACACACACACACACACACACACACACACACACACACACGCACACACACATACTTTCACATTTATTATATTAGAAGAATAAGGAGCGAAGGTAACTTGCTTGATGACTGCCCTCGCCTGTGTATGTTTTTTTTGTGTGCACGTGTGTGCATGATCAGCTTATGCGTTGAGCAGATGCCATGGATGTTGATCGTGAGGAGGAGTGTAGGCAGCAGTTTCGTGCTCGGAGCAAGTGATTAAAATTTTTGTCATCCTCAAATATTTTTTTAAAAGGCGAATGCATTATGAGTAAAGGTAACGTCACATAATCTCAGACCTAGATTTAAGCCCCTTAGAGTGTGACGGGTGGAGCGATTAAGCTTCCGACATGACTGCCCCTCGCCAGGACGACTGATCATCTCATCAGCCATGTTGGATGTCAACTACCTTGACCTTTGACCTTAACCCCCAAGATCTCAACCTTAAAAAATAGTAAAAAAAAAAAAAAAATTAAAATTTGTAAAATATTATTAAAATTTATTAAAAACAAAAAATTTACTTTTAAATTATAATTTATGTTTAAATTTACATTTTTAGAGATTTCCCTAGCACCATGTCCAGTATACGACTTAAATTAATCACATTGTATTATCACTTCCTCCTCCTGCCCTCAACCTTCACTACCAATCATAATAAATAGAGAAAAATCTAAAAAATAAAAAAAAATTCCTAAAAATTCAAGGAAAAAATTACATTGATGACTCCGATCACAATGTTAGTTGTTGTAGACCTTGACATTGACCCCAATGACATTGACCTCGAAAAATCGAGAAAAAATGACAGGCTGTACAATTGTCTATTACTAGTTGGTCACGACAAGGGGTCATACCGACTAACCATATTAGCCAACGACTGAGTGCACCCAAGACTGACTCCGCCCAAGACCGACTACACCCAAGACTAGCGCCTGACGAGACCAGTCCTGCAAAATTGACCTGACAAACCGACAAGATCAACCGGCCACACACGCGACCTAAACAAACAAACTATGATGGACAATCTCGAAAAATGTATATTAAGAAGAGACTCGTAGCTAGCCTCTTCGCACAAAATCTTAGATAAATTTTCGCAAAACATTTCTACCAGAGCTGACCATACAAAAGGGTCGTACTAACTTACCAGGCCAACTGACCAGAACAAACAACTAGTTAAGAAACATTCCTCAAAAATATTCTCCTCATTTTATTCATTTGATATATAGAATTCATCCTCTTGGAACGACCCGAGTAAGGAATAGTACTTCAGATCAAACCTTAGCCCCCCCTCCTGCTCACAAATAAATTTTATCTAAAACAGACTCTCGCAATCGATTGTTTGCAGCACTGAATTAATAAACTTTCAGGGAAGCAGAAGGAACTATGTAAGAAATTAAACACACTTTACTATGTATACATCAATTTAATTTATTTACTTCATATATACATTCTATCTTTCAAATTATTTTGTTAAGTCAATTTTTACATTTCTCAGATGTTTGCAGTCTCATACACTGGAGAGCCAAAAAAACTGGTATAGGCGTGCGTATGCAAATAACAGAGGTATGGAACCAATTAGAGTAACGCGATGCGGTCGGCAGCGCCTATATAAGACAACAAGCATCTGGAAAAGTTGCTACAAACATGGAAACGATCAATCGTACCCCGAGGGAGACCTGTATAGGACACCCCGGGAGACTAGGAACTCACCGACACACTACATACGAAATTAATTAGCACACTTGCAAACAACATTTCAACATGCTAGACATACATCACGACACAACATTCACTCCAGCCGGGAGGCTGGAGGAGAGCTTCACTCCCCCGCCAAACACACGAAAACGTAATTGTACTAAAAATAGGCAACACCAAATAACTATCCCAAATAAAGGCCGGTGCCCAAAGCCCCATATTACACTGCCCCTGCCACCGACCCAATGATTTGAGAAAGTGTCGGGGTGCTTTTGCTTCACAAACACCTAGTGAGTTATGGGAGTTTCGGCTTCCGGTCTCACAACACTAAATGCCATCCGGTGGCGTATGAGGGTTCGGCGGAGGCAAAGTTGCTAGATCGATTACTGCTGCTACAATGGCAGGTTATCAAGATTTAAGTGAATTTTAACGTGGTGTTATAGTCGACGCACGAGAGATGAGATATAGCATCTCCGAGGTAGCGATAAAATTTGGATTTTCGCGTATGACCATTTCACGAGTGTACCGTGAATATCGGGAATCCGGTAAAACTTCAAATCTTCGACATCGCTGTGGTCGGAAAAATATTGTGAACGAACGGGACAAACAAGGACTGACGAGAATCATTAAACGTGACAGACGTGCAACCCTTTCTCAAATTGGCGCAGATTTCAATGCCTCCTGCATACCTTCAGACATTAGTCGAGCTCATGCCACGTCGTCTTGCAGCACTTCTGCGTGCTTGTGGGGGCCCTACATGATATTAAGCAGTTGTACCAGTTTTTTTTTACTCTTCAGTGTATATATATATATATATATATATATATATATACCGCAATAACTATGCCAAATAGATACACAAGCTGCCACTGATGGAAAGAGCTTCAATTTTTTCATAAAAATTACACAAGCCAATGATTGTACGTAGTCTACTGTAGGGATTACCTCTATGGATGCACCTTCTCCCACTGCTGGAAAATTACATCGAAAACAGTGTTGCTACTGTGCAATGATCATGAGCAAACGCTGCCATGCTCGGCGACATCTGACATCTGTCTCAGGCGTCTGTACAAAAAGTTATTTTCGCACAATAAAGCGTTACGGCAATGGCCACGTGTGATTTATGCAAGGTGATACATAGAAGAATCACATCAAGAACTTCAATGATTCATCTTTTAGAGCCAGCAAGTGATGTCAATACCCCTGCTGCATCAGTGGGTACTGATTCGCCAGGCGATAATGATGAGACAGTGCTAGAGATGGACTGAGTGCAGTAGAGTCTGTTCGCGCAAAATATGCACTTGCAAGACTGTCGCGTGAACTCGATGAACTTCAAAATAACTGTCGTTTGCTCTAAATACTGATGATGACCATGTGACTCCTACAAAGAAAAGTAAACTAGATATTGAGGATGAAACAGGTGAGGGCGATCATTAAGTAAGCATTGATGATAATGACTATGACGAAAATGGTGATGAAGTATCTGATGAGATGGATGATGATTCCCTCGACGTTCCCACACATTTCACAGACTAGTTTCCTTCGACAAGTGGCGTGAAGAAGGCAGAATGCGTCAAGAAAGCTCGTTACATATTCCCCGAAGACACAAATGAACTTGTTGATAGACTCAGATATTTTATTGACCTGTAAAAACGCAGGGATCTCTCAAGCATTGTTGAGATACCTTAAATCATTGATTAACTGAAGGATCGGGGTTATATCATATGAGACAGTTGGATAGTATCCATGATCTGCAAACATCTGAGAAATGTAAAGATCAAATTTACAAAATAATTCGAAAGCTAGAATGTGTGTGTGTGTGTATATATATATATATATATATATATATTAGTCCCTGCTGCTTCTCTGAAAGTCTTATTATTTCAGTGGTATAAACAATCGGTTGCGTGAGTCTGTTTTAGATCAAATTTATGTGAGCATGTGCAGGAGGAGGGCTATGTTGTAGAGGGGAAAATGTAAAAATTATTTAACCAGAAGGTTTCTCAATTTTTTGAAAATTTAGTGGGGAAAAGACTATTTAGGGTAAAATAATAGATTTCTGAAGTGATTTTGGGGTAAAACGGTTAAGTTTTTATGTTTGTGATATCAGAAGATGGCCACCGAGCACGGCCCAAACACCCGGGCTGATGTGGCATCCAACATGGCAGACAAATTCGAATTTGATACCCGATCTCCTTTTTTCTACTTCGGTATAATTAGACTAGTTATAGCGATGATAGAAAATGCCACGAATAACTTCGCAAAACATTACACACATCGCAAATCAAGTTGCAAAAGAATTTGGTGAAAAATCTCACCCATCACTAATCATACAGCGAATAGTCTCAGAATAGCTTAGCTAGGTGACCTATGCCATAACTTTTTTCTTCACACTTTACTTCAGCCACACAACTTTCAACTGAATTTGCATGATTTTTTAACTCACAAAAAAAAGTATTTTTAGTACTCTCTCCAATTTTGTGTCCCTGGTGATACACACAAATATAACTTTCCATTTTAGTGTGTTGGTCAGGAAAAAAATGTATTACTTTACATTTGTAGGAAGTACTGTTCAACTTGTAGATATAACTTGGAAGTACATTTTCCTAGCATAAAAAATTTAGATAGCAATATTTTGCGTCTTGACTATAATTACAATTTTTATGTTATTTTTAATGTTCGAATTAAATAATTAACAGAAACATTCACAGAAAATTTAACAAGAGTGTCTCGAAAGTCATATCTTAATTTATTTTAAGGTATGCTTAGCAAATTATATTTTACAAAAAAATCCTAGACTACTACAAATTAAAAATATGTACAAATATTTTTATTTAGTGAAATTTTTATAAATTGCGAGAAAATTTGTTAACATGATAATACATATTTCTTTAAGTAACTCATGGTATATTATTTTAATGTGAATTATCTCGTTTATCTCAAAAAATTTGATTTTGGCATGTTATCATGCAAAATATATGCTGTCTAACACAAACAATTTTGTGGCCAGCATCCTTAAAATAACCTTAATGTGAAACATTTGAAACATTTCACTGGTCACAAAATTTTCCTTAGGCTTGGTATATAGTATACATATTTTACAGTGAAAACAGTTCTTCTATCATCTACAAAAAATAAATCATTTCGTACACCTGTTGCCTCTATAAAATATTGCTTTTAGCTGCCCCTCTCATTACAGTATCTTTCAATTATACAAATTGAGAAATATACTGCTATAATTTTGACCTACGGTATGGTTAGTCCATCTTGATATCACGCAGAAACTCGTGTAATTTTGTCCAACTAGTGATGGTTCACATCCCTCACCAAAGCATGACAAAGCAACAAGTGAAAAACAAGTGGTTCGTAATCTACTAACACCTAGTATGTCTCTTTGCCACTCAAGTTTATTTTTTCTGAACAAAGCAAACGGCAGAGAACACATACTTTAAACTCCATCAACTAAAAGTGAAATTTTGTACACTTGAATACGTCTGCATTTGATAATAAATGTGTGACACTTCTGTAAATATAATGTACAGTTAATGCACAAGCTTTTCTTGAGATAAAAATATAATTAAGTTGTTGAAATGTGTGTGTGTTTGTTGCTTTTATGTGTAACATTTCTGAAGGAAGTCTAATTTTTCTAACCATGGTTAATGATGTATTGTTTCCTATTTCCTTTCTAATTTCTAAACCAAATTATTTAACCGAATATTTGGTTTCTTTTCAGGTCTTGTTATAAACCACATTGAATGCTGCCAAAAAGTTCCAAAAGAAGGACATGTGTGGATTTTTTGGTTAGGCCATAACACAGTCTCTGAAGTAAGTATGATAATCAATCTTACTAAAAAACTATGTTAAAATGTTAACCATTTTTATTGTTTGTAGTTCTGATTTGTGCTAGTAAGTTAATCGTATGGTGGCTTATACCGGTACAGGAAAACTATAATTACACCCAATAACATATTGTATATCTAACCTTTTTTCCAAATTAGAATCCCGAAAGCCTTGAAACATTTGCTGGACTTCTAAAGAAGTGTGCAATGCGCATTTTCCTTAGCTTCATAACATGGATAAATGATTGTGTAATGAGGATATGTTAAATATTGTCATCATGGTATTGACAAAATGCTGCTATACTTAATCCAAATTTTTAATTGTATATACCGTTAGAAGAGTCTGTAGAAATTAAACTTAAAGTTACTGGTAACAAATGTAGATTTTATACAGTTGTTACTTGAACATTAACATATACCTTTGAACATTCTGATATTTTATCAAATGTTTGCTGAATTTAACTTTTCGAAAATAAATTCAGAACTACAATCACAAAAAAAAAAAACTAAGAGGTCGGCAGTGTTATTTTAAAAACATAGCTATGTTTAACATTTTGGTAGATGAAATTGAATTAAGAGTATTGAATGATTGAAGTTGTGTGTTTCAGTGCTGATGTGCATGGCTCAAATACGTTTTATGGACAAAATGAACCATTATTTTGGTGTAAATAGTTGATATTGTGACAGTTGAATTTATTTATCATCTAGATGTTTTTATAGTCGGGTTTATACAAGGTGTTGTGGTCTGTCAGTCCTCCCTAGTCGGCTGTCTGTCTCCTGCCACAAGCATGTATGTCTCATCCATCTTCAAGGATGGGATGATGTGGGGAGGTGGCACACTTAGTTGATTAATAGCTCACAACTGTTGTTGACTAACTCTTTCCAAAAAGTAGGATTATCTCACCTTTTGTGTAACATCTCGATGCTGAATTAAGTCAACTCTGGGCGTGCATGAGAGCTGAATAACTGAAAAGGATAAGTGTAGATATAAATGCAGTCCTTATCCCCATCAAAGACATTTCTTGAGATTGCGTTTACGACAGTAGCTGGCGAGTCTTCCTGTGGATTCGGCGAGCGATAGCAATTATTTGCAATGTGGAGACATCGACCTGTGCACTCGAAGCGACAGTGTGGACTCATTAAGTTTCTTCCAGACGACTGCTATGGTGTCTGTGATTCACATAGGCATCAACAAAGTTGGGAGTTAATGAAAGACATATAAGAGTGTTGTACTATGAGACACATGCCACATCCCCAGCTCCTAGCATATGTTCGTCCCGCCGCCACTGCGCAGCTCGCGCAGCCCCTCCACTGTGTTTGCCACGCCTGAACCACAGACCACTGCCGTAAACGCCGCTGACTGGAGCAGCATTTGGAAGATGTCCAGCCGAGCCGCAATGCTACCACCATCATCAAGCAGCTGTCCCGCCTTCAAGCCCCCAAGATTAACTTTTGGGGGCATACTCATTCAGGCTGGCCAAGCATCCCTAAATTAAGCCCCAATGGTGACTGCAGGTCATCGACTCCATGTGTGCCCCTTCATACAGCAATTAAAACCCAGATAATGTGAAACGAGTGAAGTGAGTGTGTGTGGAGCACAACCTTCAATTTTTCAGATGTACTCCTTTTGGGTATATTCATTTGACTACGGGTAGGTAGTAATCAAGGATTTATTGCACAGATACTTTGACTACCTGCACCCCTTCTTCCTCGATTTTCCGAATTGGACACGCCCAGTAACATCAGAGTCCTGGTACCAAATTTTGCATTATATTACATATTGTTTTTGTTTCATACTTTTCAGTGATTAATAATTGTTGATGTAAATAGTTGTCACGAGGGACTATGAAAGAAGTCTCCCGATTTTATTCCCGTGATGCATTTCTATAGGGCAATTGCCAACTAATGAATTTTACTTTCTTTAATTTGCCACATAATTGTATTATTAAAAGTTTTGTGTAATTGTAGTGTAATTTCTGAACTTTCTCTGTTTGCTTTTCGTAACATTTGCTTTGGTTTTCGAGAGTTTTGGCGCCAGGTCACTTAGACCTCTGAGTGGCCTGCTGCCATGATTGCTAGTCAGATTCACGGGCGCATAGGAGAAGGGTGTGCTGCTGCACCTCTCCCCAAGCACTTCAACTTTTTGCATTATCACTTAATGTCAATAGACTATATCATTCTGTAACCGCTTTAATTTTTCTGTGCCTGGGAATAGTCCCTTCTCCTCCCTGCTGGCTCACCGCGCCCATTGTTTCAACTGATTTATTTCGTGCTTCGCACATTTTTCTGTTTTGGGTGGACACTGCCCTAAGGCTACGGTTACACTGGATCCGACTTTGACCGATTTCTCTCTCTACTGAATACAGCCAAACAGTCAACCGATTGTTCTGCCGACTGAAATGGTTACACTGGCCCGGAATTTTCATCCAATTTTGCTTCACTTCTAAACTTTATCTCGTGGCAAGATGGAAAAAAATTGACATTCAGCAGCTAAATATGTTTTCTGAAAACACTTTATTGAGATACTTATTGTTTGAGTGTGAAAGGAGTGAATGGGTAAACAATATTCTTGCAGAGGGAGGATCGCGAGGAGTTTCACTCATTAGTCTCCAGACTATTAGAACAACCTACTAAATTTGGGGAATACTTCAGAAAGAAGCCAGAAACCTTCTTTTACATTTTAAACAGGATCGGACCGTACATACAAAAATAATCTAATTTCAGAAAGTGCATATCTCCCGAAGAAAGATTTGCTGTAACATTGCGGTATGTAAAGTTTAGTTACGACCAGACTTTGTCCATACCACATTCACTTTTTCCAAATCAAATGCTTCTACAAAATTTGTTATAGTCACACCATTATTTTTTTTAATATTGTGAGAGATTTGAATTTAATTACCTGTGCAAAGTTGAATATGATATGGAAAAATTGATTTTCTTTTTAATTGGCATTACCTATACATTGTTCAATGTTTACGTAGCTATTTATTTATTCCAATAAGATATTCTGTTCTGTTGTTAACTAAAATAGAAAATTACATGAGAAGGCTGCTTTAAAGGCAACAATTATGTTTATGAGACATATTGTTTAATGAGCACAGATATACCAAAACAACTCAAACGCTATAAAAACAAGTCATTGGCGGTAAAATTGATCTCTTCTGATCGGTCGAGAAAGTGTAGGTATCGGAGACATTTTCGGTAATCCTTTGCGTCCACGTGGTTAGATATGAACACGAACTGATTGGAGCCCCGTCGCTCGGCGACTGATGACACTCTGGGTGAAGAAATTGAAGATGAAGTTTGTGACTGCGAATAGTAAGCCATTTGGAGTTGTGTGTTTTCCTCTTCCATTAAAAATTCTTGTTGAATTCGTTTTCTCACTGCTAGTTTCCACTGTTTGGGGATTGCACGCAAATGTGGTAACAAACTCATTAAGAAGTGGTAGTTTTCATTTTTAACCTCCTCAGATAATGTTGATCCACTTCTCATTTTCTCAAATTGTTCAAGTTTTTTCTTCTCCAGTGCAAGAAACTGAACCATACTATCTGATTTAAAATATTTTAGTTTTCACCTTTGTAGCAGGTGTCTTGAAAGCGTTGGTACTTGAACTGCTGCCATGTGTGTCAGTGACATCAGCAGCAGCTTCTTATGGGTCTTCAGTAAAACTACTAACCTCATACGAAGCTCCCTCCATGACTTCATCTTATTCTATTTGTTCACTGAAGGCAGAATCCTAGGATGTATGCTCCTCGGGTGACGGGTGAACATTACTTTTAATTTTTTTGTGTTTACACACGTCACAAAGAAACAGAATTTAACGGTAGAACCTCCACGACGAGATGCTTGTGGCTTCGCTGCCAGTTGGCTGTTGCAATTTTTTCGTATGTTCTTTTCCGAAACGTATCTCGCAGGTTTACCCATCTTCCTTTTGCAGTGCCACCTGTAAATCAAGAACATCAAATTAATACAACATCTAATAAAAACTAAATAAGTACAACAAAGACACAGGAAACTAGTAAAGTTTAATAAATATATAACAATGAATTAATGACTGGAAACAAGTAAAATAGGAACACAGTGATTGTTTTCTACTATTCATCATTAGTTTAGTAGCTAATAAGTACGGTATTTATTTGTTTTTTATTTGATTTATTTCAGACGACGACCCGGTCAGGCTTCGTCCAGGTACAATTCAGTTTTTACAGCTATACACTAATAAATAAATTGGGAAAAGACAATTACAATATTATATGATAGTAAATTAGTAAACTACTATCATATATAACATACATACATGTCATGCCTGTCTCCCAGAGGGGTAGGCAGAGATAATGGACCTCCATTTACCACGATGCTGACATACCTATCTCCTGCGCTTTATTCACATTTATACATCTCTAATATAACAATATTATATGATAGTGGTTTAGAAAAGATCTTTGTATACAACATTAATCGTTTTGCCTCCGACCGCCAGCACAAAAAGATTTCTGTTTGACGTGACACGCAAAAGGGCTACGTATAGTTGTCCATATGAAAAATGTGCTCCACTCAAACCCACTCCAGCCACATTAAGTGTTTGAGCCTGTGCCTTATTTATGGTCATACCAAAACAAACTCTTATTGGAAATTGAACTCTTTTAAAATTAAAAGGCAAATCCGAGGGAATCATTGGTATTCTAGGTATTAAAACAGTTTCTCCAGTACCGCAGCCAGTTAGAATAGTACCTTCAATGAGTTAACTATTTAAACTTTTTATTTTGTAATCGAGTACCGTTGCATAATTTAGGTGGATTTATATTTCGCAATAAAATCAGCTTGTGTGGTGGCATGCCAGAAGGATTCAATGAATTAAGAAATTCTGTGGGATAGTGCACAGTTTCTTCACTGTCGAGTACTGTATCTACTGAGTAATACGCTTGTGTTTGCGCATTGAATTTTGCTAGCACTAATTAATTAATTTTTTCGACTTGTTCATTAGTAGGCGATAATATCGCTCTTTCTTTGAACCACCGCATCAAAATCAGTTCAGTGGTTCTCGGTATTAGCGCAGTCATACAGACAGACAGACAGACACGCGCCAGGGACTTCCTTTTATAATATGTACTGATTGGCGATAATTGTATGCTGTAAAGGACATTTCTTATCTACATTAAACAGTTTTAATAAATAATTAATTAATTTTGATATAGATTAATTTCTTTATGGTTAGAAAATACAGTGAATTATACGTTTGTTTTTACTGCGTAATTTAAATTGTAAATACGCTTATTACTACTTATCTATTAAAGATAGATATATGCTACCACTCACTTTTTTGTAGATCATTTAATTTTACACAATTATTTCGTACATGATTTCGTTATATCTCTAAATGATTAGGCAGCGTGTTCCATGAGATCACGCAGGCAGCAAACTTTTTTCCTTACTTGATTCACTAATACCGTTAATGCTCAGCTCCTCTAAGTGCTAAGGCAATTTTTAATACACACAAACCTTCCTCAATAAATGCAGATCATAACAGTAAAAACTGCATCCTAATCCGTTAAGTGGTTCTCGAGATTAGCGCAGTCATACAGACAGACGCACGCCCGGGACTTCCTTTTATACTATGTAGTGATTTCTATCTATAAGGATAGCATACAGATCTTTGGCGTTTTCGTACTGGATGGCTCACTGTAGTATTGGCCAAATAGTATATATGACATGTGACACAATTTGGGAGTGTTTTGTTGGGATACATATGCCTTTTCCGACCACAGAATTGCTCAGAAAGAGCGCTGATCTATATGAAGAACTATGGGATTTCCCGCATTGTGTTGCTTCTATAGATGGTAGCATGTGCGAATCAGATGTCCAAAGGCATCTGGTTCCAAATTCTACAACTACAAAATCTTCTTCTCTGTGGTTCTTCAAGGAACGGTTGATGCAAAATATTGATTCATTAGTATGGACGTAGAGGCGTAAGGAAGGCAAACTGACAGTGGTGTTTTCTGTATCTAATTTGTTGCAGCATATACAAAATTGAACTTTCCCTTTTCTTCAACCAAGAGAACTCCCTGGTACTGATGTCATACTTCCTTATGTCGTTCTTGGAGATCAAGGATATCCTCTCAAGGAATATTTAATGCAACTTTATCCGACAACTAATGTAAAAGTTCCACAGGATGTCGAAAACTACAATAAAAGGCATAGTCATGCCAGAAAAACTGTGGAATGTGCGTTTGGGTAACTTGTTTCGAAATGGAGATGCTTGAAGATAGAACTGCAAGTTTACCCTGCCCACGTTAACAAAATAGTTACTACTGTTTGCTTATTGCACAATATCATCATTGACAAACAGGGAATAGATGAATGTATGTTGCAACAACACAGCCCTACATCTACGCTCTCTACCAGACACAGACGCTACAACAGAGCAAGCCTACGACATTCGCGATCAGTTCAAATTGTACTTCAACAGACAAGGATCTGTCGTTTTTCAGCACGAAGAAATGTAAAGCTTGTCTTTTGGTTTTCTATATTGCTTGATTTACTTATAAATTAAAGTGATACTACTCGACGATTCTTTATGTTCTTATTATTACTTTTTGAACCCAGACTTTATACACCGTTCATCGATATTGCGATATTGCTATACTGTTTTTCGGACAAAGTTGAAGGCTCTATCTCTATGAGTTATAATTCAAATATGGTAGTAGTAGTAAGGATTTACTAATTATTATATTGCAGTTGTCAGGGGCGCACACAAGGGGTGGACTGATAGGGCTGCAGTCCCTCCCAAATTCATGAATAATTCATTTTTAAGTATTAAAAAATAATTGTTCTCTTTATTTAATATTTAAACACCTTAATTGCATGAAACACAACAAAATCTTTACATATTACCTGGTAAAAATGAGGATCACCCCCCTCCAAAATAAAATAATGCGTACGCTACTGGCAGGTATGTACAGGTAGGTACTTACTTTCAACATTCATGATGCCAGCAATTTCCTTCCATAGTTTTTTGCTAACTTCCCTGTTGTGGTAAGATTTTGAGGAGGTATCCCACAGAACTTTTCTCTCTTGGACGAACGTAATTAACGTTTCCACATCCATGAAATCCAACTCTTATCACCACTTCACACAAATGATTTGAAACAAAGAACACTGCGAGTTTTGTACTATCACGCCGACGCGTATCTGATAGTACCAGGATCACAAGTTATGGTGCAACGTTGAGAGGCATCAGCGCATTCGGCCGAAAAAACAACCAATTTGTTCTGTGTCTGATGTCTGCCAAGTGGGTTGGTCCTAGTGTAACAACTACCAGACAATCACATTCTTTTGTTTGTTCCACCGATATCGGAAGTACTCTGCACAGTAAAAAATTGGCCGAAGTCGGGTCCAGTGTAACCATAACCTTAGTGTGTGCATCAGTTTCAGTGACTGTTGTACAGGATAAAACATGTGAGTAAACATCATGATGTGTACTCTGTGTTTTATTTCACATGTCATGTCACTTCACAACCTCTGAAGAGTGTTCATACCCCAACTACTCATCCTGACCTTATTAATGACTTGACGCTACTCCCCATATGTGGTGTACAGATGGTTCGTAGGGTCTACAGTTAAGGTTAACTGGCACAGACTATAGGTGCCTTGGAGGTTGAGGGTGTATAAAACAATACTTCGTTACGTCTTGGATTTGAACAGGTTTATTTAACGGGAATTCATTCACACATTCCCGGCACTGTTGCGGGAAGTACACATACTTTAACGCCCTGCGAGTTCAAGGCCTGAAGGGCTGATGACACTGTTCTGTCTACGTTTCCGACATTGTGGGGGCATTAGGTGACAGGATAGGTCCCCGAGTGATGACGTGGTTACTTATCTGCACATGTTGCGTGGTAGTTGTTCTGGTGAGTTGGATGGTACGTTCCGGCAGTTGATATCTGGTGAGTTGGATGGTACGTTCCGGCAGTTGATGAGGTCTGGTGAGCTGGATGGCCCTGTTAAAGGCCCTCTGTGGTTGACTTGTTGCATGTAGCTGGCTTCCTCTCGACGTGGCACTTCTCGTTTGAAGCTCACCACTCGCTCCCGTTCTCAGTGTAAGGTAGTAACTGACTGCTACTACCCTACCATGTCCCGGCGAGGGACCCCGTGTGCGGGCCCCCTCCTCGGCCTTCGGCGCGGGGTTGCACTAGACAATCCCACTAGCTCGACATGGCACTTCTCGTTGAAGTTCACCACTCGACTCCGCCTTCTCGGTGCGTTGTAACTGACTGACTGGTGACTGGTCTAACTGACTTGACTGACTGACTGACTCGCGTCGTGGCGTGGTGAAACTACTCGTCCAACGTAACTCTGGTGTCTCTGATTCTGCCCTGCATTCCACGTCTCGTGTCCCGATTTGGCTGACCCCTTAATGTCGCGACTGACTACCTGCGCATCCCGGAGTGGCGGTACCGAACTCCGCGCCACCTGCTGCTCGTTGCTTCGACTGTCTTTGCGAACTGACACGGCCAGAGGTCCGATCTCCCCCAGCCATGGTAACTATTGCACCGACTTACTCTCTCTGCGTGGCTGACCTCTCTGTGCGGTGATAAACGACTGACTAACTGGTCTCTGTGTGGTACTGACCTCTCTGTGCGGTGATAACGACTGACTAACTGGTCTCTGTGTGGTACTGACGAACTGACCTCTCTGTGCGGTGATAACGACTGACTAACTGGTCTTTCTGTGTGGTACTGACAAACTGACCTCTCCGTGTGGTGATAATGACTGACGCCCTCTTCTCTTGAAAATTGGCTTATATTCTTTTTCGACTCCCTCCTTAAGTTCCTACACGTGTCTTTCTTGTTGGGGGAGGGGTGGGAGGAAGGCGCAGTATAACGAACACTTCTTATACGTGCCATGGTTCTTGAAGGTTGGGGNTGTTTCTCGGGTGCGTGTTTTCAACTTCAGGCGGAATACTCCTGACTATCTCGTCATTTCTCTGCGTTTATAAATTTCACGGGGCTTGCTAGGGGGGAGGGTAAGAGGAGGCCTGCGCTGCAGGAAAGACACATGGAATGGTCTGCACACACTACATCATCTCGGCGTGACCTCGGTATGCGTGATCGGGCGACATGCGTCGTCCGGTAATGCCCTACACGGTTTAAACAGGCATGGGAAAGGGGTGGGGGGTTAGTGACAGCGCTGCTCTACTTCCTATTACGTAATGCATCAGACTTATGGTGTAAGGAAGTTGGCCTACACCCTCTTAAGTAGGCCCAGTTAAATACCTGAAATAATCATCATCATCAACAATCAACAGGGTTCTTCAGGAGAGGGCCACATGGGTGAACGGCACACTGCCTTCTCTGCCATGCTTTCTACAGCCAACCGGCACTCGAATAATTCATTTCCGCAACAGTACCCTCTTTCCTCCTGGAGCACCTCCCTTTACTACGAGTCGGAGGGACTCACTTGGCCTCATATACCATAAATGTTAACTTCCGTCACAAATTACAAGAAGACTATAAACAATTTCTAAATCGTATTTGTTGTGTACAAAAAAGACAATCGTTTTTACGGTTTCTTAAAAACAGTAAGTTTTTTTTTTTAAATATACAGTTTTATTTTTATAATATTCTATAAACCTGAGTTTTGCAAGTATAAAACTTTTTTTTTTAAGAAATCTTGTATGACTCACTAGAAAGTAAACTTTTTTTATATTGTTTGGCAGATAAGTTTTTCTTTAGTCAAATACTGCCTTCGCCGCATAAATAACATGATTACTTTTTAAATAAATGTATGAAAATCGTTGTAAATGATTATATTCCCAAAATGTATTGTAGATAGATAATTTTGCACTGGGGTGTGTGACAGGTAGACACGTGTCTTACAAATGGAAGGGTGGTGAATAATGACAGACTTCCTGCCGACTATCCACTCTTTCTTCGGATCATCTCGACAGAGAGCCTGTTAAAATAAACTGACTGTACCGAACATCCTACCTACAGAAGCACAATTTGTGTTTGCAATTCTTGTTGAGGAGTTAATCTCGACCGCGCATTACTCTTTAGTGATAACAAAAATGGGTAGGTACAGCACGAAATGCAATAGGAGACGTTTGCATCTTAGTGCAAAACCAGGAAAAAGGAAGATGAAACATTTACAAGAATACTACTAAAGAAAAACGTATCTCATGTTATGAAAATACAGTCTATCTCATGTTAAGTTTCCAAAATTTGAGAACTTGTGGTGCCAATAAATTTAAAGCATATCCGAATGCACTTTAAATAAGGAAATGTGAGCTGATTGTCAAGCGAAGTAATTGTGGCAGTTTTGAATAGCAAATTGTCTCATCAGCAGGGGAAAAAAATTGCACACAATGTGAATAAGAAATAGCGAAATATTTTGGAATAAACTTGGTATTATATTACGTTATACTATTTAGTATTAGCTTTTGCAGTGCCATATTAGTTTAAAATTTGCTCACATAACGGAATTTATAACAAAATCAACTGTTTATCTTCATCTTCATACAACGGAAACGAATTTTCAGCCCTATTGCTTGTGTGAGCGTTTTTTTTTGTGTGTTGTATTAAAAAAACCATTAAATTTAATACATTCATCAATCGTTTATTCTTGTCCATTGTCAACATTCAACCTACTCGTTATACATTGTTAACACTCTTGTTATAGGCTATGCACAGTAAAGTGAGCCCTTTTTGAAGCCCTCTCATTTAGAATAATAGCCAATAAATGTATTTTATTGTAGCCATAGACATTATCATCCGAGTGCGGTGGAATATACACACTGTGGCAATATTTATTTTAAAATGTGGTGGAAGGATACAAACTGGCTGATAGGAAAAAAGTGACTTGGGCCTCAAAAAAGCTCCACTTTACCATGAACAGCCTATACTTGTGCCAACCTGGCAACTCTCTCACTGGCAAGCACCATAAGTGTCAACTACATAAATTTATAAATACTACATCATTCCGTTGTTAATAAAAAGTAACATACTTTTAAATTAATTATAAAAATTACAAATACAGTAGGATAGCTTAAAATTATAATACATAATCTTTTAAATACCTTGGCTTTTGTCTAACTTTCTTACCAGCCTTACGACCAGCATTATTTTATTGGTTTCCACTAGCAATTAGCTGTTAATTATTACACCAATGTAAGTGTCCGGACCAATACATCTTTGGGTTCCATGTCAGGGTTTTAATCATTCATAGGCCTCTAGTATATGAAATTTTAATATGCCTTGTATTCCTTCTCTTAATTCTACCTTCTTCATCCTGAATTAAATACGAGGGGGGAGAACAGTATTTACTAACAATCTTTACAAGCACCAAAATATCTTTCTTTCTATATACTACATTTTGATCTATATTAAAAGACAAATCCTTTTCCTTGCATTGCTGTCATAATACCTTTTATAGTAGGGTGTAAGTTCACTAAAGAGCCAAAAAAACTGGTACACCTGCCTAATATGGTGTAGGGCCCCCGCGAGTACGCAGAAGTGCCACAAGATGACGTGGCATGGACTTGACTAATGTCTGAAGGTATGCAGGAGGCAATTCACACCATGAATCCTGCAGGGCAGTCCACAAATCCATAGGAGTGCGAGGCGGTGGAGATATCTTCTGAACAGCACGTTGCAAGGCATCCCAGATATGCTCAATAATGTTCATGTCTGGTGATTTAGGTGGCCAATGGAAGTGTCTAAAGTCAGCAGAAGAGTGTTCCTGCAGCCACTCGGTAGCAACTCTCAACGTGTGGGGTGTCGCATTGTCCTGCTGGAATTGTCCACGTCCGTCGGAATGCACAATGGACATGAATGGGTGCAGGTGATCGGACAGGATGCTTACGTATCTGTCACCTGTCAGAGTCGTATCTAGACGTATCAGGGGTCCCATTTCACACCAACTGCACACGCCCCATACCATGACAGAGCCTCCACCAGTTTTAACAGTCCCCTGTTGACACGTAGGGTCATGATTCACGTAGGGTGGATTCATGAGGATGTCTCCATACCCGTATGCGTCCATCCGCCCGATACAATTGGAAATGAGACTCGTCAGACCAGGCAACGTGTTTCCAGTCATCAACAGTCTAATGGCGGTGTTGGCGGGCCCAGGCGAGGCGTAAAGCTTTGTGTCGTGCAGTCAACAACAGTACACGAGTGGGCCTTCGGCTCCGAAAGCCCATATCAATGATGGTCTGTTGAATAGTTCGCACGCTGGCACTTGTTGATGGCCCAGCATTGAAATCTGCGCCCATTTGAGAAAGGGTTGCACGTCTGTCACGTTTAATGATTCTTGTCAGTCGTCGTTTGTCCCGTTCGTTCACAATATTTTTCCGTCCGCAGCGATGTCAAAGATTTGATGTTTTACCGAATTCCTGATATTTACGGTACACTCGTGAAATGGTCGTACGCAAAAATCCAAATTTTATCGCTACCTCGGAGATGCTAGGTCCCATCTCTCATGCGCCAACTATAACACCATATTCAAACTCACTTAAATCTTGATAACCTGCCATTGTAGCAGCAGTAACCGATCTAGCAACTTTTCCAGACGCTTGTTGTCTTATATAGGCGCAGCCGACCGCATCGCGTTACTCTGGTTGGTTCCATATCTCTGGTATTTGCATACGCACGCCTATACCAGTTTTTTTTGGCTCTCCAGTGTATAACTTCAGTTGCAACACATTGAAATACTCGGTCAAGGTTGTTTTTGCACATCATAAGCACGTTGCAGTTGCTGGTATAATATTTTGTTTATTTACTAGTTTTTATAGGGTACTCTTACGTGAATTTATTTATTTGCAACAAATTTGTAAAACCATATTGGGGGTGGAATTTTACTGAGTTTAGCAGCAGAACAATTGCCACATAGATAGTGCAAAATCACTTAATTGTTTTTCGCTTACAAAATTTGAATGCTTGTATTGAACATGACATAACTGCACCAGAATATTAATATTTAAATACCAAGCATAATAGAGAAACTTTAATCTCGTTTCATTTTCAGATTTATTTATAAAAATAGTTTTTACCCAAGATTTAGTAACTTTTACTTCCGCTTTCTAGTGTAAGCAAGACGATTTTCTACACTTCCACATTCCAGCTCGTATCAAAGGCCGGACTGAAATGTATGGCACTATTACTGAGTGTCAACACATGGAATACATTCAACCATACATTCGAAATGCTCCACTTTATGGTTGACTGTGTCGTGACAGCAAGCACTGCACAAACTTATTTTTGAACAGATGGTAAGAACCCTCATTGCGTATGATGTGGCCCAGGTCATTCCAATTCCGAACTGCTGAAACGCTAAAAGTATTTGAAAAATAATTTGTTTGATGAAACGCTATTAATAGTTTACTCTTCGATTTTGAGCGAGTAGAAAAAAGTCTTGAGCGCCGGAGAGGCGTAAGTATACAGGAGTATCAGCCAGCAGGATTTCATTTAGAAGCAATAAAGAATGCTGTTCCCTTCTGTTATGCAAGTTTAATCAGTGCAGTTTATCATACCTCACACTGAGGTGGTCTCTGGATTTAAGGTTAACTACATAACGTACACATGTGTTCTAAAAACTCTGAAACCGCTTAAGGTGATCTGCAAGGTCATTGTACCATGAATAACTTTTGTGTTACAAAACTGGGCATTTTAAAAATATGATCAATTACAAACAGCCAAAAATCATGTTTTTCCTCATTGAGGAAAAAAAATTCTTGTAATTAACATTTCTATATTATCTTGATTTTCTCCAATACCCTTCTGTCCCACTCCCAAACACCCCTCCAAAATGGAAAATTCATACACGCTATCCCAAGGATATCAATAAGCCATTAAAATGTTTTTTGATTAATCTAAAAATTAAAAAACTTATAATATTAGTAATTACAAATTAGTAAATTAGTACACATTCTAATATATTTCAGAACAAATATTAAACTATTTGAAAACCATTTAGATGGAAATGCTCCATTTGACACTATTTCACTATTCCCGCTAATTCGTAACTTGAGACTGCCAAACATCAAAACTGTCGCAGAAAGCGGCATCCAGGCACGCCTCTTTAGCATTTTCAGGTATACTGGAACAGCAAGGAGACAAGCTGATGTTTACAACAATAAAATGAAAACTTACCTCCCATACGTCACACTGGTGCTACACGATCCCTTAACAGCCGGCATTCAAAATGGGCATAACAACCACGACACACCGCGTATCATTCCAGCGGGAAAATAACGTATTTTGGGCCAAGTTCCTCCGACTCTTAAAGTGGTGCCCTTCCGTGTGGCCGTTTCAGTTCCATAAAACCTCAGTGCCTAACATTGTCCTGCACCACTTAACTCCTGTTAAGTGTCGTCCTTCGAAAACACAGGTTTGACCTGTCTCCTATTGTAGCAGGCGCAACACTCTTAATTCTCACATGTTCTAGCCAAAAGGTTAACATTTCTAGCAATTTCCTGCATTGCCAAACTTATTTCCTTATTCCAAAGGAGTGTGCCTGTATATCATCGCTATAACATTTTATGTCGCTGTGCAAGAAGTGACAAAATAGCACCGGCCACCCTGTGACATCACTGTATTACCAGCCTTCTGCCGCCAACTAAATCAACGCCCCCCCTCCCCCCTGTGTAGGCTCTGAGAGATAGCAAGTATGCGTGTATGGTGCACGTCGCCCCTTTCTCTCACAACTTGGCCAGTTAATCCATACCGCTTGTCACAATGTAGGGGAGGCCAACGCGAGCCAGCGAAGTCCGTGACCCCGGCGAAGAACTACCAACCGTACGATGGCTTCTCATCACCTCCGACGCAGTGACGATCGTGGGTTAATGGACTAGTACACATTCAATGATATCGTGGAACGCTTTTGTCTGAAGTGTGTGAGCCCACTACCCAACCCGGACGCTTTCACTCTGGTACAACCACATACGAGCACGTGCCAGTGTGATTATTACGCAGTCACTCGTAAGCTGTGTGAAGACATAGTGAGAGTGAACAGGGAACTGTGTGCGGGTGCGTTAGTACGTACCACAGCTGGCCGAACGGTGGACTTGTGTAGCCGTTGAGTTAGACCTCGACAGGTCTGGGGTACTATCGACCCTGTTTTTGACGCGGCGGTGTCCAAATGCTCCGTGGACTCAAACATTGTACCTGTGTCAACTCATAATAGGCCGACCCTTCAAAAACGTAGTAACATGAGTTGGTGTGACAGAATTGGCCAGGCCACTCTTGCGTGCACGGAGTGTATGCGAGTCTACAAGTGTGTCACCGCATGAACTTACCGCTGTGAACTGTGAAAATTTCTTTATCAGCCCACGAGGTCAGCCAGTACATATACGCCAACATGTCAAATTTTTCGCGAATGTAAAAGCTGTCAACAATGCTGCCAAACTAAACCGACTAGAACCATGTCAACAGAACATTTACAGAGGGAGAAATTCCGAACCAACGTGACAGATGCGCATTGTGAGCTCACCGTCAGTGTATCACCGAGAACGAGTGGTGTGATCCAGAGAAGGAGCGATTTCTGTACAGACAGTGTATACAACTTAGCTTGCCGCAGTTGTCCAGAGCACCTGAACCACGGACGGCTGCCGTAAACACTGCCGACTGGAACGGCGTTTGGAAGACATCAGTAGTAAGGAAAAGTAGGTTTCAGAACAGGTATCATGCATCAGGAGGAAGGAGGAATTGCGTGCCATAACATCACAGTTGGTCGCGGCCTGGGACGGCCACGTTATTGGCAAAATGGCCTGTTTCATACCAAAAATTACTTCCGAAATCTATAATTTTACGAAAATATCGACTTTTTCAACATAAAAAAAAAGGGTGGGGGATGAGAAAAGCCGATTCGAAGCTCCTCGAAGCAATAGCCGAAAAGTCTTCAGACAAGCAATAGGATTACAGGCTCTTAGGGGAATGAGTCCTTAATCCTCAGAGCAGTATAGGAGGATTCGAGACTCCGAGCCATGTCTAGCTCTAGCTGACCAAGGAAGATCAATGGACATTGCCCTGCACCTACCACGTCCACACCCTCCTACCTTCACCCCTCCCCCTCACCAGTCACTCTTTCCCCCTCACCAGCCCCTGATTCCCTCTCATCACACCACTACCCTGGCAATAATTATAAAAAATTGAAAAATAATTTATAAAATGCAAGGAACATATAATGTTACCCTACCCCTCACTCACCCCACCACACTCATTTTCCCCCTCCACCACTCTCCCTGGCAATTATGATAAAAATCGTGAAAAATAAAAAAAATATTTTAAAAATTGAGGAACATAACGTTAACATTACGCTCACCCCGCCACCCTAACCAAGACTCCTTCCCCACTCCCCACCACCATTAATAAAAATAAAGAAAAAATGCAAAAAAGTCGAAAAATTAATTTTAAATTTAGACAAACCTACAGGTTGAGTATAAAAGAATACCCCAACTTTGAATGTCTATAATATCAAAACCAAACAACCTGCAACCTTGATTGACCAATCAAATGAACCGTGGAACCGTGAAATTTGTTTACCATACATTCATAAATGTTCAATGTGACCACCATGAGCAGCCCGAATGACATCTACGCAATAATCAAACTTGTTCCAAGCTCTTGTCAGCATGTCCGGTGTTACGGTTTAGATGGCATTCGTAACTCTTGGTTTGATGTGGTGAGGAGGTAGCGAGCTCGCATTGGACACTTCAAGGTGAAGGTGACGGTCTGATGTTTCCTTTACGGTGCGCCACACCATTGGCACCTAGCTGTTTGCGGATACCTGAACGAGATGTTACCGCAATGCTGGATTGTTCGAGGATTGCTGGTGACCAGGCTCTTCATCACTGGCCCCCAAGAAGCCCGGATCTTACCCCGTGCGATTTTTTTCTATGGGGGTACATAAAGGAACAAGTGTTTCGTCCACCATTGCCGGCTAACATTGACGATCTCAAAACGAGAAATGTGGACGCCATCCAAACCATAACACCGAACATGCTGACAAGAGTGTGAAACAAGTTTTATTATCGCGTAGATGTCGTTTGGGCCGCTCGTGGTGGTCCCATTGGACATCTATGGATGTATGGTAAACAAACTTCACGGTTCATTTGATTGGTCAATCAAGGTTGTTGGTTTTGATATTATAGACATTCAGTGTTGGGGTATTCTTTTATACTAATCCTGTATAATGTTACCTTACCCTTCCCTACCGATCACCCGACCACCTCACCTCTCGCCACCACACACCCATTCATAAAAATTAAATAGCTCGTAAGGCATTTTTCAGTGTTCGAAGACTTGGTAACAATACATGAAGTTATAACTTAATTGCTGTTTACTGTAAGTAATTTTTGCACATACTTCATGAAGTCTAAGTCAATTTTCCTCAAGTGTTCCTTCTCGCTGGAGGTATTTGCATGTACAAGGTAGAAAATTGTAGGATGTCTACAGGCGACCTAATTATGTTCATAACATGCCTCATCGCCTCTATGCACAATAAATATAACTGGCATGCAGTATTTAGATTGGCAGCTCTTTGATTGAGATTCTCAGCAGACACCCTATCATTTTATTGACCAATAGGCCTCATAAAGAGTAAAGTGTGCTCCATATCTTTGACAACTTTAATTAACCTGCACAGGTGTTTTTGTACCAAAAGTTATTGTGAGAATGCTATTTGAACCATTTTCACTTTTAAAATATAAACATTAGAAATTTAAATAGAAAACAGAATAATATGTCGAATATGGAATTTTTTTTCCTAGGTGGACACCTTTTATGCACGTAGAACAGTTTTAGAATGAAAGGTTTTTGTTTTTCCTTGTGCAAATGTCTGTACTTCTTGACAAATTCTCATTGCTCAAGAAGTCAATGAATCTTGCGAAGTAACATCGGCACAAGAAATGGTGAACTTCAAACTCATGAACTTTACTACTTTGTTTGTTATTCAATATTTAGGAGTTTGCTATAATATGGAAATATATTATTGATGGACTTATAAAATTTAATCATATTTAAAGATTTGTTCATTTTGTATTAACAGCAATAGGATTTTCTGAGAAATGGTGTTTGTATAGAAACTGTGTGGCTTCAGTAGCAGTGTTTCCTTGTTCCTGCTTCAAGGTTGTTTTTGTATCTAATATGCTTTTGTCAGTATTGAATACACAATACTTTTGGTCAAAAAGATTTTTAAGTAAAAAAAAATCTGATAAAGCAAGAGACCCACCTACATAGCCCATAAGTGCAGACAACGGCGATGTCAGCGCCTCCTAACAGTTGACAAGAGGAACAAAATGGCGGCCGAGCAAGTAATTGCCAACAGCACCCCCTAGTAAAAAATTATGTAAAAAAACATGGTGCGTTGAGCGTGCATGGCAGATGTGCACTTTAACAGACAAAGAAAGAAACAAAGATTGTGGCCACCAGTGACACTAAGAGAAACAAAGATTGCAGCCTACAACAGAGCACAGAAGCAAATGAAAAATTAAAAACAACACAATGCATGGAAACAAAATGAAAAATAGAAAAAAAGTAAGGAATGTTATTTAAATTTAAGGCAAAGGATCCAATATGGCTGGCACAAGATGTGATGTCATCTGAAATTAAGGACGAACCCATTGGCTGATGTCTGTGCCAGACTTTCTGTATATTATCTGTTGTGAGTACTTTTGTGTAGTGCAATGTCCTGCATTGTAAATACTGTATAGGGAACAATAGAATTTACCATTTATAAGCAGTTCTCAAACTTTTATTCCTTTTGACTGCATTATAAACATGTCTTGTTTGTTTGGAGAAGAGGAATGTGTCAGTCACAGAATTTTTTAAATTATCTAAATGGAGTAACATAAGAAAAATAAATGTGTTAGTTCTTTTTTTTAAGCCCAATAAAAATCCATAAGTTTATATATTTACCTGGTATTTTTGATAAGGTTCTGAATTCACTGCCATAAAATTGGAGTTTTCTGCAATATTCCCAGATTTTAGCTATAATGTAATTAATTCATAATCACGAGACTTTTAAATAATATTTTTAGTTTCATTCAGTCAAACATCTTTACAGTTTTCTGCTAACTTAAATTAATTTATATTCTGTGTTGTATGAATCTTCTTCGAACAGGAAAGTGATACACTATCTCAAAACATCATCTTAAAATGTGATAAATTAGGGATAAACACGCAGTGATATTTAAAAAATTGAAATAAAATGCAGTGATTTGTTGGCTTTATTTATATGACAAGATGGTTATGAGAAGACTGTAACTAATGCAGAATATACTTTTTTTTTTTGGGCATGACTAGTGTAACGTAAACAAAAATGTGATTGTGTTTTAAATTATTTCTTTTATATTTATACACGTTTTTACACAATTTTTTCAGGTCTTAATTTGTATTGACAAATTTCTGGCAGTAGTGTTTTCACAAATATCTTGTTGGAGCATACATTATACAAGTCATGTGATAAGTATTAATGAATAAGGTTATTAAACCAATAAATTGCCTTGTTGAGGAAATCTAAAAAAAAATTTGTGATACCCAATTTATGACATTAATGGAAATACCATATTTATAATTCTACCATTTTTTAAGCATGGTAAAGTGCTATTCTGGCTTAGAAGTTAATGGGTTATACCCTCTTCCTTTTTACAAGAACTTTGAATGTATATATATATATATATATATATCTATATCTATATATATATCTCTCAGAATATTCCCAGATGAGATAAAATGAGAAAATTATGGGAGGAAAACACATTTTCCCCTTGAAAACAATTTTTTTGTCGTATATAGGTCATCAAAAAGATCCCTGGCTTAAAATAAGATTTGTTTGTGTAGCTGTTAATGTAATAGCTTTTTATGGTTCTTAATTAAAATACTTTTATACAGTTAATTGGGTGGAGGCGGGTGGCAGCGGTGGAAAGATGCCTTAAAATCACACTTTGTTTCCAGGTGTCTCGGAAAAATTTGATGTACTTCTTTGAATGTGACCAATCATTTTTTGAAGTAATTCCATCAAAAAGATCTTACTACAAAGAAGGATTGATGACGGCTATAAAGGTAAAAATAAAATAATTTCATCTAGACACCTTTACATTAATAATATGAATTAATTGGTTGTAGCGATATTAAAAGTCAGACTAAAATTTTTTTAGATATATAACGTGCATTTTTTTTATTTGACTGTTGTATTAGGGTCAAAATTTCGAAATTTTACTAAGCTTAATTTCACTCATTTTACTAAAGTTACTACATTTTGTAAATTTTACTAAGCTTAATTTTATTCATTTTACTAAAGTTACTACATTTTACTCAATTTTACTAACATTTATTATATTTACATTTTGAATTAAGTCAGTATTGTATGAAGAAAAATATTAAATTACTGAAGTAGCCTAATTTAGGATATATCTGTCAATGTATGACAGTCTTAAAAAGAAAAAGTACAGTTATAAGATACATATAGACTTAAAGTGTAACTCCTTTACTTGTGCATATTTTGAGGTTAAAGAAAACATAGAAAATACACAAATAAGAAATATTTTTTACATACCATATTGTAGATTGTATTATTATAGGTTCCTTTTTTTTTTACAGGGAACCATTTGCATAGCATTCGTGTCACCTAATTTTATCCTGTTAATAGGTCCTAAGGAAACCACAAAAATGTATCTAGTTTATTTCTATAAGCACAGATTATCTATAGGCAAAAGTTTGTGGTAATTGGAAAATATAACCAGTATTCGGGATGTACAGTATCAAACTTGTATTATATGTAAGGCTTTAATTTACCATTGACTTAGGGCCATATACAGTATGCAGGAAATTGAGTAATACTTCCTACCTCGTACAGAATACCCTGCGACGTCGAGTGAAAGTGCATAGTGACGATATACGTCTGGCACTTGACCAGACACAACCAATCATTGTCAACGAGTCACCACCTAGTGACGTTACCAGTCCTGATACTACCCACCTTCAAATCCGTGATGATGGCTAGATGCCCCTCAGGACATCTGACCACACAGAGACGGAGAGGTGAGTGCGCGTCCTCACCAACTCGGCCGACGCACGATGAATACACTCCTCCACCAACGGCCAGTGTCCCGATGTTCCTAGGGATGCCCACACTGGATGTTCAAGGAGGGGGGAAGAAGACAACCAATTTTTGGTGGGCGTTTCTGAGCTCGCTGGTACACACCACGAGCACTCCAAGGGACGCAGTAACATGCCAGTCTGTTGTCCATCATCGAGACGCCTGTCCCACCCTCAGAGATGCCAATGGAAGCCACGCTGCTTCCACAGTTCCAGCTCCTCATCACTTGGCAGCAGGGGACAGGCGCACCCTGCCACCCCTGGTCTACCTTCACCAACCGTCATGTCAACCCACCGGCACCACGATTTCTGGGGTCCCAGCGCTCGGCGCATCAGTTAGCGCACATTCCAACAGCACCAGCAGTCTGGCACAGCACCCCAATATGAATGGCGCTGTCCAGCCACTCGCGTCCCGCAGCCAGCAGGCATCTGCGCTCACGCCCAGAGTGGCGCCCGACATTCTGCTGCTCCAGTGACGCCTGAAACACTCCAGCCACCCAGAGGTTGGACATGGCTTAATAACGGTCTCCCAGGAGGGGCTGTTTGACATCGTTCACTGCCGCCAGTTGACTCCCGACCGTGTCACGCCACACCAATGCATCAGAGCGCACAAGGGAGGAATATGCAGTGAGTGTGTCCAGACATACTTCTTTTCGCTCACGAGGTGAACGGGCCCTGTGACCTGTCTGCACATTTATCTATGGTGGAACTACCACAATAAAAACCATATTAAACCCACAAGAGGTCATTTAATAGTGCCACAGCTTTTTAAGTAAATAATTAGTGCATCGTGTTCCCTCGTGTTTCCCGTGAATTACTGTACAAGGGGAAATGTTATCTCAATATTGTTCGCAGAGACACGCGAGATTTAGCTGCACCAAAATGCCATGTGCTTGATCGGAATTGGCTTCAATACTAAATTAGCACATTGTAGAATTAGCAGAATAATTTATAATGTCCAGTTTCAATGTTTACATGTTTGTATTGTCACGTATGAATATTTTCCAACTTTTAACAAAGTGTCACAAAACGGCCTCTGGAGTCCGGCCATTTTCACCCCAAACCTGGGAAAATATTATTTACCAAATTAATTAACCTTATGCTAAAATGTTTTATAAAAGGGTATTTTGTAGTGTAAAACATATGTAATATAATTATTAATGTTTGGTACTTCTGGGGTGTCTCACTTGAGTGGGACATTATGCTTCCATCATAAACATTGACTTCATCGCTGCTACAATACCCCTCCACACACTACGAGTCACGTTAAGATGGCTGTATGAGAGTGAACAGTGTGTGTTATTTGTGGCCCTCAATATCGGACACAACATGGCGCTCCAGATAAAAAAAATGCCCTCTTGTACATGCTCAAATGTGGAAGTAGCAACTGTATGTATGACTACAGTAGTAGAGGTGAAAATAATGATTTCATGAGTGTAGTGACCACACATATAACCTAAACAGTCGCCATGCTTCGGCCTCGCTATGATACACACTGCTTAATACCTTTGCTGCTCTGCAGGCATGCCACTCATCCAGCTATACATTACCCTACAACACTACACCGCCCTCTCACTTTTTTTATTACATATTGAGTTTCTGGGGTTTCCTCACTACTCTCCCACTACGTGTTGTGTCACTCGACTGTAGTCTGTTAGTTTCTGGGCCGATTGTGTCTTCTGCCTGGAAGCTCAGAAATGGAGGTTCTTCTACTGGGCCCAAAGAACTCTCAGAAAAACCCCAAAATGGCAAATCCCCTGCTGTATGTGATGATCTTGTGTGTGTCATATTCTGCTTGCAAAGTACAAGACATGGATTCTTGCACCGTTCCAGGCTATGTCAGTGACTTCTCTCTTCTGGCCTGTTTTGTTGTAGTTTCCTTCCATGGTGTGAGTACATTTGCACCATTCATGCTGTTCCAGCTGTTTCCTGCGTTCACTTCTATCAGCTGTCTTTCATTTCTATGTATCAGCCCTTTTTCTGTAGCTACAACATATGATTGGGGTGTGTCTGACATATTTTTAACTTGACCATAATGCCTCTTGTCAGTAATCCACACTTTACTGCCCTCATGGAGTGGTGGCATGTCCCTTATTCCTTTTTTGTCATTATGATTTTTTTGTTTATGTATTTCAATGCTTTTTACCTACTCCTAAACTGTACCATGGCTCCCCCATTCCATAAGGGTACAAGTTGTGCATATCTCATTGGCAGCACATGTCTTAATTTTCACTCAAACAGCAATTTCACCAGAGAGAAGCCAGACTTGAGTGGTGTACATCTAAATGCCCGGAGGCTTAGATATGGGTCTTCCGATCTGGAGAGGATGCATTTCGCAATACCCACTGTCTTTTCCGCTTCACCATTGGATCGTGGAAATTGTGGGCTGGACATTTCGGTACTGAAGCCATATTCCTTTGCAAACTGCTTAAATTCAAAGGATGTGAACTGAGTTCCCCCATCTGTCCTAACTGTTAAGGGTATCCCATGTCTGGCAAAGATGTTCTTTAGTCTAGCTATGACTGCTTCAGATGATATCTTGTCCAGGCTGATCACTTCTAAGAACCGTTAGTCTTGCACTGCCAATAAATGTTTCTTCTTCAGCTCCATTATTTCCAGGCCTAATATTAGCCGTAGCCTATTGGGCAATGGTGTGGTCTTCAGGGCTTCTGGGTGTTGTTTTCTCTGATTGAAACACAGCATACAATTTTCCATTATTCTCATAACATCGTTCGATGCATTGGGCCACCACACTGACTCATTTGTATTGCACTTAACAATTCCCATATGTCCTTTGTGTATACGTCGTAGCATTTCTGGTCGGAGTTCTTGAGGAACAAAAATTCTGTTGCCTTTCATGATGAAGCCCTTATTCTACGTCATTTCTCCGCTTACAGGCAATATGGAGAATCTTTTTAAAAACCATTCAGTATGATTTATTTTGACTGTTGACTCTCTGGGTCCCTTTCTTGTGCTTCTCTGTTTGCTACCAGGCATATGTCCGAAAATGGTGTTTCTCTGATTACATTGTGTATGTGCAATTCTTCTTTAAGAATTTCCTAACCTTCTTCAAGTGACCTTTATGTTGGTGCCCGCGTTAGTGTATTCGGCACATGAAAGTCTTTTCCCGGCACATGTTGAATGGTGTATCTGAAGCACATCATACACATTCTCAGTCTTTGCAGTCTGGCTGTTAAAACAGGTTTGGATCCTAACAGTGTCAACAGTGGTTTAAGATCTCTGCGAGGATGTGTACATTTGTGCCTATGATGTACTCATGAAATTTCTCACATACCCATGTGATTACCAGAGCTTCTTTTTCTATTTGTGCATACCTTGTTTCTGTCTCACTTAGACTCCTGGATGTATAAATAACTAGTTTCCATTTGTTATCTTCTTGTCGCTTTTCTAGGACTGCTCCCAAGCCACATGATGATGCATCTGATAAAATTCTTATCTTAGTACCTCTATTGTAGAATGCCAGGGTAGGTTGCTGTGTAAGCTCTTCCTTTATTGTTTGCATTGCTTCCTTCTGTGCCTCACCCCAAACCAATTCATTTCCTTTAATGGCTCGACAAATGCAGGATGAATTTCATCAAGTAGTTTGCCATTCTCAGGAATCGTCGCAGTTCATGCACATTTGTAGGTTCTGGCATTTCCCTTATAGCCTCTGTTTTCTCCAAGTCAGGTTGTACCATTCCCTTGTCTACAACATGTCCTAAGAACTACTGTTGACACTTAGCTTTATTGATTGTGACCCCCTCATCTTTCAACTTTCTCAATACTAGATCTATCCTTTTATCGTGTTTTTTTAGAAATGAAATTTTTCTTATTCTTATTCTTTATTGGTTAATGGGTCAACATTTTTTAGTTGCATATAACCTGTATGTTGAAGGCTAATGTTTTTGGATTGAAGTGAAGATATGTAGTTGTGAAATGTAAATGTTGGTAGCAACGTTATGTACCTTGAAAGTTTTTGAAGGTTTTTGAATGTATGTTTTGTTCATTAGTAGTGTAAACGATGTAGTGAAAATAAAATGGTAATATGAGATATCTGGAATTTTAGTTTTAATTTATGAGAGTGTATCATGGTCAGCTGCTGCTGGATCATACCAGGGAGGAGGCAGAGTCTGCTAGATTCTGGCTGGACCCAACATTATGGTGATGCTGATGTGATTCGTGTTATTTATCGTCGATTAAAGTGAAAGTGTGACTGACATCGTAAGCAAACATGGAAGGTCTCATAAAACGACGAAAGCCTGTCAGGATATCATTCACGAAAACATATAAAGCCATACGCCAGCAGGTAAGTGAACGAGAACAGGATGAAGAAAAAATTAAGTTTTTGTTTGGCAAACTAGAAAGACTGTCAGAAGAGAGTGCTCACTGGACAAGTAAGTGCTTGACCTCACATTGGAAGAAAAAGACGAGAAGCTTTATGAAGCAGAGAATTCTGCCATTGAAGACTACAAGGACAAAATTTGTACAGCCAAAATAAAAGTGGAGGCATTCTTAAACGAAAATGTGAAAAGCATTTCTTGTGAAAATGGGGTTGGTTCTACATGTTTGTTGCCAACGTTGCGCAGGAAAAGGTTGAAACTACCTAAAATAGAATTGAAGAAGTTTGGTGGAGAAATGAAGGATTGGCTGAGCTTTTAGAGTCAATTCAAGAGGATACATGAGGATAAAGATTTAGAACCTGAAGACAAATTCCAGTACTTAATTTAATCAACAACCGCAGGTACAAGAGTGCAATTTCCCGCCAACAGCTGAGAATTACACAAAAGCAGTCGACAGCTTGTGTGCGAGGTTTGGGAGAGAGGAGTTTCTTATCGAGTTTTTTGATGTGAGAGAGCTTTTAGGTCTTGTAATTAAAAATGTAATATGCAGAAAAGGCAAAGTTGGCATGTCTCAATTGTATGACCTCCTTGAATTCCATTTAAGAGCCCTAGAATCAATAGGTATGACTCAGGACAAGTACGCTACCATGTTGTTCCCTCTTATAGAGTCATGTATTTCACAAGAGATTCTGAAGGCTTGGTTAAGATGCCCTACAAGTCGAACATCTGTTGATCACAATAATGTGGTTTGTGATAATATCTATAAAGCGAAGTTGCAACAGTTGTTAACATTTCTGAGGAGTGAAGGGGAAGGTGAAGAGAGAATTTCTCTGGCAAAAGCTGGTTTCTGAATTTCAGACGGCCAAGAAAACAAGATAAAGCAAAAATGGCCCCTACAACATTGCGTACCTACTGCAAACAATTTGTTTTGTGGAAAGAAATACAGCAAAAAAATGCGAAAATGGTATATTCAGTGAGAAGTCACATGAGAGCAAAGAATGTTTCCAGGCACAAAAAGTGCCACTCGGAAAGAAAAAGGACGCATTTTTGAAAAGTTAAGCATGTTTTGTGTGCCTGAAAATTGGGCACAGATCCAAAGACTGCAGAACAAGTGTGAGATGTGCAATTTGTGGGAGGTGACACCACGGAGTGATGTGTACTAACTAAGCTGTTAACAAGGAGGGTCCTGGGGTGGAAATACCAAATTAAAAAAACAGAAGAGAAGAACTCTTGTGCGTTGTCTAATCAGTGCAGCTCTTAAGAAGTATTGTTGCAGACTTTGCTTGTGAAACTTGAAGCAAATGGACAGAGCAAGACGGTGAAAATTCTGATTGACAGTGGTTCTCAGCATTTATATATTCTTAACAGAACTGCTTAGGTAATGGGTTGTGAGCATGTTGGTTCTGGAACTTTGGTGCAAGTGCTTTTTGGGGGTGATAGGTCAAAAAGAGAAGAGCATCAATGTTACAATGCAACACTTGTCAGCTTGAAAGAGGGTAAATCATGCAACATTAGTGTGCTCAAGCTGCCTAAAATTTTTGGATCAATTCCCAAAATTAAGGGTGGACCTGTAGTGACAGAAATTAAGAATAAGGGAATATGACTAAGTGATTTTGGTGAAGGACAGCCTGTTATTGAATTACTGATCAGTGTGGACAATGCAGAAAAATTGTTCATAGGAAAAACCCATCAACTGCAAGGCGGATACAGCGATGGAGACACTTCTTGGCTGGGTGATCATGGGAAGAGAGAGTGATCAGGAAAATGTTAGTTATGCTACTGCGGTGACATCTCTACTTGTCAACAGTTTGAGTCTACCTGATCTGTGGAGTTTGGAAATTCTAGGTATCAAAGACCCATGTGAGACAAAAACAAAGGAAGAAATGGACATTGTGGTGTTGGACCACTTCTAGGAAACTGTGACTATGAACAGTAATGGCAGATATGAAGTTGTTCTGCCGTGGTTTGAGAATCGTGAAGATCTCAGTGGGAACAAAGAAGTAGCAGAGAAAAGACTGGCGTCCACAACCTCAAAACTCAAATAAGAAGTTAGGTTACATGATTATAATGAAGTTCCCAAAACCTGTATAGAGGAAGGTGTCATTGAGGAAGTTCCAAAGGTGGAACTTGGCAATCATGGTTATTACTTGCTACATAAGGGAGTTTTCAAGAGCAGTTCTACTACAAAGGTCAGGCCTGTTTTTGATACCTCATGTAAAAGAAAGGAGTTGCTATCACTTAATGCTTGTTTGGCAAAGGGTCCAAATTTGTTGGAATTAATTCCCTCTGTGCTAAGGAGATTCCAACAGAATGAAAATAGGGGTGACAGCTGATATTAGGATGTTTTCTTACAATTTTCTTTGTGTAAAAGTGACAGTGACTGCCTGAGGTTTTTATGGTGGACAGATGATGATGACAGGGAAATAAATGTTTTTAGTCATTACCATGTAGTGTTCGGAGTGAACTGTAGTAAGTTTATCTTGCGAGCAGTGATCCACAATCACTGGGCGAATACTTACCTGAACTGGGGCCTACATCAGAGAAACTAAAAAAATTATTTTATGTACACAATTTTGTAAAATTAGTGGACAGTGAAGATGAATTGAATAATTTTGTTTTGGAAAGTTCCCAGATGATGTAAACGTCTATGTTTGACTTGAAAAGATGAAAGTATACTGTGCTACAGCCAGAGGAGGTGAGCAGTGAGCCATCATGGCGCTTGGACTGTTATGGGACAGACAGAAGGATTTACTTTATTGTTATGTGAGTGATATAGGTCTGCCTGAGGACCTTGTAACCCAAAGAACTATATTGACAATGAAATGCAAGGTATTTGATCCCGTAGGTTTCTCCTGCCCAGTGGAAGTGCCTGAAGACCTGAAAATCAAATTTCTGAAGTGGGTGACAGACTTGCCAAAGCTATCTAATGTGAAAATCCCAAGACATGTTTCACTGCCAGACAGAGCGATGAAACGGAGCCTGCGTGCATTTTGTGATGCTAGTCAAGCGTCATTTTCTGCTGTGGTGTACATGAAAAGCAGAGATATGAAAGGCCTCTCCTATGTTCAACTGGTGCAAGCAAAGTCAAGAGTAGCTCCCCTAAAGAAAATTACTATTCCTTGTTTGGAACTGTTAGCCTGTTGTATTGAAGCACGACTTGTCCTGTCCATAAAGAAATGTATGGATTTGTGTGATATGCCTGCGTATTTTTGGACAGATTCGTCAACTGCGCTCTGCTGCATTATGAAAGATGGTCCTTGGGGAACATTTGTCACCAATAGGGTTAGAGAACTATGAACAACCAATGTAGACGATTGGCGCCATAATCCAAGATGCCTCAACCCCGCTGATCTTACCTCTCGAGATTGTACAGTTGACACACTTTTGGAATCAAGATAGTGGGAAGGACCTGATTGGTTGAAGCTTACAGAATAAAACTGGCTGAAGTCTGAGTGCGTCCCCAATACTGAAAATGTGGTTGGTGAACGAAATGGTCGGGACCTGTCATGTCTTGTTGTGGCATTAGAAGAAGCATGGTACCTGACCTACTTTTCTAGTTATAGAAGGATAATAAGGTTACTAGCATGGATTTTAAGGTTCAAGAGAAATACCCATTCCAAACCAGAAGAACGGCACATGGGAGATTTGTCTGCAGATGATATACTAGATGCAGAAAGACACTTGTGAAAATTGTACAGAAGTGAAGTACTAAGACAGAACAAATCAGCTGACCTAAAGAGACTGTGCATTTTTGAAGATGGCGAAAACATTTTGCATGTTAAAACAAAAATAACCTTACGAGAGGATGAAGAAGATTTTCGGTGTCTGATGATCCTGCCAAGTAACCACAAGTTAACCAGACTTCTGATTCTTGAAGAACACAAAAAAATGGCCCATGCAGGAGTTTGTGTCCTTCTGTAGAAACTGTGTGAAAGATTCTGGATCTTGAGAGGAAGGTGGATCATTTGTAATGTTCTCTCAAAGTGTGTAAAATGCAGAAGATACGAAGCAAGAGATATTTAGTCAGTCATTATGGCCTTGCCTGAGGATAGAGTGCGGAATGTATCAGCTTTTGAAGTCATTGGTGTAAACCTAACAGGACCACCATTTCTCCGTGATGGATGCAAGGCATGGATAATTCTCTTCACATGTGCAGTTTACAGAGCAGTGCACCTAGAATTAGTTACGTCTCTCAGCACAAACTGTTTTCTTTTGTGCCTTCGCAGATTCATTGCTCGTCGTGGTAAGCCAAAGATTGTGTACAGCAATAATGGAACAAATTTTACAGGAACAGTTAATTTATTTAATGCTCTTTTACTGGAAAGTCATTGGTCATTGTAAAGGAAGATGCTGTGTTTCAGATTCAATGAAAATTCAACCCACCAATAGCTGCCTGGTGGAGTGGTTGGTTTTGAATGCATGGTGCAAATGGTGAAGGAATTCTTACAACGCACATTAGGTACAGTGTCATTGAGTTATGAAGAAGTCTTGAGTGTATTATGTGATGGTGAGGCAGTTATAAACTCTAGACCTCTAACCTATGTGTCAGATGACCCAGAAGATCTTATACTGTTGACACCAGCGATGTTCATACAGGACTTGCAAATGGTGGGAGTTGTGAATCTAGACTGTTTAGACCAGGGGTGCTCAAACTGTGGCCCGTGGGCCCATTCTTTGTGGCCCGCGCTGTTTTTGCCGGCTTCAGTAGATACAAGTTACCAAATTGTTATTTTTAGGGTGTCTGTTACAAAAATAGAAAAGCAATACATAATACGAATTTATTAAAAGTTAGTCATTGATCAAACTAGACGATATTTTTCATTATTTTCTTATAATCCGGCTCCCTTGTGTTGCATGCAATTCTCACAATATCGTCGAGGTGTTTATCTGTCAGGCGACTTCTGTACATATTTTTGATGTACTTCATTTTGGAATAAGACACTTTGCAAAGATACGAGTATATGGAAGGGAACATTGTTAAAATGAATAATGCACAGTTTCAAACTGTTTTGTATGTATCAGGCAATAATCTCCAAAATTCTACATATCCTTTTTCTTCCCTTCTTTGTTAAAAATTGCTCGCAAGTTAGTCATTTTTTTTAACTCAATTTACTCATTGAATAGAAGAGAATACTCAAAACCCAATTTACTTAAGTCCTCAATGGTATTATTGTTTAAATGCCACTGATTTTCTACAAGTCCAAATATATGTTCAAGTGATCTTAAGTTAGAAAATCTGCTAAGAAACTCATTTATTAATTTATTAAAATATTCAGTCATTACTAAGCGACATGCTACTGATATTGTGGAGTCTTCTTTTACTTTCAGTAGGGTTGGAAAGTTTTTTAGGTCACCTTTTCCTATTTCATTTGCATACAGTTTGATTTTATTCTCAAATGCCAGAATTTTATTGGTTATTTGAGTTATCAGTTTGTTTTCCCCTTGTAGTTGCATTTTAAGATTATTAAACTTTTCAGTCATGTCACATAAAAATGCCAATAATATCCACCATTCCTCATTAATTTCGTCATATCTTTTGTTATTTTGCTGTAGGAATAGCATAATATCGAGTCGTAATTCAAAAAATGGTTGTAGCACTTTTCCACGACTTAACCAACATACGGAGGTATGAAGAAGAACGTCACTGTACTGTGAATTGACTTCCTCCAACAAAGATTTAAATTGTCTGTGATTGAGTTCATGCTCTCTGATATAATTAACAATCGTTATTACAGTTTTCATAAAGGAATCAAGTTTCTCATTAGAAATACGAACAGCCAAATTTTCTTGGTGTAGTATGCAATGAAATGATAATATTTCTTTTCTGATTTATTTTTTAAGTAGTGCAACCAAACCATTTTCTACACCTGTCATCGAGGGACACCCATCTATACACATAGATATCAAGTTTTTTAAAGAAACATTATTTGTTTAAAAAATTTTTTTAGCGGCTTTCCAAAAAATCTTCCCCACGAGTGTGTCCTTTCATGGGAATCATAGTTAGGAAATATTCATAAATTTCAAAAAATTTCATGTCATACCATATGAATATAGCACATTGAGCCGTTGATGATATGTCGGCAATGGCATCACATGCCAAACTAAAGAATTTACATTTTTTGATATTATCAATTATTTGTGCAAATAGGTCTTGCAATATTTTCGATTCGCCGTACACAAGTAGAATCAGACAACAGCAATTTTTTTATTTAGGATAAAATATTATCTTTATTTGAGTATTTTTCAAATAGGGACTCTGAAGCAATAATCATACAATCTTTAACAATTTCAGCATCAGTAAACGGTTTAATTTTTTTCCAATTAGGTAGCAGATCTTATAAGACACTTTAGTAATAGCTTCATCCTGTGAAATCGCAACAGACATTATGCTTTGCTGTTGACGTAAAGATTGCTTAAAATTTTTCTACTTTTCGGCCCTTAGAGTGGATCCCACACAAAAGTTTTCATTAAATTTTGAATGCTTGGTTTGAAAATGGCGCATCACATTGTACTTTTTCATAATAACACTTTCTCTGCATATTAAACAAAGTCAGTTTCCTTGTTTACTGTCTGTGACAAAATTTTCATCTTCCCAATTTTCTTGAAAGGCTTGATTTTCATCTGCCAATCTTCTTTTTTGTTTCGAAGATACTCCTGCCATAATTCACAGCATCAATAACACGTCGATACGTGTTTCAAACTGACTGAGAGGTTATATCTGTTGCGAGATGTAACTGCGAACGTAGCGAGCAAACGACTGACAGATGCCCGTGCACTGTGTCCACTCCCCACCCTCGCCCCTCCGCCCACCATCACCATATTGAACGAATAAACAAACTACTTGCAAAATGATACACGACACTGAATTTTAAATGTCATTGAATTACCTACCTACTTTTAGTTCACAAATATTATTATGTCAAGTGTCATAAGTGCAGCCCGCGGCAGTCTTAGTTTTTCTTAATATGGCCCCCTAAAAAAAAAGTCTGAGTAACACTGGTTTAGATGAACTAAACTTATCCAAGAGATATCATTACCTGCAGCGCCTCTGCAACAGTCTAAGAAAAAGATTCAGAGCAGAGTATCTGAGTCAACTTGTGCAACACGCTGGGGTGCGAGGTTGTTACAAAAGCATCAAGGAAGGTGATGTTATTGTCAGCAGTGATGGTATGAGAAGAATGGACTGGGCCATAGCTAAGGTGATCTAGGTATTTCCTGGGAAAGACGGCAAGGTGAGGGTGGCGTGTATGAAGACCACATCAGGCGAGATGATGAAACCTATGCAGTGACATCATCCCTTGGAGATGGCTGGTCCACTTGAGGCATCTGAACCAAGTGAAAACTCTGTAGCTGTTCCTGCTCCTGTAAGAGAGATGGTGCTGGTTAGTAGGAGTGGCAGATTGGTGAAACTACCATAAAGGTTTTATCTGAATGAAGACAAAATTCTGTTTCGTATCTAATTGAATTCCAAATGTCCTTTAGAGACAGAAAATTGGTAATGTGGTTTGATTGATAGTCCCACAATCAAAAGGTAGGAGGATGTTGTAAATGAAACCTTTTTATTCTTCTTATTATTTATTTGTTGATTGGTTAATGATTTTTAATTGCATATAACCTTGTGGAGGGCTGATGTTTTTTGTTTGAAGTGAAGATATGTAGTTGTGAAAAGTAAATGTCGGTAGTAATGTTTTGTACCTTGAAAGTGTTTGAAGGTTTTTGTGTGTATGTTTTGTTTAGTAATAGTGAAAACAATGTGGTGAAAATAAAATGGTAGGATGTGATATTTGGAATTTTTATTTTTATTTATGAGTGTGTATCACGGTCAGCCACTGCTGGATCATACCAGGGAGGAGGCAGAGTCGGGTAGATTCTGGCTGGGCCCAACAATGCTCTTCAGGTGTCGCCCCGTAGACAAGCATGTCATCTGCTTGGTTTACTACTCCTGTCATCCCGTCCAATATTTCCTGCATCCTTTGTTGCTAATGTTCTGGGCCAGAGTTTATTCCGAAGTATAAGCGGTTAAAATAGAACCATCCCAATTGGGTCAAAAAGGTAGTTCGTGATGCAGTGTGCAAGAGCGTGGGTTCGAACCCCACACCTGACACCATGTAGTGTTCACACATGCTTCGGCCTCACTATGATGCACACTGCTTAATACTATTGCTACTCTGCAGGCCTGCCACCCATCCAGCTGTACATTACCCTACAGCACTACATACAACACTACAACAAGTTAAATAGGTGTTGTGTTTTTCGTTCATAGTCCAGTATGGATTACCTGAAGCCGCCCAAGCCGTTTACCTTTGAAGAAGACTTGGGTAGTAGTTGGAAGTGATGAAAGCATTTATTTAGTATGCATCACAAAGCATCGGGGGGTGATAAAAAATATGAAAGGTTAAGATAGCCATCTTGCCGCATGTAATGGGCGAGGCTCAATACTTGTATGTCACACTGGATGTGCCAACAGCCAATGCTACTAAATTTGATGGTGTGATACATCATCTAGATAATTAATTTCTTCCAAAGACTAATCAGAGTGCAGAGAGGTACAAATTCAACAGTAGAGTTCAGGAAGAATATGAAAGCATAGACTCATTCATCAATGCACTGAGGTGTTTGAGTACCAACTGTGGTTTCAATGTATTGCATGGTGATTTAATCAAGGCTAGAATAGTCAGTCATCCGGGATACAAGACTTAAGGACAGATTACTACGAGAATCAGAATTGACTCCAACCAAAGCTATTCAGATATGAAAGGTGGCAAAACAAACCCATCAGTTACTGAAATATATTTCTGGTGAACAGGTTGCGCACATAGTGTATGACATGCCAAGGACAAATCCAACTACTCGTGGTGGTGCATCGCATGGATCAAGAAATTCCAGGTGAAGATCTTCACAAGAAAGAAGTGATCAACATGTGCAGCAGTTCCATTCAATGAGGGAAGGCCAAATTCATCTGCAACAGATGCTACATCAGCCATCACATGGCAGAAAGAAGTATGATGGCAAAGCAGATGCAGGTAATTAGCATAATTAACAACGTCCAGGTATGGTGCAGTGGTCTAACTTTCAAGGTAGGGACAAGGACTGTTCATGTGGAAGGTGTGAACAAAACCACGAAAATTTCAAGTGTCCAGCTCTTAATGTTTTATGTCATAAATGTCGCAAAAGGAACCACTATACAAGAAAGTGTAATTCAAAGCAATTTATACAACATATCTCAAAGGTAGAGGAGTTGAATAATGAGACAAATGTAGCTGTATTACAGGATTTAGTGCTGGGTGTATTATATAAAAGGGAAATTGTCAAAATAGTCCTAGTGATTCTGCTTTTTTTGTAATATTCAGTCTCCAGTGACAAAGCAAATGGGGTGTGCTGAGCAACGTGGTAGGACTAAATTCTCCTGTAGTATAGGCAAATGCACATGTGTTTCAAACAACTTTGCTAGTAATCAAAATGTTTATGTAATAGTTTCTAATGAGTGTGATGTGTATACTGTCAAAGAATAATTTGAACTTAGTCCTATTAAAGTCTTGAGTGGGCCTGATATTTTTGTAAATACTAGGGGATTAGAAACAGAGTGATTTTGTACACTTAGGGAAAGGAGCCCAATAGTTTTTTTTTTTATTAAATTTAAGATAGACACTGGTGCACAGGTAAATGCCATTCCAGAGTGGATTTTCCAGAAGTTTCGCTTGAGGAAAGATGCATTACTGGCATCAGATAGTAAACCCAAAACATTCAGGCAGTGAATTAAAAGTTTTGGGTAAATGTTACTTGTGTTGCAAGAAAGGAAATGATCCTCCAAAAGTCCTGGAGTTCCATGTAACTAGTGTGAATACCTCTCCACCCATTCTGGGGTTGGTTGCAATCCAGCAATTAGGAATATTGCATCGAGTAGAAGAGGTTAACCTTGTAAAAACATCAGAAACCACACAGGCTGTAGTTAAGAAGTACTAGTGTATTTGAGGGCCTTGAAAACATTAACATAAAACCTTATGAACTTAGGTTAAAACCTAATCATCAGCCACATGTCTGGATTTAGACAAGTGCCATTTTTATTACATGCTAAGTTCAAGGAGGAAGTGAATAGAATGCTATAGATGGGGGCTCTAAAGATAGTCGGAGAGCCAACAGAATGGCTAAATCTGATTGTTATTGTCAGGAAACCAAATGGGGACATAAGACAGTGCTTGGATCCCCAGCCATTGAATAGAGCCATTAAAAGGGAATATAATTACCAACTTTGAAAGAAATAGCCACAAAATTGCAGGGAGCTAGATATTTCAGCACATTAGATGCTAACAGGTTTTTTTTTTGGCAATTCTGGCTATCTGATGATAGCTCACATTTGAATTATTTTGACATATGATCCTATGGTAGAATGAGGTTTACTAGGTTACTTTATGATCTTTCTTATGCTCCTGAAATCTTTCATAAAAATTTTAGTGATTTGTTTTGTGACATCCCTGAAGTCCAGATATACATTGACAACATTATTGTATATAGAAGAGATTTGCAGGAACATGATTTGAGGTTAGAAACAGTTTTAACCAGTGCATAAGAAAATAATGTTACATGTAATAAGAATAAACGTGAGTTTGGGGTAACTGAGGTTAAGTACTTAGGTCATGTTGCAAGCCATAAGGGAATCAAAATTGATGAGGAAAAAGTGAAGGTTGTGCAGGATTTTCCAAAGCCAGCTAACAAGAAAGATTTGACCAGATTTTTGGGAATGATGAATTATCTGGGCAAATTTATTCCTGGGTTAGCTGAGCATACTGCCAAACTGAGAGAATAGTGTAAACTGGAAGCTCATTGGTACTGGAACAAAAACCATCACATGTCCTTTCAAAAGCTAAACATGTTGACCCAAATACAGGTCTGACAGTATTATGATACTTCTGAACACCTAAAACTATCTGTTGATTCATCCAGTAAAGGATTGGGGGCAGTCTTACTCCAGTCAAAGGGGCCCATTGCTTATGCATCGAAAACACTCAGCCCAGCACAACAAAATTATGCACAAATAAAAAAAAGAGCATAGAAAAGTATATCATAAGTAGGGCTTTAAAAAGTTCTCAATTAATAGCAAACAGTCAATATTAACCAGATAAACGTGAACTAGTACCTATGAGTTAAGTAAACTTCGTTCCAGACATTCCGCCAGTAAAATGTTAAAGCAGTATTGTTTGGCTGCGAGGGATTTCATCAGTATATTTATGGGAATGCAGGTATAGTAGAAACAGATCATAAGCATCTCCAGGCAATATTTGATAAATCTCTGGATAAATGCCCTTTGCAACTTGAGAGAATGAGGATGAAATTGCAGAATTATGACATTTCACTTAAATATACATCAGGCAAGGAGTTAATAGTTGCAGATGCGCTGTCACGTGCTAGCTTGGAAGATAGGGATTGTGATGTAATGGGACAGAAAATAGCTGCACATACAAGCATCACAAAAGACATTTGCAAAAATTAAATTGCACACTCGGCAGGATGACATCTTATGTCAGTTAAAAGAGGTTATTTTGAAAGGATGGCCAGCTACCAACAAAAGTTTACCATAATCAGTTAAGACTTTTTGGTCTTATAGGGACGAGTTAGTTGTACACAATGAGCTAATTTATAAAGGTAAACCAGTTATCATCTCACAGGTTATGAGGAAAGATATAGTGCAACAAATTCATTATAATCACATAGGGATCCAAAAGTGCAAACTTTGTGTGAGGGAATACATTTTCTGGCCATTTATGACGAAGCAGCTTACTGCTTTTCTAAAGAGCTGCCCAAACTGTAGAGCAACTCAAAATCCAAACAGTAGAGAAACCTACATGAACAGAGAAGTCCCGCAAAGACCCTGGTAGGTATAAGGTGTAGATATTATGCATTTTGGAGGAGTTGACTATTTACTTGTTGTGGATTCATATTCCAAATACCCTGAACTAGCTCAGTTGGAAAACCTTAGCAGTTCTCATACGATTGCACAGTTGTAAGTCATTTTTGCTAGACGTGGCATCCCAGAGATCCTGTATACCGATAATGGGCATCAGTCTAGTTTGAGAGAGTTTAGACAGTTTGCCACGTTAAGGAATTTCCAAAACTTCCAGCCAATCCCCAGTCTAATGGTTTCATTGAACGACATGTACAAACAATTAAGAGAATGTTAAAATGAGCAGTCGGGGAAGAAAGGAAAGACTTGGCGCTAACGTTGCCGGAATACTGAAATACACAGCAGAATACCAATATTCCTGCACCAGCGCAGCTGCAGTTCAGGAGGCATATGAGAGGTTTAATGCCTCATGACACAAATATGCTCAACCCTGAGATACATTACAGCATAATTCCAGAGTTGGTAAGTAGACAGGTGAAACAGCATATGCTCTACAATAAGAGTGCTAGAGATCTGAAACAGCTACAGGTACGAGATAGGGTTCAGGAAAGAAAAGGAAATAGCTGGGAGAGAGGTTAAGTGACAGAAGTACTGGGTAGGCCACGGTTATACAGTGTCTCTGTAGAGAATGGCCGTGAAATTGAAAGGAATTTGAAGCACCTCATTCTAGAGAGTAATACCACACCATTGATAATGAGGGGGTATGAGAGTGAAGGTGATGGATATGAGAAGGTAGGGGAACGGCAGCAACAGGCAAATGGTGAACAGCAAATTGAAGCAAATAAAAGGGACAGAAGGGAAAGCATTGAGAATTACTTCAGGGGATTTAGTACTCATAGAGATTGCCCAGCAAGGGATGGCCCTCAAAGTAACACAAAATTGGGAGAGACCAATGAGGTTCCATTAACTCAAACCAGGTCAGGTTGATTTGTAACACACCTTAGTCATTTGCGGGGCTATGAGTGTTAAAACAAATGAGTTCAAAAAAAAGTTAATAAATTATTAATAGAAGTGTTAAGTATGAACAGCACGGAGATGTTGTTCAGTATTCTTGTAAAAAAAAATTATGTTTCATTGTTACATTAATGTAAATCTATGGTAAATTCAAAAGGGGAGATGATGTGTATTGTAGTACGTATATTTTTTGTATGATATCTATGGACAATGCCTGTAAATGGATCTTGAAACACAATTTCCGACACACAATAAATATGGCTGTATGAGAGTGAACAGTGTGTGTTATTTGTGATCCTTGAGATCAGACACAAGCACACCATAACTTGGACATAAATGTTTTAAGTGTTTAAGTGTTCCTACATTCACATCTTAAGTGCAGATGGACACTGTGAGAATAGACAAGCGACTTGTCACAGAAGCAACAAAATTATTATAACGATTGGAGCTAATTTCTAATGGTTATAATCTAACAATGTTAAAGCATTTCACTGCAATTATGTCATCCTATTCAAAATTAGATATGCCACTGATGACAGTGGGATTAGAACCATGGTAACTGACACATCTTGGAAAAGTTCTGAGAATTGTACTAGAAAAAGCCAGATGAAGTAGCTTGGTTTCCACCATGACCACCCTTGAACAAATTGTCCAACCTTGTGTTGGGTACCTATGATCTATAAAAAATAATGCAGGCTACCAATACCATCTTTACCAAAATGACATGTGAAAATTTAAGTCAGTCTTATACAGAGTATTTAAATTAAGTTAATTTAAATGCTTATTTAACTGCAATAGGTATTTTAAATCTTACATATTCACTCTAATATGGTTTAATTTAATTAACACATCTGGTTAACCTGTATGGTTGTAATGATATTTGTTATAGGTTACATAATTATTTAAATAGGAGAATAAAACTTTAATTAGCAAAACTATGTGTCAATATGATATTACAAAAACTACTGATGAACTTAAATTCACTGCATTAATATACTACACATATAACATATCCAAACCATAGGCCTACCATTAATTACACTGGCTTTGGGCTCTTAGAATTAACATGGGGAATTATAATAACTGCAAATTAATTGGCATGTGATAATTGTTCTATGCTCGGTTTGTAATAAAAATCATTGTCACTGCTTTGTCATCTCATATTTATTAATAACGCAACGCAACTGAACAAAAACTTAACAACAACTATATACTCTCCGAGAACAAAAACACAACAATAAAGTGAACAGGTTTGCCAACATCACAATACAAAACATTCAACAGTTAACACCCTTCCTCAAACCTGTTTAAATTACAAAACCAAAAATTAATAAATTCTTAAGGCTCTTAATTGCCTAACAAACCAATTTTTCTTAACAGGTTTCGTAAAAATACCTGCAGGATTTCCTATTGAACAAACATATCGTAACACAAAAGTACCATCTTGTATTTTATCTTTAATGTAATGATGAACATCAATATGCTTAGTAAGCTTTGAGTTTTCTGCATTTTTAGCAATATTAATACAACTAGTATTATCTTCATAAGTAACAAAGTTTGCCTCTGTTACGTTAAATTCAGAAAGCAAATACTTCAGCCAAACCCCTTCCGTTACTGCATGACTTAAGGCCACATATTCAGCCTCTGCTGTTGAGCGACTAACATTACGTTGCTTCTTAATAGACCAACAAATTGCATTATCAAAAACTTTAAAAATAAAACCACTAATTGATTTACGATCAATTACTTCTGAAGCAAAATCTGAATCAGCATATCCACAAAGAGGCTCAAACTCCTCCTTACACATTAGTGCAAAGCATACTCTACAGTACCACTTAAATAACGTAACACTCTTCAGTCCCATCCAGACTTTCTCAGTTGGCTTCTCCTGATATCGACTCAACAGATTTACAGTAAACATAATATCTGGTTGCAAACCACACGCCAAATATAAAAGACTACCTACTTGTTCTTGTACAGGCCACTTTTTCTCACCTGTGTACTCATCATCAATCTTAAAATTCACTTCCATCGGAGTATCAACTGGATTACACTCTTCCATATGAAACTTTCTTAAAACCATTCTCGTATATTGCTCCAGACTGAGCTTCATCTCTCCTTTTTCATGATCCCACTGAATCTCGAAACCTAAAAACTTCCTGGGCATACCTAATCTCTTAATTTTCAACTCTTCTGATAACATATCACACAATTTAGTAATATCACCCTTCCTTGAAAAAATAATCAATAAATCATCAATGTACAACACTACATAAGTATATACTTCATTCTCTTTTCTTGTATAAAGACAACTATCAAGGTAAGACTTCTCTAAAACTTCAACTTTATTCCAAGCCTTAGGTGCTGTCTTCAGACCATACAACGATTTATTCTAGCTACATACTTGTCTCTTCCTACACTTAAGACCCTTTGGTGGCTCCATGTAAACAGCATGATCCAATTTACCATTAAAAAATGGAGACTTTACATCNTACACTTAAGACCCTTTGGTGGCTCCATGTAAACAGCATGATCCAATTTACCATTAAAAAATGGAGACTTTACATCCAACTGTTCAATATGATACTTCCTCTGATTCACAAGAGACAAGAACGTCCTAATAGTCGTCTACTTAGCCACTGGAGTATACGTTTCCTCAGGATCAAAATATCCTCACTCCTTAAATCCTCTTGCAACTAACCTTGCCTTGTAAATCTTCTTTCCATTCTCATACTTCATCTTAACACCCACTTCGTATCAACAGTCTATGCATCTTCAGGTTTACTGCACAACAAGCAGACATCATTCTCTTTCATAGAATTCAGTTCTTCATTAATAACTTGACTCCATTCACTAGAATGAGTTCCTGACAAAGTTTCTTCATACGTCTGAGGGGCCTCAAATTCTACATGACAAGCATACACTCATACTCATAAAATCTTTCAGGTGGTCTTCTATTCCTCTGAGNAGGGGCCTCAAATTCTACATGACAAGCATACACTCATACTCATAAAATCTTTCAGGTGGTCTTCTATTCCTCTGAGTTCTTCTAACACCATCCTCATTCTCTGGAACTTCTTCTTCTACCCCCTCATTATCACTAGCTCCTCTTTCAATGTCNTTCTTCTAACACCATCCTCATTCTCTGGAACTTCTTCTTCTACCCCCTCATTATCACTAGCTCCTCTTTCAATGTCTTTATGTTCCTCTTCATCTTCATATACCATTCTAACCATTGTCTTTGTTTCACTTGAAACATTACTATCAACACTAACCATCTCATTGAACACAACATTTCTGGTCACATTAATTCTCCTTCTTTTCTCTGACCAAATCTTATACCCTGTGTCCATATAACCTAACATAATTCCACACTACGACTTATTAGACCACTTTCCTCTGCGTAAGTTCTCTGGAATCTTTACATACGCTTCACAACCAAAAACTCATAAATTTCTCACATCTGCTACTCTACCATAAAACAACTGATATGGCATTTTGTCCTCATTTGCAGAAGTTGGGCTCCTATTTCTCAAATAATTCGCACAATACACTGTCTCACTCCATAACTCATATTTCACTTTACTCTATTTCAACATAGAACGAGCTGTATTCATCAAAGTCTCGTTATATCTCTCTGCCACACCATTATGTTGTGGAGTATACGCCTCTGTGTACTCAATCTTAATACCAGACTCTTGACAAAAATTCTTCATCTCTTTACTCGTATATTCCCCACCATTATCACATCATAACATCTTTATTTGACTACCAGTTAAATTATCAATTCTTGCCTTATGCTCTTTGAACATCTCAAATACATCACTTTTCCTTTCAATGACATAGACACTACTAAAACAAGAAGAATCATGTATAAAAGTCACCACATAGTTTCCTCCATTCCATCACCTAGGGATAATCTCTACTGCCACATCCGAATGCACTATTTCTAACATACTCCTGCTCCTCAATTGTTTTTCATTAAAAGGAAATGCACGTTGTTTTGATTTCAAACAAATATTACAAAATTTTACATTACAATTAACATCAGTGTTATCAAAACCATCAACAACATTACCATTTTTCATTTTCTTTAAAGTATCATAGTAAAGATGGTCGTACCTTTTATGCCACGTGTTCATGCTTACTTTACTAGTATATAAATTCGTCATTACACCAATTTCTTTACCAACAGTACATATTACTTCATACATTCCATTGGAATCCAGAACACCCACATAAAATGGACAACCCTTCCCATAAACAAATACGACTTTGTTTCCGCAAAATCTAACATCTATAACAGCTTTAGCAAATTTTCTAACAGATAACAAATTAGTTCTAAGTTCAAGCACATAATGTACCTTTGTAATTCTACAGTTACTTTATCTAAACCCATTTGAAAAACACAATGAATTGTACCAACTTCATATGCAAGCATCTGTGCACCATCTTTTGCACAACCTACTTTTTCAGGTTTCTTTAATTTAACACTCTTATAAAAAAAATCATTCCATTTTACACAATAATTATTTACACCAGAGTCTACATACCGTTTAATTTCTGCTTTAGCAATTTCCATTTCAGCACAATAGCCCTGAGACTTTACCTTCTCATCATAATTAAAACCAGCTTGAGCCATACTTGCATTTATAAAACTTATACCTACACCACCAGAATTCTTATGTTCTAGATTACAAGAATTTCCAAAATTTCCACCACAATTACCCTTATCATGAGTTTTTTTATAACATTTAGCTTCAATGTGACCAATACCACTAAAATTATAGCACCTCTTCTGATTCTGTGAATTATTACTCTTGCAGTATATAGCAGTATGTGCCATCTCGTTACACTTAAAACATTTAGCATTACTTTTCACATAACCACTGGACTGTTCAGAAGACTGAGATGACTTTAAATTTAAATTCTTTAGTGCCTGACACGCTTCTACAGTTGAAGCTGATTGATTACCATGTTCCCTCTCGTCTGCATTTCTATTTTACTCAAGTAACAACTTTGACCGGACAAATTCCATTGTCAACATCTTTTCACAAATTACATCATAACTTTTTGGCAATGATAACAATAAATAACTCACTATTTCTGTGTGCACGATCTTTTCACCTGATGCACGCACTTCTTTCACCAGCTTATCAAAGTATTTCAGATATTTCATCAGATCAACATCCTTCTTCCAATTTGAGTTCCAGCAATTTTTGTTTTATCATCAGTTTACCAATAGCTCCTTTCCTTTCATATGCACAAGACAAGTTCTCCAAAATTGACTTGGCATTCACTGCTGCTTCTGCATAACTGATCTGCACATCACTTAAACCACTGACAATAATAACTTTAGCAAGTTTATTCTTCTTACCCCATTCAGCAATAACGGGTTCCGGAACATCCAATTCAACCACATCAGACAAATCTTTTGCCTCCCAGTTTTCATAATTCAAAACTTCCATGTTTGAAAATTCTTACCATCATACACTGGAGCAGCAACCTCCGGTTTTATGGATTCCATTTTTCATAAACCAACACGTGTAAGATCCTTCAGTTCACAAATATTTAATTAAAAAGATTGTGATTTTTTTATATATCATTACAAACCAGCATAACCTTCCTCTAAACCACGAACTTTGCTACCATGTTAAATAATCGTTCTATGCTCAGTTTTTAATTAAAACCATTACCACCACTTTGAAATCTCATCTTTATTAATAACGCAACGCAACTTACCAAAACATTAACAACTATATACTCTCCGAAAACAGAACACAACACTAAAGTAAACAGGTTTGCTAACATCACAATACAAAACATTCAACCGTTAACAGCACAAACACTCAATTTACCAACCAGGAGCCCAAACATGGAAACAATTCTTTTCCATTCAGAAGATTCAGCCACAAAATTTAAACTTTGAATAACACTCTGAACTCACAATACACTGATATGTCATGTAATGTCCTAAGACAATTTATAGGACTACTGAACCACTATTTTGGAGATATAGTATTAAAATCAAGACTGTAGTTTATACTCCTATCCTACATCGCAAATATGTTGTTGTGTCTTTAAGAAATTTCATAGGCATGACCATCATTATCGAATCAGTGGAGGTTTAACTACAAAATTCATATTAAGTCTTACACAAGCCCTTTTCTAAACAAATTTTACCACTTCTTACCATCTATAGTAAGTACATCTCAGGATTCATGAATAATATAAAGCCAGTTCTGTTACCCTGGTGGCTGGTGTAGGATCAGGATCAGTCCACCATGTTGGATTATGTTACGGTGGCCATATTGTTAGACCTCAAACATTGTCTGCCATCTTTATGGTAGCCATCTTGTATTTTCCTATTTCCCTTGGCATTTCCCTTTTTCCTTGGGATTTTCCCTCATATTTGATTCCAGTGCCAGCCACCAGAGTGCACCGATTTCAAGTTCTGCCATTCGCAGCTAGAAATGCTGGTATTTTTGCCACCATCTTGTTTTAGTTCTCTCATTACTTACAAGGGTGCTCTGGTGTCTGAACCAGTTTTAGTTCCAATTGCAAGCGCTTGGGGTGCTGCAATTTTTATTTGGTTTTCAGAGTTCAAACATTTTCTGAATGATCATGGACTGAACTGCCGGACCTTGTGTTGACATGCAGAAATCTTAGACCACTCAGCTACCAGAGGGTCTAGGAAAGGAGGATTTTGAATAATGTATACAATGCAACACACACACATCCATAATTAGGAAAGATTGGTATTTACTTTAACTGTATTACCGTATAAATATTACATACCTTGGGACAGCAAGGTGGACAAGTCTCTATGAATTAAATTCTGAGATTGTAGTATAGTAGAGCACCCCTTTACCGGAATTCCCGTAAACGGAACTCCCCATATCCGGAACTAATTTTCCAAAAAAATTCAAACGTTGTAAAGTTGTGTCATAACTTTCCCGCACTCGCGAGAGGTATTTTGTTGACCACACCAGACTATACATGCCCGCTAGCTGGTAAACAAGCTGCATGATGAAGAGATAGCCGGCCCAAGTGTCACAGCTACAGCTACACTGCATTATGACTCAAGTGACAGTGACTAATGGCAATGTGCGACATATGCCATTGGTTTTAGTGGTGTGACTTTCAGAATTTAGTATTCTAACATGTTAGTGTAAATGTACCATATTTTGGAATGTATAGACAGCACCAGAAGTTTTTGATGAAAAATTAGTGATAATTAATATTTCAAGTATAGGCTGCACTGAATTTTTGTATTCCCGTAAATATTGCCAGGCCTAATCGTGCTAGTGCGGCAACAGCAAACTATGCCGTCAAACTAATTAATTTGCTGTTGAGTGTTATCGTTGCCATGCCGCCTGGTCTCCGTTTGCTGAAAAGTGGCAATAGCGCAGTATTCCGCGTAAATTAAACTTTTGAATATATGTCAAAATGCCTCAACATAGCGTTTGAATTGCGGACCATGTGCGCCGTGCGCAGCCTGCCAGTTTGGCCGGCTGTGCCGGGCAGACAATGGTAAGGTGCATGGGTGCGTGCGGCGTCACACAAACACAGCTACTGCTGGCTGTCTCATTCGGCCAGAGAAAAGGAGACAGCGTGCTAAACAAAATAGAGGGGGAAGGAGGGAGAAAGAAAAGAAAGGGAGCGAACAAGCTTGCCTGGTGCTGGGCAGCTGAAGTTGTGGTTGTGGGAAGGGGGTGGAGGTAGAAAGGAAGCATGTCAAGCAAGACGAAGAAAGAAAAAAGAGAAAGGAAAGCGAGCCAGCTGGATGGCGGCTGAAGGTAATGCAAAGTAGAACTGTTGAGGACAGGCAGGCAAAAATATGGTACAACCCATACGACACGAGTTCAGACTAAAAATCTGTTACTTTTCACACTATCTCACCCTCATTTCCCATAACCTTAAATTTCCCACAACCGGAATAGCCCTTCCCTCGACAATTCCGGTTGAGTGGTGCTCTACTGTATTTATGTTCCTATTCTCATTTTATTATGATGTAGTTCAGTGATTTATTTAATTTCAGTAATTATTTAATGTCTTATATATAAAATATATAAAAATTTGTTTTATGTGCAAGGTGTGTGCTTACATAGGGTATGTTTTTTCCACATAAAAATAATTCATAGTACCAATTAGAAAATCTATCGCTCATAAAAGTTCTGTATGTACCTGCTTGGTAAGAATCAAGCAAATGCAAATCAAACACGATCCCGCTGTCTCACCATCACAGGAACGTCATCCACTCCCTCCATATCATACATGTCTATTAATGTGGTGCTTTTGAGATTAGGATCCGAAAACGGTATTGTTTATTTTAAATGACTTTACATTAAAACAACTCACATGATAATTTCCTCATTGGGTCTATTAATAATGCATTTAAATATTAAATCTTTAAATCTGAAAAAAAAATGTTACTTATTTATATTAAAATATGAGAACTGAGTCAAGAAATTAAGTAGATGTATTATAAGCATTCACCAACCACCATCATTGCCATTCTCTTCCTCACCTAAACTGCTCATATGGCTGCTAAAATAACCATTTGAGCTGCTCCCTGAGCATTGTGACTGAGGCTTTGCCGTACCTCTTACAAACACTGAAAAGGAATTCACTAATTCACTTTATTTTTTAAAAAAAATTTTGCCAATTCCAAAATGTATAGTTATATCTTGGTTAAGAAAAGGTATTTCTTTAGTTTCCTAACAAGAGTATACAGCATAGGTGGTTTAGGCTAAAATTTGAAAATCAGCCTACCTAGAAAAAAAACCAATGTGAACCAGACCAACGAAGAGAAGATATGTAGATGATAACAGAAAGCAAGCAAGGGTGCAGATGGATAGATAGAGGAAAAGAAAAGGTAGGGGCAGTGCAAATAGGTGAAATTGTTAAGGTGGATACTTTCTACAGTGGTTGGCCTGCTTGTGTGACAACTACCATTTCTCCTTCACAATTTCACCAAGGATAAGCATTCAAAATTGGGACCTAAAAATCCCTTGTGTAAGAGTGCGTAAGCTATGTTACTGAAGATGAAAAAATAACATTCTAATCACATATTTCTCAAAAAGATTTTTTACATGCATTGTTCCCATAGTTGAAAATAATTCTAGTTGCATCAATAATGCCTTACCCCTGCCATTATTAACATATGGGGGAGAGGAAGCAGAATGGCTTCATGACCAATGTTTTCAGATTCTTGAACTTCCAGATCATTTAAAGAAATTGGTGAATTCTGGTTCGTAGTTTCAGTCTGAGGAGTAAGCTAAAATCTGAGCTAAAATAACTATTAATTTATATGTTGTATGTGTACTCCATCATCCAGGATTACATGTTGTCATCTTGCCACCTGAGGGCTAGTTTATTTTTACATTACGTAGGTGTGACAAAATATAGTTAGCAGTTATGCGTATTATTTACTGCTGAACCATCACTTTCTCGTAGTTTTTGAATGTTATTTTATCTTTGAGACTGCCTTTCTTAATGCCTTTTGCTTCTTTCATCACTTTATCTCCACAATTCTATGTGTGCATTTTTGCACGCAGCCCCACTAACTCGCACACCTCCTCTCAAGTACACTTGTCCTTGAATTTCCCAACCACCTTTCTGTTAGCAGTAGAGTAGCAGGAGTGAGTGCGAGGGTAGGCACTCGTGGCCATCTCGTCCATGAGCACAGGGTTCGCAGGCAGGTCTTGATAGTAATCTTGAGTTTTTATTTCAAATATCAATATGTTTTCTCCATATTTTTTCTTTATTATATTGTAGTGGAAGCAAAACATAACTGTTTTCGACAAGTCTGGAATGGAGAAGTCAGCGTAAATAGGTTTGTCAAACAATATTTTTTCTTTTTCCATCTTCACCATAGATACATTTCTTGTTTATGTTATTTTTTCCTTAAATGTTTGTTTTGCGAATCAGTTTATTGGCTCTTCATTCTGGGCATACCAGTTACATTTTCTGCCTCTTCCTTTTGTTTTCCATTAATATACCAAAACTTAGCGTTGTTAATTAATTTATAGAAGTCTTTTTTTAAATTGTTGTTTGCTGCGTTACATTGTAGTATTTAAATCAATGTAGGGCCTCAGCCAGGCCTCTTGTTCAAACTGTAGTAGCATACGTATTTTACTAATCATCATCCATTGTTCCACTGGCTGCTTCAAATTTTGATAATGTATAATATAATTATTTTTATCTTCTAGAGTACCGGCAGTCATTAGCTTAAGGTGCTTTGATCTTGGGGAGCACTTGTTCACCGGCAGGAACGACAAATCTTTGCGACCCTCATGTAGTTCAATATGGTACTACTGCACATCTACCTTCAGTATGTAGCTGATGAGCAAATCTTTGGGCATGAACGTAACATCTATGTCTGTCCAGCCACTGAAAGTCGTGTATGGGCAGGTGCTTTGACATTGCCTACCCATACAAATTGTTAGCACCCAAATACTGGAGGTAAGTCGGTTCCTTCGCAGCTTCATATGTATCTGGTATATACCTATTGTTTGCAGTGCGATGATGCTTTATGCATTGGGCCACATAAGCCCTTATTTCCTTATTTTAAGAAATAAATAATTGTCTTAGTCTGTGAGTAATTCCAGCTCTACTTTCGTAATTTTCAGCATAGCATCAAAGGAGTGGCCTGGCACTTTTACATAGCACAGTCGAGACCGTAGGTCTTCAGACACATGCACCTAAAATTATCAAACATGTCTGGTAATAATAATATTACATCAGTTTTCAAGTATACATCAGAATAATCGCAGAGTCCTGCAGTTGGATTTCCGCTATACATTCTGCACATGAACATAATCTTCTTATGTTTTGTCAGTGTCTGACATTTTATTATAAAATTTAGCTTTAGGCGGCTGTTGATTCTCTCCAAGTATTTATATGTATCTAATATAGTTGTTGGGAAACACGTCCTTTCTTGTTATGAACTCTTTTTCACCAGGTGCAAAAATTTTTGCTGTTTTTTTAGATTCACTGTGCGGTAGATTTTTGATGAGCATGGCAAGGCTTGCAGATAAAAATCTAAATTTGTCAATAAACTGTACACTAAATCTCTTCCCAGCAATTTTGAAAATGTTAGTAATTTCTCCTCTATTTTTGGAATCATGAATAAATCTTCAGTGTCATAACTGAGGTGTTTAATAATAAAATTCTCATGATACTTCAAATTATGGAATATTACGGGCAGTCTTTCCAGATAACATCTGAGTATATTGCAGTTATAACATGCCAGGCCAACATGTTTACCAGTAAAATGGCAGTGGTCCATTACTCTGTGGTTGTCATTGGTGAATGTTGTGAGCAGTAGTACCACTCATCGGCAGTCAAATGAAATAGTAATTGCAGGTTTGTTAGGGGTTCCATCAGCTCACTTGTTGCATATGTATCCTTCACCTTATGCCCAATGTCAACTATTGACTCGATAAATACTTTCTCTGCATCTTCCCCAGTATATAACACCTTGATGTTTTGAAAGCAGGAATAATACTATTGTACACATGTACATAAATACAAAAACTGTGTGCCTCGTGTTTTTGGTAGCTGTATGTGTAGGAGACATCAGGGCTTTGCTGACCAGCGTGAACTGACTTAGCATGGCTCCAAAGTCAGCATTGACAACAATAGGTTACTTGTCTCCATTCTGATCATTTTTAAACTAGAGTGTGGGGTGACATCCATTATTGTCATATGCAGACATCTAAATTTTTGCAGGAACGTAAAGACTTCTATGAGGGTCTCAGCTGTAGGACCCTGGAAGGATTGCAGAAGAGGGTGGCAAGTGTCAACCCACACGCACCCCTTTCGCTGCACAGCAGGCAATAACAATGAGAGGTAACGGAGTTGTAACAGACTACTCTCCCAAGCAAAAACATTTATTCACCATTTCAAAGTGGCTACATCAAGTCTTTCTCTGACCTAGACTACTCGCATGCAGAAGCCATGTTGTCAGCTTCTGAATTCTTGTTATTGTAGTCACTGTCACCATCACTATCACTGATATTGACTCCTAAATTGATGATTGTATAGTTTACTATGTCAGGAAGAATGCAGTCTATTATCTAATACTGTTGTTCTATTTGTTGTACATTTTTAAAATACCTCTCCCAGTCTTGTAGGTATAGTGACTGATGAAATAGCATATTCTGTTAAGTTCTGTAAGCATTTTAAGTGATCTAATTCACCAGTCACATTTTTTTTTTTTTACCTAATATCTTTATTTTTGCCCATGCTAACTCAAACACATTCAGATTGCACATGTATAACGGTATTCTGAGAACCGTGTGACAGTGGACTGCTAATTCTGCATCTACATTAAATGATTTCTGTCTTAATATTTTCTTTTTAACAAGTTTATAACGTCAACTTTGTACATATAATAATTACAGGGTACACCTTTATTCTGTAGCCATGACGTGACCAAGCTTGGCTACGGCGAAAAAGCCAACTTGATCTGCGGTGTTCCCAGAGTTGTTAAGTAAAATGTGGGTGCCTGGCGCCACAGCTCTGCGGTGAGCTGATGAGATAGGGTCGTTCGTCGACGGCCTAGGGGCTCTGGTGAACACTCCGTCAGACACACTATGCCGAGGTTGTCGGCCACCTCGCACGCCGTACTTGATTATCAATAAAGAAACAGTGATGCTGGTTGTGAAGGTATTTATTACCCTGTTATGTACACTCAACTACACAGAAGGCACGTGGCCTGAATGGCCCGGAACTACAAGCGACCACGTGGTCTTATAACCTGAGTCTCGAGATGCACTTTTGATTTCCAATAAATAATCACGTCGCTCTCCCCCCGACACTATGCAAGTTAAATAATAAAATATATGATGATAATGATTTATGATGTTGTGGATGCGACTGGATACTATTCGACAGATGATGTCCTTGCTAGTGCTTCTGCGGCGTGGGAGAGCTTAACGTCTGTGCTCGTCCAAGTCCTGGCGATTACTGCCGGAAATGTGCGTCGGCTTCCGCCGCCTAGACGCCGCCGACGCCATGCGGTGGTACAGTGAAACATAATATACACTAAAAGATGATTATGGGATGAAAAATGATATGAACTAAATTAACACAACAAAACATAATTACAATTACACAAATACATAATAAAAATGATAATACTTATTCTAAATGTTTTCATTGCACCAGCCACAGCATTGCCAAATGTAGAATGTCACATGTCTCTGGCTGTGGCTGGGCAAATTGTCTCCTGATGACAAAACAAATTATAAATGAATTACACACTGACATTATTTACAAATACACTGACGAAATAAACTGAATAAATAATAAACACTAATGCACTCGTGCCCACAAGCCTGTCGGTGTGGTGCGTCTGGTGTGGGCATACTGCGGCAGTCAGTGGGCAAAAGGACTCTTGAACGTGCGGTTCACGTCAGCCATTATATCATATCGTAATTCAATGAATATTTTGTTGGTGGTTTATGTACTTGCATAGTGGTATGTGGTCAGGTGCATTATCCATTAGAAAAAAAAATTTCTGGCATATTTGGAAGCAGTTTTTGAACTATCCACTTTTCAAAATCCACATGGATCATTTGACGGTTATAGTTACCGTTAACAGATCCAGCAGTGTACATGAGCTATGCATTGAGAACAAACCCATTCCTGCTCCCTGCCTGTATTATGAATCTTTTACCTGCACCACTGTTTACATGTACACCAAAATCATTGAAAAAGTTAGGTTGCTATTGACCCAGATTTTGTCAAAGAATAATATTTGTTACTCAGTTTCATGGAAGTGTCTTATTTGAAAAAAATTGTCATGTCACAATAGCCACTTTCTCTACAAGTATTTTATGCTTAGCTTATACTTTCTTCGGTTCAAAACCTTGTTTTTTAATAATCAATTGAGTAATTTTGTTTCCATCGGAAATTTGATTTAATTTTTTTTGTGACTGGTAATAAATTTGCTTTTGTTAGCACATTTTTCACGTGCATCAAAATCGTGAACATTGGTTTGAATTAAACATAGATAAGTCATCAACAGAAATTACAATGTGCTGCGGTTTGCTTGCTCGTTTCTTTCTCGAAATGGATAACACTTTGTTTGCATCTGATTATTTAGGTCCTTTGTTTCCGTTATGCATTTATGTTATGGTTGTTTCACAGACACCAGTAGAAAATGCTGCATCACAGGTTGCCTGTTTTACCGAAAAAAAAAGAAAAGGACTGTTTATTTGCTTCATCACATTTTTCGATAATATAACCTATTACCTCACATCCTTTACTATGAATAACTTTGTTCTTTGGAGGCAACTTTTTATTTTTCTGACTGTTTTAAAACTATGAAAATAGAAGAATAATTAGAAAATCCTGTTGTACAGTTAACTGACACTGAAAGTTCACTACGCTCTAGTCTGAACAATTCTTTCAGGATGGATACTGCATGACGCAGAGCCCATTAGCAGCGAAACTTTTTCCTTCACCGCCAGCCCCTCTTCCCAGACAGAGCCTCTTACCCTACAACCCCACCTCCCACCTCCACCACATCCAGCTAAGTCCCTCACAGTATAATATTTCCTGTGTTCCACCAGCATTTCTTCCCATTTTTACAATTTACTCAGAGCTGGTTATATGTCTCGAAACAACGCTTGCATATATGTACTGTATGGTCACGAGCTGTCACTTGATAGCATGCAAGCTGCAAAAAATTGTAAATATAGGTCTTGTGGGAATTATTTTTATCTGTTACGAGGAACAAGTCAAAAATTTTTTGTGCCTCTTCAACTGTTACTTTTACAGGCACCACATTATGCTAATTGTTTATGGAATAAACATTGTTGTTTATCCCCGGATTGTTTTTCTCAAACACCTTTACTTAGTGCACTGATGTGGACAACGCAATGCAGCTAAAATTGTATTTATTCTCTAAATCCTCTTAGCAATTGTTCACTCGCTCAGAGTTCCATCCTTGTACAAATATTGAAAATATTGCATAATTAAAGCATTCATTATCTTAATTTGTGTTGTTAATAACTGCTTTCTTGTTCTTAATGGTGATTGACAATTCAATGTAAGATGAATCTCTCAAAGGATCCAATTTATTCACTTGTAACTGTAGCTGCCTAAACGTGGCGAGCATCCTCCTACTACCTTTACCAATATCTCATCTTATTCGCAACAAATCTTTGTGATGCTGGCCGCCACAGCATTCGGAATGTTGTGAACATTATAAATTGGTATATTCCTAGTCTCGAAAGCACATTGGTCCGTCTCTTCCTCATGCAGCTCTGCTTACCGTAGTCATACTACTCTAAGAAAATATTAAATGTTATTGTGCCATTTGCTTCAACTTCATCCCTCAATTGGTCAATGAGGTTGTTGTGCATGCCAGCCAAATATGTACATATATCTTGTGCTTCAGGGGCAGTGTTCTCTGTTATGTATGTCTCAAGTTGCTCCTAAATGCCATCTCCACCAGTACAAAACCTCTCCAACGCCCGTAGATATTTGCTGGTGCGATGGTGCTGGTCGCTGCAGCAGTGGTTGTAAGGGGCTATGTTTGACAGACTTGGTTGTGCAGCCATGCGTGGTATTTCCGCCAGCAGGGGGAGAGGGCCTGCACACTTAACAACATGTTCCCTTAAATAGTTTGCTGTGTACTGTCTATCACACTTGCTACATGCAAATGAAACTTTGTCAGGAATGAATCTGCATGATGCCGTGTGGCACCTTGCACTAACCATAGTGGTAAATGCATAATTGCAAAATATTAAGTTCAATGTAGCTACACATCTTACAACTCCTTTGCAGCTGCACTGGTGCTATGTAATATTGTCCTTCTGTGATATCCTCTCCCCACATAGCTCACAGACCTGTGCTGTTTCCTGGAAAGGTTGTGCAGGCATTGTATCTCATGGCACAAGCCATTATTGTGAGCCAAAAAAAATTCACCATGTAATCCACATGCTAACCCTACAGGCAGTAACTGACTTACCCTAGCTTCAGGAGAAGTAAGGGGGAAGAATAAAATTAATTAACATCACAATCCATAGCTGAGTAGTTAAAAATGAATAAGGAAGTCACCACACGTCGGTTGTCTCAACAGGATATTATGATGGAACGTGTAAAGACAGCTCTATGTTGGCGTATAGAACCTACAATACAATTGAGATGATCAGGAAAATTTAAAGTGTTGTCTGTGTATGTTCAAGTACTATTTAAATCATGCTTCATGACTACAGAACTGTAAACACCAGTTACCTTATACTTTTGTTACACTTACAGCATGTATTCAAACCTTGACTACATGCATACATATGCAAGAATATAGGTAGCATACTTCCATCTGAAAAATTCCAGTGACTCAAACGGAGAACCTGGCCAGTAACTCAACTTTATAAAAAGCTAATAAACATAAAATGTGATGAATGTGAAACTAAATTTCAAGGCACGGATAGTTTCTTAAATCTTGTACGTGGGAACTGTGATGGATGCTGGGCTGTAGGTTTTCTCGAGGTACTCCCATTTCCTCCACCCCTTTTATTTCCACCATTACTCCAACCCTATCTCTCCTCACCCTCATTGGCACTCAAGTCCTTTGCTTTTAAGAATCCAAATCTCTCTGTTTCCTAAAAGCATTGATATCCGAAATGGAATCATGTCCAGAAACATGTCTGTTACCTCTGGAAACATCAAATGTGCTGTGTTGTCGATGCTGAGGTCAGAACAGACAGAGGTTCATCACTTTTTACCCTTCTAGGAGATGCCTGGTTTGAATGAAGTCTGGCATTTGGAGTGGGGTCTGCGAGCGGACGCTCGTCAATGTGAGGTGTCAGGTCAGTGTACTGAGGTGAAGGAGTCTGTCAACTCCGACATAGATCAATCTGCTATGGCAGCCTTTGAGGTATGTAGATCTGATGATGACATGCAGTCTGGCACATGCAGGGGCAGTTTGTCTCTGCATTATGCAGCAGCTACCACGTCGTCAGGCGAGCACGGAAGTTTGGTGTCTTTGCATATGTTAAAAACACAGTACTTTCCATAGGCTGGTGTACAGACATTTACCTGCTGGCATGGCTCAAAACTAGTCACGATTCGCAATGCTGATCCAGTGCAAATTGCAGTTGCACACATCTTAATACACTTTGAGGATGCTACCGGATCAGTAACTATATTCAACACAACTTATTCCAGGTTTTATGTTGTGATACTTTCTTGCTGAATGGAAGCCTATCATGTTGTCTTTCTGCTACAAACTGGACGCTCGTTGATGTAGCAGACCTATTTTATATAGGATCAGTAATAAAATGGCATCATTGCCTCCTTCTTGGAAATTAGTTATGATGTCATTTTACGATCTCGACAAGCAGTAATAGGAACCATAAGACTGTCTCACGAAAAACATAGAAAAATTTACATTTATGTCCCAATTTACAGTTACTGTCTGTGACACGCTAACATATGTTTCTTACTTCCGCAACTGGAAAGCAATATCAAGATTATGACCTTTCTCAACGTATTTCAAAAATGTTATGCACTCTGGTGTATTCAGTTTCTTGTGGTATAACAGCCACTCCACCATGTGCAGCGATAACTGTACCACTTTGGATAGTTTGGCAGTATCGCATATAACATTTGTTGAGTTTATATAAAAATTATATAAAAAATATATAAATGTCCTAAAAACATGACTATAAAAATAATAAGAGCTGTAGGCCTCATGTGCACCCACAGTCACTAGCCTTTTACTTGCGGCTTTATATAAAAGTTATATATAACAAATCATAAGCAAATAAAGCTATGTACACAATTGCACTGCATGCATGACATACATGCTTAGCGAGCCTGCACAGGCTGGCTGACTGTCCGCATATGCGCCTCTGTAATGTGTCGTGTGACGGTTTAGGAATTTTAGAGCGATGCTGGCCCACAAACACCC
>NQII01000515.1:175793-220874 GCA_002778355.1 Clitarchus hookeri
CCGACAATTAAGACTGAAGGCTGGCAAGCATAAAAACCCCGTTTCGAGAGTAGTGGGGGTCAGTTGATTACTACCGCCCAGAGTAGGAGGTCGGTCAGTTGATTAGTAACGCGCAGAGAAGTTAGTTCGAGAGAGCAGTGAGTCGAAGATCGCCAAGCAGAGAGTTAGGTCAGGGGTTCGGACCCCTGGCCACGTCAGTAGAACAGCAGTCCAGTGAGACAGCAGTACCTACAGGCCTTTGCAAAAGGCCGCCCATCGCCAGAGATCACCCACCACAGCTGACAGCACCCGCAGCAAGAGCTAAGTATACAATCACCGTCAAAAGAAGCCCCCCCTCCATCACGAAGTCGTTAGCAGTCAATCCGAGTAACCAAATTATCACCTCTCCAGTGCTGATGTATTTCATTTGTGTTGAATTCGAGACAATATATTCGTCCTTCAAAATACAACAGTAAAAGACTAAATTATTGCAAACCCCTTAACCTTCAGGCGTCATATAGTCGGTGCCTGGGGACATTAACGACACGATAATCCACTCTGTCTTCCACAGAGGCTAGTTAATGTATCATACATCAAGTTAATTTGGCGCACAACTGTGAGGCCTACATACATCAAGTTAAATCGGCTCCCAACTGTGGGGCGTACACACCATAGCGTCAAATGATAGCTTTTTTGTGCGCGGAGTGAAGCCAGCCCGAGCTAGCAATCGCCCTACATTGCATCGGCCGCACCACGTCCGAACAGGTTTTTAATAACTGTTGCTGTGGGCTGTAGGATTAAAAATTAATTACGTGCACACTTCAGCATGCTCGCTTACAAGCACGTTGATATCTGATATAGAAAAATATTGTGTATGTGTGTGTCCAAAAAAAGTGTGAAGAAAGTAAATACAATTTTTTTTTATAAAACATTTACCAACAACTGCATTTCCTCCTGCCGTCACCACTGTCGCCCAGCGACCCCTCACTGCCTCTGCCCCATGCACACATGGCCACAGACCAATCACGGCCACAGACCAATCGACAGCTCCACTACTCCTCCATCACCACCTGCACAGACCCCTGTTCCTAAAAGCCACAACAGCAGCACGCACAGTACTCGAGTTTCCTTATGCAGTTGTTTGTCTCTCGTGGCCCGTAAGTCTTATGGTATTAGTTTTTCAAGTGGAGGACCAACAGGTGGATATTATTAGTAGAAAAGCCGCCCGGCTGCAATCCTTGCAGCTGTGAAGGAAAGGAAGTGTCTAGGATCTATCAACCGCGACTCCCCAGCAGTAGATTCCAGGCATCTGGTGCACGCTAACTGGGGGACTGCATCCTGGAAGTGTGGAGGAGGAGTAGCGTGCCTGTGACCTCCAACCTTACAGCAGCAGCTGTGAAGGAAGCTGTCTGCTACTATGCCTATATGCATTTGCAGGCAATTCTACAAAAAACTTACATCAAACATATATAGTTGTACTTGCAGGATAGGCATGCATTCAAGCAAAAATAAATAAAACTCAATATGTATGTTATAAAAAAAAACATATTTATTCAGACAGAAAGCAGTTTTACATATATTTTTCACAATAAACATTCTTCAGTCAACAGAAGAATGATCTTCACGCACCATTGTTATCACTCTTCTTTGGAACGAAACGGGAATAATTACTTGTCCGTAATGTCGTTCTTATGAATTCAAGAATCATGCTCTTTTCTGAATCCAAGCCAGCAAACAAACATCATGTCACCCTTGCTTTTCAAAACTTTCTCGACAAGATAGGTGTTTGGATGTGCTGTAACCTGAAGCTCTTCGCCATAAAATCCTCCGCGGAGGGGTCTAGATTCCATGTCTTTGAGATAGTAGGTCTTTGGTTCAAAGTTACATATTTTAATCACTATATACAGTTAATATGACCACAAAGGGACATATCCTTTTGTGAAGGTGCCTCTAACTCTTGATATTCGTACAAAGTTGCCAATGCGAGCTTTTGCCCTTCGTGCGTCTGTTTTCTTTTCATTTTTGAAAACTGTATGAAGCATTGAGCCATCTTTGACGACAATGGGATGCATAACATTTCTACGATGTATTGTGCTGTTATATACAGATATTATACCAGGAAAAATATTTATCCATATGTAGCTACCTTATGCCAAAAATTTTGCCACATTCTTGTTTTCAATGTGCAGTTAAAGTGCTAAACAATTACCTCCTTCATTCCTAAATGAGTACAATAATGAATTATGTTATGTTTTGACATTAAGTCACAGAATACCAGATAATAGAATTCTCTTCCATGATATGTATGCAAATACTTAGGCCATGCTTTGTCTTTCAAAACAGTCTTCATAGCATTCATAACATCGGTCCCATTTTAAGTTTTAACTGGTACAGCCCAACCATATTTACTGTAGCAGTCAATGACAGTTAACATGTTCTTGTAACCCTAAATCACACAAGCATAATGTCATATTTAAACCAGGTCTGCCTGGTACAAGTTACGCTGGCCGAATACTAAAACTGTACATCTAGGCTTACGCCGTGCAGGCTTGTGAAGTTCACGTGCGATGTCAGCATGGCTCATGACACTATATAGCAATCGTCACGCAATTCTTCCAATGTGTTAAAAATTTCATTCGTATGGGAATTATTTGCAGCCTCCTGAGATGCAATTAACTGCTGTAGGTGTGATACAAACTCATTAGCATCATTCCAATAAACATATTCTGGTATCCTTCCCTCTTCGGTTTTTTTCATATGCAGACTATAACCAATAGATATTCCTACTTCAGGAAAAACTCCAATATAATGCCAAATTTCAAGTGAGATTCATCCTTATATGCGTTGCTGGCAGGTTCATTGTCCTCCAAATGAGCACTAGTAAGGACAAGTAATCTCTTGTATTGGCACAGAGCCTCACGCGAATACTCTGAGGACTCATGGTTAAATAGTAATTCATAAAGTTCCGGTGCAGCGTGAATAACTCCTTTAACTTGTATTACATCGTTGGGTAGGAAAAAAATTTGTTTGCTTCCCAAGAACCACTTTTTATTCCGTATGTACACACCAAAAGACTCGTCATTAAACTGTGCAGTATATGACGTTAAATAATTACGAACAGTCGAGCTGCAAACATTAGTTTTTTCTTTTTTACATTTTCAAGTAGACAGAGGCAAATCATCGTTGTCAGCAGTAATAGTATCTAGAAGTAACTTGCACTTTCTCTTGGTCCTGGGTTTGATATCCGGTTCTTTCTTCATTTCAGCGGGAGGCACAGTTTGTTGTAAATTATCTAGTCGAGATGTGATCGGCCGAAACGCCTCTTCCAAAGTAGCATCACGCTCCATGCGCACACGCTTAGCCAGTAAATATTTATGTTGCACGCTTTAAATTACGTGATGTAAATCTTCAGCAATGGCAGTCATCATACTAAAACAGTGAGCAGGATGTACATAGTATATATAACACAGTAGCATTGATTTGCAACCTCCTTGCTTTGGTTGGATTGGGCCCGTGACAGCTTCTTCTGCCGGTCTGAGTAGGTTCATGAAATACACTTCAGACCTGCTGATATGATGGGTTATGGCATCCCAAATGTGGTTGCAATGAAGCTACAATTGGTTGTTTGAGTTCGTATCGGACAAGGCATGAACAATCCTGGTTAACAACCTGTCTTCCATTGCCTCGAGCCGACCGCAGTAAGCAGAGAGTTTGCTGACCGTCTCAGTCAATGCGCTAACTTGCCCTTCGAATTTAGCACACAACGCAGCTGTCCAGGCGAGACAATCATCCACAGTCATGAACTTTTTGTCTAAAGCTCTAAAGCAGAGAGTTTGCCCACACTCTTCGTCAATACTCTCCATTCTGTATCTATATTTGTAGCCAATGTTTGAAGGACCTTGCCGGCAATTCGCTCCCCCATAAAGTTGAGTTTTGACTCTAAAGTGGTGAGCAGGTTAATTCCAGACGTCAGTGTTCGAAGATAAGCCTCACACTTAGTGCTCAATGCCTGAAGTACCGTCAATGTCTGCAAAGCTTTTGAAGTGATGATGCGGACAAAGGATGCATTAGCCGTATCACCATCATGTTTCGGCCCACCGACAGTTTTGACTCTTTTTCCTTCGAATTTACAGTTTCCAACTCCAGTAGAGGAAACACAACTTTCCGATGCACGCTTCAGGCCAATATGGTCGAACTTGGATATGGCATAGCTCATTGTATACTGATGAACTGATTGAATCCACTATGGTACCTTCCCTTATGAAGCAGGAAATTCTTAGCAAGGAAACCATGAGGTTCTCACAAACAATATGAGCACATACCTTTAAACCTGTCAAAAGGCATGTTTGAATAAACATGATCGCAGTAAACCTAACGTAAATTCAGATCATCCATCCTGAATAGAAAGAGGAATTTAGCATTGTCACGCAGGAGTTGTTTAGGAATGCGCAAATAAGTTTGACTCTAGAAAATGAATCCACTGCTACATGACGGCCTATGCTGAAATATTGCTGCATGGTAAACTGCTTCTCACATGCCACATCATAGAAAACAAACACAGTTTGGCAAAGCATCACTTAGGGGTAAACTTCTTCATTGTCGCTACGTGGAAATAGCGTAGGTCATCTATAGCTTGAAGTCATAGGTACTTTGATTGTTGTAGTCATTTAGAGTATAGATAAACATTCTTGAATCGAAGACCATGGGGTTCCTCCAACAAGCTCAGAAGCATACATGTATTTTTACTGTTGCTTGGTCCTGCTATGATACCTCGCACTATGCTTGGTAACAGCTTCCCATGACGTGATTCGTGGGAGGTAGCTTTGTCATTAGTGGTAATGCGAACAGGAAGGGTAGTGGTCTGTGGCACAATCACCTTTGAACTGATACATAAACAGACAAACCACCATTACTTATGGCACTATGGCCACGTTCGAGGCTCAGTGAGGTAGTTGTCCATGCCCGAGATCAGGTGATGTGGATGGCCAAGTTCAAGGTTGGATGAATTGAACGGCCACACCCCACAAAATAAACATAAAAAGTAGATGTGGTGAAAAATATTGCATTATTGTGTCATAATTCACCGTGGGAGTAAGGTTAAGAGCGGAAGTGGACTGTGGAATACGCTGATCAACAACTTTCCGTTCGAGGAACATATTCCTGTCAACAAATACTGCGGGCCTGGCACGTGTCTAACACGACGATTGAAGGGCTGCAACATGCAAGGAACACGATATTGCCAACGCAATCAGTAGCAAGTTGGAACATAGGCACGTGGCCGACACGGTTCTTGCTGAAAAAGCCAAGTTGATAGTTAGGTCTCCCAAGTCCAAACTAAGGCGAATGCCTAGCTGGCCTTGGTGTGTCCAAGATTATGAAAACTAAAGTCAAGAGGGGATTGGGTTGGCAGTTTGGAAGGAAGAAAAACTGGGAAGACTTGGAGGAAAGCTCGAAAAGTAGGGAAGTTAGGAGGCATCTAAACATTCATTCTGCCAGCACTCTGCACACTCAGCGGTCTTATCGAAGGCACAAGTAGTAAAGCGAGGGCTGTGAACGAAGCTAAGGAAGAAAATAAGCAGTTAACCTAAGCAATTTAGCACAATAGACATATGGAAGCACTTGCTAGAGGTAAAAAAAACTGTAGTGGTTTGTACCTACGCCCGTACTATGTAGGTGGCAGTGGGGGAAAAAAAAAAAAACAAGCAAAAGATGCATTTGACCTCTCATAAACATAGATATACAAAACTTTGCCCACAAATTAAAAATATCCAAATTCTGAGGTGCGTTAATGCACAACAGACTGCCACACAGTCCGAGACAAATGGAGTGTAAAATAGTAAATCTAAATACTAGCCGAGGGACTGGGACTTAATGGACTGTGTATAAAAAGTGCGGGGATTCAGCAGAATACTCTGACAGCTATGGTAATTTAAGGGTTCCACCAGAACTGAACACCTATTTGATAGGAATGATATTACATTAAAACTACAAACCAGAGTAACAACTGCAAGAGTGGTACTTCAGACACCTACGCCTGCGCTTCATTTCGAGGTAGCAAGAAATATACATCAAGCATCAGTCATGACTGTAACCCAGATCGTGTCGTTGCAATAGCTGGGAATTACGCTCCTTGCACTGCCCTCCACTGAACCTGGATGGGACATAATACGTGGCGCTGATAGATTTTTAAACCTACTTCTCTGTACCGAACATAGAGAAACACAATTACATGTTTCGCTACGTTAAGGAGGACAGTAAGAGACGAGGTGTGTGTACCCACAGGTTCACATGAGATTGAAGATATAGGCGAGTATCTTAAGTGTGTACTGTAGCCCGAAGTGACATTGGTGCAACGAGGTAACTATAATACGGTGCACAGTGATGTGTAATGTACCGCTCAGTTAGACTTCATGAAAAGTAATGCACTTACCGCAATGCTTTGATTTACTAACAAGAAGTAGAAGGAAAGAAAATGCACAAATCTTACACCCCAGTAAACATTTTCCCCGATAACGTTATAATAATAAATTGCAATTTGGTTTCTGGATCATACCTTAATGGTAAGCCCAGCCAAATAGTACACGAATTTTCCACATTGGTTCCTCCATGTTTTAAGCTGGTGGATGTACAGACGACGCTCATTTACGTCCCGGTCGTGACAAATAGTGTACAGGAAGTGGTCGTGTCTATAGTAGGCCAAGAGAGCCATTTGATTAATTTTGGAGGAGAGGAAATTACAATACATCTTGATTTGCTGAAAGATTGGCCTGAAATTTTAGGGAGCGAGTACTAAGGTAATAAAAGCAGCTTACGGTACCAAAACAGAAATCGGTACGAGATGAGCTCCCAGCGTGTTAACACCTTCAAACGTGCATTTCTTTAGAAGACATGAATTTAGGGTTAACAAGTATGGACGTGGAAATATAATACGTGGCAGAACCGGAAGGCTTTGAAGACGCAATCACCAAGGCCAAAATCCACACATACACGCCCTATCTGCTGAGACCATATGTATTATTGTCTGAGGTCACAATTTGGGTGCAAATCCAAGATATATATACCGTGACGTTTAATTCATATTTGCAGTACCGTGGAATAATTTACAAGGCTGGTGGTACTGTACCTGTGACAACTTGAATCATCAGAAATGGTATACTGCGCATGATATGTAGCATTTTTCCCGCTAAACATGCTGCTAGGTTTTGCCAAAGACTACAGGCATGTAATTATTAATTCCATGCAGGATCTAGTTCTTAGCCAACACGCAAACAAACGTGGTCCTGGATACTACTGCTGCAGAGGATGCTACGTCACTCATTATTCAATCCATTGAATGGCTACTTACACATGTGTAGGTAAATATGTCAGAGCGCGTGAAATTTATGGAATACACAAAGATAGACACTAACGATGATATTGCATTTTGTACATGGAGTTTAGAAACGTACCCGAGTGTACCGCATTCCATGAGCGTAAATAGGAATGTCAAAACAAGTTTCACAAGCGAGATACCTCATTATATAATAGTCGCATTCCAAACTGGTAAACAATATGTTCTCAGTGCATACTGCTCGAAATTCGACCATGCAAACTTAAAGAATGATATAGTATTCCTCAACTCAGAGTGTTACCCATATGGTGATTTAAACATGGGTTTCATAAACGGAATGTATATGGTACCGTATAAAATATATGCAGACTTTCAGAGATTATACCATGGTCAAACACAGTCACCAGTGCTAGACCCTAGTGAATACATGAGCACTGCTCCCCTGCTAGTTATGAGGTTAGCAAACATGTTGATAGACTTAAGTCTGGCATAGTCGACTGCAGGATTGAAATGACTGCAGCAGAGAATTTCCTGGCCAATACTCAGGCTTATGACTAAATAATTCATTATAGGCTGGTCACATACAATGTTTGCGGCACAGTAGTTAAAATACTAACGTAATTATCACATATAGTTCTGTCATCATCTGACTGCTGTAATGTTCGCGAACGTTCAGGGCCTTGTGTCACTGTGTTGGTTCATTATTAAGTACATCTGCATAGCAAATGTGGATGGTATAATAGCGTCGTGTACATTTATACCTCCATTTCCGTGGGGGAAGCTCACCAGGAAAAGTAAGGTAATGAATTAGTGGTTGGAAAAAACACTATCATGGTCTCAATTCGTACTAGGACAATGTAGAATACGATAAATTACGTGACATACTCACCATTATGTTGTCCTTGGAGCTAGATGACGTGATCTTTGTGACCAGTCCGGAGCAGAAGAGATGGTTGAGCATTTATTGCTGCACGAACATAACACTATGCAATTTGCAGACAGAGTACAGCTGCCTGTCATTAAAAACATTGAAGGTGCGATTCAGAAAAACCTAACACGACCGTGATGCGTGCAGGCTAGGCTGGTCATGTCCGTGCTTGAATGCACTACTGGTAAGGACGTGGGCCATGGAGTGCGATGATGATGGTACATACCACTTTGGTGGTGGTGATGGGGAGAATATTAATTACATTTTTCTCTCTTCTAACAGCAGGCGATATAAATACAGGTCGGATGTCGAAGGTAAACAACAGTACTACTGGGTACCGTCTTGTTCACTTCAAACCTCTTGGACTGCCCGAGCAAGTGAAAAGCTGCAATGGTCTCGAACACTGGGTGTGCCACAACGAGAGCGAAGTGGGATGTTGCATCTAATACTTGACACCATTCAGTGTTATTGCGTGTCCTGTGTATTACCTGTGCCCGGACACGGATCTGCCTTGCACCATCATCTATATGCTGGCCCATGCAATCAAAGAGAATATACGATAGGTGTGATTTATGCAGACAATTCCATATTAACTGTACCATCCCAACAACGATGTAATTATCAGTTGGACTGAGACCTGTACAGGCAAACGTCACACGACCTTCATGAAGCGTGGAGCAGTTACATGGAAGACAATGTGTACCCCGCTAACGTGTAAAGTTTACTTGACTATAGTAATGTGAGCATGCCGTGACAGGCATATAAGAAGCAATGAGTGCTACTTCTCACCAGCAGTGCAGCCTTCAGTAGACAACCACCATGAATAATACGTTCAACAAACGTGACTGCTTACAGTTCCGGCCGGAAAATTTTAACACGTACGAGAGATACTTTGTGGGTTGTAGACAAGTGGTACTCAAACCACCCTTCGAACATGAGTAAGTACATGTATGAGATGGTGAAAATCATATTAGGGGATACCATGACTTGAACGATAATTTCCACAGTAAGATTTTACTATGCTACAAGTATGGCAGGTGCGCTGTTGGTAATCTCTGGGCAAACAGTAAGTTATCTTCAAGTGGAAACATTCTCACCATGCACATAGAACTTGAGGATATTATGGAGATACATTGTGAGAACAAGAAGGTTGACTTTGTGTTACATGACGTAGACACTGGTGTAATTTGTCGGTGTAGCGAAGAGTGTACGGGTCACATATATACCACTATGATGGAAGACTGTTGAAGCGTATGTATCCTACCGTGTGTGGACGGGGTCTGCTGTGTACATAAATAATTATAATTTGCTGAAGCACAAATAATTCCAAAAATAAATTCAATAGACGTTTATATTAACCAAATAAATGTACACGATGACAGACAGCATGCTAAAAATTTGTTACAAACAACTTGGCCATTATTAAAGCTGTGATCTCAAATCCTTCCAGTTCCACACAAAATATTTAAAAGTTGACAAAACGTAATACAGACATAATAAAAATCAATTAATTTGTTAACTATATGATATGCAAATTACCAAAAGATTATTATGTTTCAAAATAATTATAATTTACAAATTCAATTTAAGCATATAATTTAATTAGACTTGTGAATAAGAGCAATTACAAAAAAAAAGGGGCAGTCTCATGAGCCCAGTAAAGCCTCCTTTATATAAAATAACATTAAAATATTCAATTAAAAGGAAATATATAAAATATAAAGTTTTGGTGGAGGCAGTCAAATGACCCGTCAAAGTTCTAGTGAATAAAATTTAATGAACAACCACAATTAAAAGTTAACTATGCCCAACGCAAGAGTCGTGGACATGAAGCATATTAAATGTATTGAAAAATGCTTGGGCAGCAGACAAGACTAGACACTACTCGTTAAAATGGGAAACGCGCTGCAAAGCTAGTTTTTAGTTAAACCGAAACCAAATTTAGGCTGGCTATCGAAACCACAATTTGGGGGAGGGGATATATATATATACACTAATGCATGCCTAAGATAACACATCTACGCCACTCAAAACATTTTTAAAAAAATTAAAAAATACCCAATTAACACACAACTTTTAGTCTACTACTCACCGTTTTGTATTACTCAAACATCTCAGCAGCTCGGGCAACAGAATATAATGCAAGTCACCATATCACGGCTAAACGTCCAAATGATGCCAAATTTGACAGTTTAAAACATCATGCAGCTCTTCAGGGACTTGTTCTGATGAAAACCGGGCATAGAATAGGAAAGGTGCAAGATGTGCAACGACTTAAATAAACTGCCTCAATCATAACAATTATGATGCATGAGAGAATGGTAAATCAAGGGAGGGCGAACAGGGGGGATAAAAGAACGGGATCCGAGCTGGGCAAAGAACACGCCACCATGCAGAGTCAAAATTGATGGTGAAACCTAATGCGGTGAGCGCTAGAGTCACAACCCCCACCCCAAAACCTGTGCTCTGGTGACCAGTCTCTGAACATCATGACACATTATCCATACAATACACAAATACAAAGAGTAGAAAGCTCGTAGGCACTGAAGTAGAAATTGCAGAGTAGTGGAAAGGTCCAGAAAAATGATAGAAGTCCTACTTACATGCAGAACATTACTTAGAACAGTCCAGCAACAATTCACAATAACATTTGGAGTGATCAGCTCCTTCTTGGGGTTGTTGACGATGTAGTCCCCGGGGACGGTGGGCAGCCAAGTGGAATACTACTCAGCACCATCAGAGCGATCTCTTCTCGAGCACATGGTACAGCAGCATATGCCAGCTTCACTGGGTGGAAGGGGGGGGGGGTGTTGCGGATGGAGGTACCAGTTGAAGGACTGCCTCTTTCAGAAGACTACTTGAACCTCATCTCTCCAGCACGACATTGGCGGTGCAGGCTGGACTCAGCGCGACTCGGTGGGAAGATGGGAAGAATTAAAAATAATAATGGATTAGAAATGGGATTACAGAACGACCAAGATAACACAGATAAAGGTTAGGGCAACAATTTGCATATACAAAATCGAACATGAACAGCCAAACTGCAGGTACCAAAACATAATCATTAAACAGTTAACTGCGTTGTAGATTAGGTTTCAGCTGATACACATGTGCCTTTCTTAATAACCGATTTGAGCTGGCCGAAACAAGACTAAAAGTGTTAGAACCCAGAAACTTATTTTTCTTAAACAGAACAAGAAATTTTGGTTTAAGCTACCACATTATATCCTTCCCCTTATCTGCCAAGATATAATTTTTACATAGAACCAGGTCCCCTAACTTGAAGCTAATAGATAACCGGTCCTGGTCCATCTTAGCTGTCTGCAGCTTCGCTGCCCCGAGCCTATGATGGACCTCCTCAAGCAGGCAATCATTGTCAGCATCACCAAGGAGAGAGGGAAAAGTGAGAATGTTCCAAATATTAAGCAAAGGGTGACTAAGTAGACGACCAAGGAAAGGGAGTGAAGGCGGAACTCCCGTGGAATCATGTAAGGAACTGTTAAATCCTGGATTAAGGAAAGCCAAATCCTGATCCCACTTAGTGTGGTCCTGATTATAAGGAATGGTTAAGCAAGCCTTCAGATACTTGTTCTTGTTATAACTCTCTACCTGATTCTCTTTGGGGTAGTAAGGACTGGAGGTAAAATGTGTGATAGCCCAGTGAAAAGACATGTTCTTAAAAACATTAGAGCTGAAGTACTTGGCATTATCTATAACAATCTCAACAGGAGCAACCAGACACCTTCTATACTTGATCAGTGAGTACTTTAACAATGGACGACGCTTTCATATTTCTCAAAGGCAGCAAAATAACAAATTTGGTTAAAGTATCCAGCAAAATTAAAATACATACATTTCCCTTTTTAGAGCTAACTAAAGCGTGAAATCTATCCTGAGGATTCTGCGTAACTACCTGTCCAACATTAGCATGCTGAGTATGCTTACACTTTTGACACAGGTCACACAAACACACAAAGACAGAAATGTCGCCCCTAAGACTAGGCCAGGCAAACTGTACAGTAATTTTGTTGAATGTCTTACTGACTCCTAGATGTCCGCCAAACACGGAATCGTGAAAGTAGGACAACACCATAGGTCTCTGTGACTTGGGTGCAACGATCTTACGAGCACGTCCACTTTTACCAGTAAAATACAGAATACCATTACAACATAAGGAAGTAAAGCGCCATTACTCAAGTCCCTTTGAACCGGAACACAGAAACCGTCATTTGCCTGGGCTTGACATACCTTAACAACAAATTCGGGAAAATTCTGTATAATATTGAGAGAAGCCTCAAGAGCTGCCGCCTTGTCCGTTTTAAAATCTGCCAGATCATACATACTAGTTAAAGCATCAGTCACCTGGTTTCCTGAGCCTCGGACATGATGAACCTTGAAACAGAAGAGAGACAGATGTAACACCAATTGACCCAGCTTGCTCAACTGTTGAGGATGATTGAGGACCCAACTCAAAGCCTGATTGTTGGTGTAAAGATAACATTCGCCGTGCTCAATGCAAACTTTTCAAGCCCAAAAATTCATGCCAGGTTTTCTTTCTCATAGATTCCCAGCCTTCATTCCACCTCAGTAAGACTGCGACTAGCGAAGGCCACCGGTGCCAAACCCCACTCCGTCCGCTGGCTTAGGACAGTGTCTAAAGCCAGTGACGAGGCAACAACTTGAACAACAAAGTGGCGCTAGAAATCTGGTAGAAGGAGCACCAGAGGTGAAACTAGCTGAAAATATCTGTGACGTCACACCCCCACCACATATATGAGAGAGATCTATATAAGACTCACGTATCCGGCTCGTCACTATCAGTGGTATGACGAAGAAGATGGCAACCTTCCAACCTGAATGCACGTACTACATTAGTGTGACACCAGGACACAGCATCGTGACATACAGCTACCAAGCAGGTGAAGCGGTGAGGGCTTACCAGGAAGACTGCGACAGTGTTGTCCACTGCCTGACTGCACATAACCAGACGTCGTATGAAACCGGTCAACAACTGGTTGGATTAACGACCTACGGCAATTGTGCCATGTTTTACATGTGGTAGGACACCCCGCTGCAATGCTCGGAAGATGTTGTATTTACTACTACATGCATGATGCTGTGGCATTTCATATACCGGATTACTGTCCAGCAGCGCCAGTAGCAGCAGAGGAGACCTTGGAGCCGTCAGAAGCAGTCACAGATCACGTGTATGATGATAGTGAAGCCATACTGCCGTTGCCTCCAGCTGACGAGGTGACCGTCTCCAAACCTGTGATTTCATCGGCGCAGAAACGCAATAGGGCAGTTAAGGTGGATTCATTCATTGCCACAGAGACGGAAACAATGCTAGTTCAGTGGAGTCGGCCTCGATTCACCTGCAGACGTCGAGATATCAAGGCGACCAGCACCTCTGCAATGCCCGTCAGTGAAGACAATCACACCATTTGTCCGACATGTGGTCTGATATCGTCCAGACAGCTATCTCTGCCAGACGTCACTTCAATGCCTGTCAATGAGGTGAAGGAGTATCTATCTCGTGTGATATAGTCTGATCGATGCATCGTAGCAAGTCTTGTTTGTACGTCACTATTTTTTCAAGTATGTTTGTAAACACACACCGATTTTTTTAAATAATTATTTTGAATACCGGCATGTGGTAACTATTTTTCCAGCCTTTCTATGTAAGTAGATATGGTGTGNGGGGGGGGGGGGTAGAGACATGTTTATACATTGGTTTTAACTATCTGTGTCAATTAAAGTGGTTGCCTCATTTCTGAAATGCATGTCACTATTTTCAAGTACGTGTGTAAACACATACAATTTGTTTTAAAGTATTTTAATTGCAAACATGAGGTTAAATAATGTTCTGTGAAAGTAAAAATGTAGAGATAGTGTCTGTATGTCACTATAATTTTCAAGTATGTGTGTAAAATGCACATGCACAATTTGTTCTTAAGTATTTCAAATGTCTTCAGGTTTCTATTTGTAGATGTGTACTGTTGCACCACCATATACTATGTGCACCGTAAGCTCGTTAAGCATTTTCATGTTTATCTCCAATATCAGTCGAACGTAGTGTATAGGTAAACATATCCGGAACTCTGCATTTAACATGTATGTCATGCACTTTTTGTAGGATGTATCCACCAGATGGAAATCTCATGCCGTGTACCACTTCCCAATCACCAAGTCCGACAGTAACCTATACTGTGCAATACCATTAAGCTTATCTATAAACCCGTCTATGACGGCAGTACTCATGTCTAAGGAAGCAAGAGAGCAAGTTACATGCGCATGGGCAGTGACGAATAGTGCTGAAGTTTAACCTCGATGTCGGACCTGTATTTATATCGGCTGCTGTTAGAAGAGAGAAAAATGTAATTAATATTCTCCCCACCACCACCACCACCACCACCACCAAAGTGGTATGTACCATCATCATCGCACTCCATGGCCCACGTTCTTACCAGTAGTGCATTCAAGCACGGACATAATTTCCTTTCCTCCAAAATTAATCAAACGGCTCTCTTGGCCTACTATAGACACGACCACTTCCTGTACACTATCTGTCATGACCGGGACGTAAATGAGCGTCGTCTGTACATCCACCAGTTTAAAACATGGAGGAACCAATGTGGAAAATTTGAGTACTATTTGGCTAGGCTTATCATTACGGTATGATCCAGAAACCAAATTAAAATTTATTCTTATAACATTTACAGGGAAAATGTTTACTGGGAGGTTAGATTTGTGTGTTTTCTTCGCTTCGTACTTCTTATTAGTATATCCAAGCTTTGCGGTAAGTGCATTACTTTTCATGAAGTCTATCTGAGCAGTACATTACACATTAGTGTGCACCTTATTATAGTTACCTCATTGCACCAATATCACTTCCGGCTTCAGTACATGCTTAAGATACTCACCTATATCTTCAATCTCACACGAACCTGTGGGTACACACACCCTGCCTCTTTTACTGTCCTCCTTAACTTAGCGAAACATGCAATTGTGTTAATCTATGTTCGGTACAGAGAAGTAGGTTTAAAAATTTATCAGCGTCACGAATCATGTCCCATCTAGGTTCAGTGGAGGGCAGTGCACGGAGCGCAATTCCGAGCTATTGTCAGACACGATCAGGGTTACGGACATGACTGATGCTTAGAAGTAGTGCATACCCAACAAGTATAGTTTTGAAATATATATCTTGCTGTCTTGAAAGGAAGTGCAGACATAGCTGACCGCAGTAGAACTCTCACTGTTGTTGCTCTGGTTTGTTGTTGTAATGTAATCTCACGCCTCTGAAATACGTTTTCACTTCTGATGGCGCCCTTAAATTACCATAGCTGTCAGAGTATTCTGCTGTATCCCCGGACTTTTTATAATTGTTCCTTTGATTCCCCAGCCCTCGGCTACTATCTAGGTTTACTATGCCCCACTCCAGTTGTCTTGGCTTGTGTGGCAGCCAGTTGTGCATGAACTTGCCACAGAAATTGGATATTTTTAATTCGCTGGCAAACTTTTGGGTGTCTATGTTTGTGAGAGGACAAATGGGTAGTGACTTTAAGACTGCCTCTTTCGTTTGTTCTTTCATTTTCTCTTTCCCCCCTGCCACCTATATGGTATGGGCACAGGTACAGTCCGCCGCCGTTTTTTACCTCTAGCAAGTGTTTCTGTATGTATATTGTGCTGAATTACTTTGGCAATCCACCTATTTTATTCCTTAGCCATGTTCACAGCTCTCGCTATACCATTTGTGCCTCTGATAAGACCGCCGAGGGCGCCAAGTGCTGGCAGAACGAACGGTAAGATGCCTTCTTGCTTCCCTACTTTGCTAGATTTCCTCCGAGACTTCCCAGTTTTTCTTCCTTCTAAACTGCCAACCGAATCGCCTCTTGCTTTTAGTTTTCATAATATTGGACACACCCCAGGTAGCTATGTGTTTGCCTTAATTTTGACTTGGGCGACTTAACTATCAACTTGGCTTTTTCGGCAGGAATAGTGTGGGCCACATGCCTATCTTCCAACTTGCTACTGGTCATGTAGACGATGTCGTATTCCTTGCATGCCCCATACAACGAATTGAGAGGGTTGTCGCCTAGCTTCAATCTTCATGATGTACGCGTACAAGCCCACAGTATTTGTAACCGGGAATATGTGTCTCAAATGGAAGGTTATTGATCAGTATATTCACCAATCCACTTTCACCTTGACCTTACTCCCACGATGCATATTGACATAAAAACACAACTTGGTCACCACTTCTACTTTATATATTTATTTTGCGGCATGTGGCCGTTCACTTCATATTATGACCTCAAACTTGGCCATCCACATCACCTGATTTCAGTCATGGGCAACTACCTCATCGCACCTCGAACCTGGCCATGATGCCATGAGTACCGGTGCACTAAGGGGCAGATGACCCAAAAAGTTGGTCAAAATTATTTTGTTGCGTTTTTTGTTTGAAAACAATATAATGGGGTGTGTATAGTTTGTATAGATGGATAAAAGTCTGAAATCAGCGTTTTATAGTAATTTATTAGTAAAAAAAGATTCATAAATTAAATACATTCCGTAGTATTACTTTCTTCTTCGTCAGATGTGGAGTCTTCTTCACCTTCAGATACGGTCAATGCTGCTACAGTATCTTCTACATGCATTACCATTGTTCCCATGGGTAGAAGCATATTCATAGTTTCTGGTGTGAATGGTTTGGATTTTTTTCTGGATATTGGCCTCAAACTTTTTAATAGTGGATCAGAAGTTAGCAGTAATCTATTGATAATGTCTCGATTACACATTTTTCTTGAAAACTTTTGTAAATAATTTAGCCTGAAATTACGGAAGTGCTTATTTCTGGCCTCGGCCGCTTCCTCAGATAACTATCCTATGGGCAGTAAAGCTTCAGCGATGACTTCAGGTCCATGTATCAGATTTTTATGGACTGTGGGCGTAATAGGATACCAAGAGTACAAGCTGACATACAATTCAGCTGTTTCTTTTGTATACAATTTGAATTTTTCTATGTTGATTTGATGACCACTAGAGATTGTTTCAAGAACTATTTTGAATCTTTTTATTAATTGTAAATCAATTCCTGTTATATCTACTGATAATTCAGGATCCGAGAAAAATCTCCTAGATGAATTGCCATCATTGGTACTCCCAAAGCCAGCCTTGGGGACATCAACCAATAGTCCCATTTCCGTCTTGAAACAATCTTGAATACGTATTTTCGTTTCTTTTACAGAAATTTTTTGGTGTTCAGTACGGGCATGCCACTGTTTCAAGGGCAGTTTGTAAGCCAGATGCAATAACGTCTCGAAAAACCTTATTCTTGCATGGAGAATTGATAATCCAAATTGTAGAGTCCCTGGAGTGGTTTCTCCCTGTCTGGACAAGTTGTTAAAATCTTTCGAAGTGTCACCACAAATGAAACATCGCATTGTAGATTTCGTGTATGTAGCAGCATTGCAGATTTTACCACATGTTTCAGTAACTTGATATGATTCTTCATTTGGATAGCACTGTTTTTTTTCTTTCTGGATAATTTTGTAGGAAGGATATGTTGACTTAGAAGCTCCCCTAATAATGTCATATTGTCTTCTTGATAAGCCAGCTTCAACACAAACTGATAGGGCTTGCAATGGTGATAATTGACTTCCACATTGTATTGTGCCGGTATATGCCTTTCAGTACTTTGAGGCTCGACGATGAGGAGTGGTGTCAATGTCTTTGATAACTTTGGAAGCATCCACCTTCCCCAACACACGTAAGCTCATTTGAGCTGCATATGTTAGTGTTTCGGACGATTCACCTTCTCTTAGGGATTCTGTTTTGCACCCTTTAGTTCTTTCGCTCGACTCCCCAAAAGATTTCACTGGCCGACCAGATCGTGATTTAATAGGCACTTTGATGAAGGTGCCATTAAGCCAGTTTTCGTTTGTTGCTAAGAATTTCTCTTTTGTCCTATTCGCTGCAGCCCATCTAGCCTTAAATTGTGTCTTAAAATGAGACAATTTATTCTTAAGCTCCTTTTGATCCAGTTGTGAATAATCTCTGCTAGTAAGCACAAAAGTTTCCATATTTTCCATCTTCTTCGCTGTATCTCTTTCGTCACTTTGTTGCATTCAATCATAGAGATCCCGGCATGTCATAACTTTGACACTGTCTGAAAATGCTGCAACAAAAAAAACGCATTAGTTAATAAAATAATTTTTTACGTTCGCCTTTTTGAGGTAATACCAATGTTTAAGGAATATAAGTTGCCTCACTCGATCGTCTAGACAGATTTAGAGTTTGGGGTCATTATTTTGGGTACATTTGGATAATTATAATATGATAATAATTACAAATTTGTTACTAATTATCTAGATTTATTTAATAGAGGTAGTTTTATAAAAGAATTTGCCTCCAATTTGTAACAATTATCAATTAATTCTAATTATCCAAACTACCTTGGAGAAAATGCCATTTTTGTGTCACTAATTAGGACTTAATTTAGCTTAGTTTACCTGTATAAATAATATGTTATAAGGTTATAGATTTTATTTAGTTATGAATTTCAGTAATGACCTGTCAAATATCCCAACTCTATCAATGCATATTTATAAATATTGAAACTGCATAGGCTCTCGTACATGGTATCTCGTACTAAACATAAACTGATGATTTATGACCTGCAATGCGATGATGGTAGAAGAGTTCCAAATACCAAAGGGCCGGCAGAGTGAGGCAACTTATACTTTTATTCTGTAAACTTTGATAATACTTGGGTTACAGTTGGGTAAGAAAAATTCTGTCATTAAAGAAGGGGCACAAATTGGCAGCTAATTTCTTCAATACTCTTATCTGAAATATCTATCCTTTCATATGCTTGTAAAATTTTATCTTGATCTAACTTGGAAGTATAACTAAAATCTCTGAGTCTGCAAGAAATATTTTTAAAACCCTTAATTTTTCAATTATTGAAAAATGTATTCAAATATTGAAAAATTACCAAAATATGGTTGTGAAACGTCTAAAAAATAAAAGTACATATGTTCAACAGACGAACCCATGATAAATGTAGTATTCAAAAGTCCTTAAACCACTCAAAATATAACCCTGAAATTACACAATGTAAATAGCGCTGAGAACTGATATACGTGTACCAACTAGAAAGACAAAATTGGAACTGATCTTTGGTGGCTACAGAAGCAGGTAGGAAACATAAAACAATCGTTTGATATGGGTCATCTATCGTACTATCACATGTAGTGATCCTAATATTTTGGTACCTACTTTTCCAAAATCGACTTTTGGCCAACTTTTTGGGTCATTTGCCCCCTAATTGCGGTGGTTTGTCTGTTCATGTATCAGTTCAATGGTGATCATGCCATAGTAGACCATCACATTTCATGTGTAACTGCTGCCAAACACCATGCGAGGTATCATAGCAAGACCAAGCAACTGTGGAAAGACACATGTACTTTTAGCTTGTTGGAGGAACCCTATGGTCTTTGATTTGAGGAAGTTTACCTTTAATTTAAATTGCTACAACAACCAAAAGTACCTACGACTAGCGCAAATACTTCAAGCTGTAAATGGCCTACGCTATTTTCCATGTGGCGACAATGAGGAAGTTGTACCCCCAAGTGATACTTTGCCAAACTGTGTTTGTTTTCTATGACGTGGCATGTGAGAAGCAGTCAACCATGCAGCAATATTTCAGCATGGGCCACCATGTAGCTGTGAAACTTATTTGCGCATACCTAAAATGCTAATTTCCTTGTTGTATTCCGCATGGATGATCTGAATTTACGGCATGTTTTCGTCGAATATGGTAATACAAATATGCATTTTGGCAGGTTTAAAGGTATATGCTTATATTGTTAGCAAGAACCTCATGGTTTCCTTGTGATAGCTAAGGATTTTGCACTTTATAAGGGAAGGTATCGTAGTGGATTCAATTAGTTTATAATCGTACATCAGTGAACGACGAGCTACGCCATATCCAAGTTCGGCCATGGTGGTCTAAAGCATGCATCAGATAGTTGTGTTATCTGTACTGGAGATGGCAACTGTAGTGTCAAAGGAAAATGAGTCAAGACTCTCTGTGAGCCGAAACATGACGGTGATGCTGCTAATGCATCCTTTGTCTGCACCGTCACTTCACAACATCGCGTATTCGGACAGTTATTATTGTTTCTCCCATGGTTTCCCTCATGTGCTGCCGTGTAGCGAATTGTAACATCTGTGTTATTTGCTTAAGTTGGCTTACATCAATGAACCAGACAAGCACAAAGTTGTGTGATGCTGCCATGTCGACCAATGCATGGCATGTATTATTGTTCAAGGTGATTGGTATTCTGATAATTTGGTGATTTCTCTTAGTAATTTGTTGTAGCAGGATTTGTTAAGGTGTTGGTGTTACATTTTCTATTGTGGGCCTGGGGGCAGTGAGTGTCCAGCTTTCCTACCCCAACGAGCTGTTTCCCGCTGGTGGGGCTTTACTATCTGTTGATGTTACTTCCTTTGTATTGCGCTTTGGGCATTCGCTATGCCAGTGAAATTGTTGCCCCTCGCAATACTTGCATGCAAAGGTAGGCACCCATTATTGGTGTGCCCCCTTGCAGTGGCCTCGGCTGGCACGGTTTGGCCCCTTGGCTGCAGCTGCAGGTGCGGCTGCGCAGTTGTGGTCAGGGTCCTTGCAGGTTGGTGGAGTTGTTGACCCAGTTGCACCCCGAACAGCTGACTGTTGCATGGCCTTGCTACCCTGTTCTTGGTCACGTGCGCAGTGCGGGAAAAACCCTTCCCGTTTACATCATGGAATGTCCTGCTCCCTAGCGGTTTGGTCTAGTAATGCAGCTGATTGCATGAAGGCTTCAATGCTGCCATGTATTAAGGGGACTAGAGTTAGTCTGTTTTCCTATCGCACTGTGGCTGCTACTATGTCTAGCATTTCAGTTTCCCTCATTTGTAGATGGAAATGTTTGATCAGATTTATTTTCCTGGTTGCAAAAGCTGTTAGAATTTCCCCAGGACTTTGTGTTTTGAGAACATCGTGGCTTAGAGCTTGCAGGGAGGAGTAGGTATTGGTAAAGCGACACTGAAACCCAATCCAGAATTTGCTCCACTGCATACCGTAATGATTTCCTGTTCGCCACTATACATGTGCATCTCCCATAAGTTGGCCTCCTACACAATTTGGCCACTCTTTTTCACACACTCCATACCTGGTTAAGCATCCTGTGCAGTCTCTCAGAATGCCTGCAGGTCCTTGGTGGTCAGCCCAGAAAAAGTGGGCAGCGACTGGAAGCGGGCTGGTGGATTGCCCATCTCAGCTGCTGTTGGTGGTGCGGTTGTGGCTGTGTGAAGTGTGGCTACAGCCATACGAAGCCAGTTGATGTTGTTAGTGCAGGTTGCACTGCCCAAGGTTCTGCAGCTATTTGTAGGTCCGTAGAATGTGCCAACGGTCTGCTGTAGTTACTGGCCGTGTCCGTGCACGCGGCTGGTTGGCGTGGCACTGTCAGCAGTGGTGCTGGGATGCACTGCGCACAGCAAAACTTGCCAGCCGCGACATTCAACATATCCTACTCAGTCACGCATTGCCAATGAGTGATTCGTCTACAGTTCTCGCATGCCACTGTTTCCGAGCTACCGTTTTTGCACAGGTCCTGGTTACAATGGCGTGGTGACAGGCCTCCTCCTGTGGTAAAATCAGTGGGTGCACTTGTGATGGGTAATAATGTTTTTGTACAATTTGTGCATAAAATATTTCCATTTCGGTTGGCTGTTGCGTTTTCACTTCTGCTCAGACACTCGGTGTGGTAAACTTTGGTGCAATTTACTCACAGAATTCTCCCATCTCCAATGCCTTCAAACGTGATGTGTTTGGCACACCATTGACTATTAAAATTTTTTTAAGGTTGTGTTGAAGAAAAATTTCTGTTTGTGCAGGGGCTTGCATACGCAACTTGAGACAGGGCCGATGGTGCCCCGGACCACTCGTAGTTTGGTACAGTCCGCACACAATTGCAACCTCTTGCCATTAGAGGTGCAGCTCCATGGCAACAGACACGTTCACGGTTGGCCCGGCGAATGTCGTCCTCGAGACGCCTTGCGTTGTCTGGCTCTCTGGAGTCCTTTATCGATTTTGAGTGCTTGGAGATACTGAAATTACCAATAATTGCACGTACCTATTGGTTTCACTTATTACACTGGCAAGGTTGTAGGTCACCTTGCATGCCTTACTTACACTTTGCTGCATTAGAGTGCAGCGCCCGAAATACCCTGAGGCGTAAAGAAATTAAACCCTCATGGTGATTTAAGACATTTACTTACTGCTTTTACATATGCATTTACGTAACATGTTACAAGTTGATGCGTATCCGACATTCTGGTCATGTACATTATGGAAAAGACGCGTAGCACGTTAAACCCTTGTTAAAACGCAGGGAGGCAGATGGTTGTCCCCTCGGCACTGAATACGCAAATGTTCCGGTTGATTAACTTTACAATTGATAATGAAGTTGGTTACAACAAAAGTTGAGAGTGCCAAGAGGGTCCGCATGGAGCGAAATGCCCGTGCTGCCGGCTAGGCTGAGTGCTGAAGTCAGACTAAAATCACGGCATCAGATTCCACTAAGGGTGACCGAAGCCGGCGGCAAAAATTATGTGAAAATTGGCATGCACTCTCTTAAGATGAATGAATATGCTACGTAATATAATTCCCTGTTTAACAATATGTTGGTGACATCCCCGTGATGAAATAAGTGATAATTATGTTTGTGACTCTTATGTCACATGGGATGTCACTGCACTAGAAACACAAAATTGAAACAATGAGGCCTTGATAGGCAGTCTGCTGTGAAAATAGAACACAATTACCGTTTTAAACATCACAATTAATTAAATAACTGGAATAACGGTAAACTGAGAATTAATTTCATTTTCCAGTTTTTTCCGCCGATGAATGAGTCCAACTGTTTCAGCTTGGTTGGGCTGGACGAGTCCATTCCTGAAAGGGGTGCGGGTAGCCTGGCTATTTTATGTTTTTAATATAAGAATTATTCTAATTAATTTGGCAACAACGTTTTGAACACTGTGTACTTCTTTGGGATCTTATTCCCCACTATTTAGTCGCACATGGGGTCATGTAGCACTATTTTTCTGGCTAGTAGGCCAGTCGACGTCACGCAGGTTGGAAGGACGCTGAGCGTCGTGGCATGAGCTGCGCCGACGTTCCCTCTAATTGCCGGAGCGCCCGACAGCTGTTGTTTTCGAGGGGACACAGTGTTGGACCGCTTGTTAATTTCCCCCAAGAGTTACCTCTTGAGGTAAATAAAGCAAGATGGTCACTTGAGTCATGAAGTACGTGACACTGAGGCAGGTGTGTTCCGTTCACGCCTACCCATACTGATGTACTCTCGGCTAAGTGTTCACTTTGGCCCGGTGTTGGCTAGGTGGTGTAAGTGACTGCAGAGGTACAAGTGGTCATGATGGCACATATGGACACGTGGTTCACATCATGTTATAACGCCTGTAGGTTGACAGTTAGCTATGCACACAATAGGTAACATCTGCCTTCATCCCAGGAAACAGTGATATTTTATGTACTTTAGGGATGGTGATAATAATAAATAGGTAGACGTTTGTAAGTTGCAGTGTTTTATTGATTACCTGTTACACTTTTTCATACGTTTACCTAAAGCAGGTTCTCAATATGGTGGGTGGCCCTCCACTTGATTACAGACGTTGCAATGCCTATGCATTGCGTGGCAGACCCTCTCGAAGATGCCAGGAGTGGTTTGAACGGCATTGCAAGCCACCTGTATTTGTTCTATGAGAACATTGCGGTTCTCCACAGGCATTAAGTACACACAATCCTTGATATGGCCCCACAGGAAGAAATCAACTGGCGTGAGGTCAGGTGACCATGGTGGCCATGGCACAGGGCCACCTTTTCCGATCCACTTAACACCAAATGCGTCAATAAGATGTTGGCAAACACAACAGTTGAACTGCCATGGGACGCCATCATGTTGAAACCATATGTTGACTTGCAAGTTCAGTTTCACGTCTTATATCAGTTGGAGTAGTTCAGAATGTTGTGACATGCCTGGTAGTCTAAATGAGCTGGAAGGATAAAGGGTTCAATAACTTGTTCATGGATGACGCCAGCCCACACATTCACCACAGACTGTTGTTGATGTGTGGCCACCACTGCATGTGGATTGTCTTCTGCCCACACATGGTTGTTGTGGGTATTGAAATAGCCATCTCTTGTAAAAACACTATTTTGTAAACATCACACATGTTGCAAACTCTGGCTTGGCAATGCACTGTTTCATAAACCACTGTGCGAACAGCCAATGGGGTTCAAAGTCAGCTGGTCCAAGTACCTGTATCTTTTGCATGTGGAATGGATGTAGTCTGTACTGATGGAACACTCTCCACATGGAGGTGTAGCAGACTTCCATATCATGAGCTATTGCAAATGTGCTTGTGGACGGATTCGCCGCAACTCTATCCAGTACTTCCTCTTCGAAATGTGGCCTATGAACACCTCTTGCCCTGATACCCTCATGCGAAGGACGGAAGGTCCCATACTTGTGCAGTCGCTGATATAGTCTTTGGAACAATGTGTGATGTGGCTGCCACATGTTGGGAAAGCATTACAGATAATGACGTGCTACTATGCGCCCACAGCCTCTAGCTTCACCGTACAGCATATGCATATCCATAAATTCTGACGATGAATAAGCATCCATGACTAATGTGGTGTATGAAGCGTAGTCACAGAGAAGACAACAACTGTTTTGTCTCAGGCAGCAACAATGACGCAAGTCTGTGTAGTGGAATGTGGTGAGGGAAGGTTGTAACGAACTGCACACACCACATGTAAGTAGCTAGAAATGAGTGGTTCCATTGCACCTGGCTAGAAAAGGGGAGCGGAGGAGCCTTTGGTTATGTAAGACACCATCTCAGTCACAAAAAATGCCATTTTTACCTGTTTTTTGCACGAAATAAGGTGTTTTTCCCCAAAAAAAAAATGCCTCGTTTTGCCCAAAATATACTGTTTTCCCCTAAAAATGTCTCGAATTCCGGTAAAAAAATGCCATGGTTTGTTCTTGTCAAACACACAGCGTCAAGCCCCTCCCTAAAGAAACGCCCGGCAAGGCCACCATAACAAGTTCCCAGATTCCTCACACAAGCGCTAGCGCATGGCGCCGAACACGATAGTTTCCAGATTGCTCACTCAACATCCCAGTGCTGGGGCACCGATAACGATAGTTCCCAGATCGTGCACCCATGCATCCTAGCGCTAGCGCTCAGCGTCGAACGCAGGGGTCCTACGAAAACTGTAAAAAAAAAATTGTTTTGTAAAAATTTATCTTTTTTTTTTAATTTGATTAAATTGTTTTTTTGAAAAGCATACAGAGGTAGTGGTTAGGCTACCCACCTCCCACAAAGGTGAAACAGGTTCGATTCCCGGCGGGGTCACCCCGACACGATGCTATCAACCCAATGACTGGGCTGTTCATGGTTTATTTAGCACTTCTGAAAGCTTTGATTAAGATATTATTTTCTCCTAGTTTTGTATTCATCTGCTATATGAAAAAATTACAAGGGTCTGATCACTTTATTCATACGACTGTTAAGTAAAAACGTGATATTATTAGGAAACTAAATGTATAGTCTATTTGCAGTATCCTCACACTTTTTTAAAACCACACAGTTGAGAAATCATCCCATATAGAACGTGCTTGCTTGTTTTCTGAATATGTCATCTATCACAAGTGTTGTTTACTTCTATTAACATGTATGTGTTTTATTTCTGGTAAAATTAAAATTATACATATATTTTAAATATTAATTACAATACTTTATTTATAATTAATTAAAACATCTAGTAAGAAAAAGTTTTCACTCAAAATATTATTAAACTGACTGCGTACGAATGCGAAGTGTATTGAGGTTGCTGCATGATGATTTTAAATTAAAAATATTTTATACAATACATTTTATTAAAATAATTTTATACATTGTGTATAAAAGATGATTAAAACAGCAGAGTCACTATATGATTGCCCGACTGCTTTCGAAAGCAGGTGTACACATTTGTCGGCGATCAAACGCTTCTGTAGGCGGCACGGAAGACTTTCGGCTCTGTTCCTGACAGACAGCACGTCTGGAGTTCGACACTGCGTGCTGTAAAAAATCGGTGCAGAATGAGTAGCCATTGTAGACTGTAAAAATTTGTTTTTTTAAATGTTGATTGAAATGTTTATTTTTTAAACCATACAGAGAATCTACGCCTAGGCATGACATAGCCTCGGGCTACGGGACTTCACGCTCTTGCATTCCATAGCAAGAGGACGGTGCCGCGGTTATGCAATGGGTATAGCACAACTTCATGCTCCCGCATTCCCAGCAGCAAGGACATAGCTTCGGAACTTCACGCTCATGCATTCCATTGGAAGGGTGCCGCAGTGATGCAATGGGTAGAGAGCAACTTCACGCTCTCGCATTCACACACCTACGGGACTCGCTCTTGCATTCCATAGCAAGGGGACGGTGCCGCGGTTATGCAATGGGTAGAACGCAACTTCATGCTCCCGCATTCACAGCAGCAAGGACTTAGCTTCGGAACTTCACGCTCATGCATTCCATTGGAAGGGTGCCGAAGTGATGCAATGGGTAGAGCGCAACTCCAGCGGGTTACAACGCCGAAAATGAAAGACAACCCTCCTAAAGAAAACAAAGCGGACTAAGGAACGTATGTGTGCGTGTGTGTATACATATGTATACGCACATATGTTGGGTGTGCTCATGTATACATACCTGTGTATGTTGAATATGCTCGTGTGTGGGTGTGTGTATACATATGTATACGCATGTATGTTGAATGTGAACATGTGTGCATGTGTATGTATTCATATGTATATGCGTGTGTGTGTTGAGTGTGTGCCTGAGCATGTGTATGTCTACATATACATAATATATATATGTGTACGTATATGTATGGCTCTGCTCGTGGACGTGTACCTGGGTGGCACGTGTGTGTGTGTGTGTGTGTGTGTGTGTGTGTGCGCTCGTGTGATAGTGTGTGCAGGTGCGAGCCGACAACTCAGCAGCACGTCTCTACGAAGCGCTATGCAGAATATCATCATCGTGATTTAAAATATACTGAATGTACCAGCAAGTTGGCCCTTTCTTGAATGGATGATAAGCGAAAGATCCTGAACGATGCAATACATACTNGCAATACATACTGTCCCCTATGGATATAATATTACATAATAAAGCATATCTGGGACAGACGTCTTTGGGAGGTCATGATGTGTAGCAGGAAACAGTTCCTCTCCTCGGGTTAAGCGCTTTCATTTCTCGTGTATCATATTGATCTTGGAAAGTATGCTGGCTGGTAGCATACTATAGTTCATGTTATTCGTGTCAGATATCGTAAGCTATACATCGGTATATTTGCATAATTTTAGTCATTTGCAAGAAGCGCGGGCTGTTGTCACCTTTGGAACAGTTAATATATCATACTTGACAAAAGCTATACATATGTATATATATTCGCATAATTATTATTTTAAAAATTTTCTCTGTCGTTTGCAAGAAGCGCGGGTTGCTAATATACCTTCGCAACAGTTAATGTGTCATACTTGACAAAAGCTATACATATGTATACATTCACATAATTATTATTTTTAAGTTACAATTTTCTCTATACGTTTTGCAAGAAGCACAAGTAGCTAACACCTTCGCAATGTCTAATGTATTTACTTTATTCATTTTCACTCACCTGTTCCTTTGCTCACTTTTAGGCTGTGATCTTCCATAAGAAACGTCGTAAGCAACATCGTACCTTCTTTTCAGTAGTAATTTCCCTATGATTTTATCTATTTGTACGTTCCTTAGTCCGCTTTGTTTTCTTTAGGAGGGTTGTCTTTCATTTTTGGCGTTGTAACCCGCTGGAGTTGCGCTCTACCCATTACATCACTGCGGCACCCTTGCTATGGAATGCGAGAGCGTGAAGTCCCGTAGTCCTCTAAAGCTATGTCCTGGAAGTTGTCTCTGTTGGGAGCCGCCGCTGTCGGTGCGTGAACGCGATGTTTTATCATGCACTCTATCCACTACACTACTGCGGCCCCATTGAAATGGAATGCTAGAGCGTGACATTTAACTTGCTATCTAAGGCATCTCTCTTGGGACATGCCTGACCCCTCCTCTGTGAATGCGGGAGCAAGAAGTTGCGCTCTACCCATTGCATCACTGCGGCACCCTTCCAATGGAATGCATGAGCGTGAAGTTCCGAAGCTATGTCCTTGCTGCTGTGAATGCGGGAGCATGAAGTTGCGCTCTACCTATTGCATAACCGCGGCACCGTCCCCTTGCTATGGAATGCAATAACGTGAAGTACCGTAGCCCGAGGCTATGTCATGCCTAGGCGTTGACTTTCTCTATGCTTTACAAAATAAACATTTCAATCAACATTTAAAAAAAGTGGCACCGTCCCCTTGCTATGGAATGCAAGAGCGTGAAGTCACATATATGTGTGAATGCGACAGCGTGAAGTTGCGCTCTACCCATTGCATCACTGCGGCACCCTTCCAATGGAATGCATAAGCGTGAAGTTCCGAAGCTATATCCTTGCTGCTGGGAATGCGGGAGCATGAAGTTGCGCTCTACCCATTGCATAACCGCAGTACCGTCCCCTTGCTATGGAATGCAAGAGAGTGAAGTCCCGTAGCCCGAGGCTATGTCATGCCTAGGCGTTGGTTGACTATCTGTATGCTTTACAAAATAAACATTTCAATCAACATTTAAAAAAACAAATTTTTACAGTCTACATTGGCTACTCATTCTGCACCGATTTTTTTCAGCACGCAGTGTCGAGTTCCGGACATGATGTCTGTCAGGAACAGAGCCGAACATCTGCCGTGCCGCCTACAGAAGTGTTCGCTCGCTGACAGATGTGTACACTTGCTTTTGAAAGCATTTGGGCAATCATATAGTGACTCTGCTGTTTTAATCATCTTTTATACACAATGTATAAAATTATTTTAATAAAATGTATTGTATAAAATATTTTTAATTTAAAATCATCATGCAGCAACCTCAATACACTTCGCATTTGTACGCAGTCAGTTTAATAATATTTTGAATGAAAACTTTTTCTTACTAGACGTTTTAATTAATTATAAATAAAGTATTGTAATTAATATTTAAAATATAAGTAAAATTTTAATTTAACCAGAAATAAAACACATACATGTTAACAGAAGTAAACAACACTTGTGATAGATGACATATTCAGAAAACAAGCAAGCACGTTATATATGGGATGATTTCTCAACTGTTTGGTTTTAAAAATGTGTGAGGATACTGCAAATAGACTATACATTTAGTTTCCTAATAATATCACGTTTTTACTATATCTTAATCAAAGCTTTCAGAAGTGCTAAATAAACCATGAACAGCCCAGTCATTGGGTTGATAGCATCGTGTCAGGGTGACCCCGCTGGGAATCGAACCTGTTTCACCTTTGTGGGAGGTGGGTAGCCTAACCACTACCTCTGTATGCTTTTCAAAAAACCATTTCAATCAAATTAAAAAAAAAAGATGCATTTTTACAAAACAATTTTTTTTTTTACAGTTTTCGTAGGACCCTTGCGTTAGACGCCGAGCGCTAGCGCATGGATGCATGGGTGCGCAATCTGGGAACTATCGTGATCGGCGCCCCAGCGCTGGGATGTTGAGTGAGCGATCTGAAAACTATCGTGTTCGGCGCCATGCGCTAGCGTTTTTGTGAGGAATCTGGGAACTAGTTATGGTGAACTTGCCGGGCGTTTCTTTAGGGAGGGGCTTGACACTGTGTGTTTGACGAGAACAAGCCATGGTATTTTTTAGCGAAATTCGAGAAATTTTTAGGGGAAAACAGTATATTTTGGGCAAAACGAGGCATTTTTTGGGGAAAAACACCTTATTTCGAGGGAAAAACAGGTACAAATGGCATTTTTTGTGACTGAGATGGTGTCTTACATAACCAAAGGCTCCTCCGCTCCCCTTTTCTAGCCAGGTGCAATGGAACCACTCATTTCTAGCTACTCATGTAGTCCAATGAAGCTGTCAGTGCTTTTGATACTGTTTACCTCTTCAGTACAGAGACGAGGCTCTGTAACCGACTTACACATTCACTAGCTACAGATGACTGCATTATCTACAGCAGGCATGTGATATGTGTCACCTTGGAATGCAATACCTCCCAGGCGTGTGGAACTATTTTATGATGCATGTTGTCTCAATTTAGCATTTCTGGACATATATTCTGTGACAAAACTTTTTCCTCATTACATTATCTTTCGCCCCTAGAAGTTTGTTGCAATAATTCTGTGACAATCTGTATATTGTTATTATTTTAATTTATTTCAGTTGGGTAAATCATATTAGATTATTCATATTTTGCAATGACATATTATAATGGTCTGTCCAGGTTTTTACTACTGGATTTGAAAAAACGGTTTAATGCATTTTCAAACATCTTAATTTATGTGCTTTCCACAATGGAATTTACTATTTTCTATGTTTATTACATTAATGCAATATTTTTTATTTTTAATAAATGCTGGTGATTCAAGGCAAGTTCTATTTTGAAATGGATCATGCTCATCAGAATTAATGTTTACTATAATTACTTTATCAAATCCAAATTTAGTATATTTTGCATTAAAACTATCATACTTTGTAATTATGTCATTTTTCACTTGAGTACGTATAGCATTAAATACAGAATGATTATTTGCTGATATTTTATTTTTTGTTGAATGTTAGGTAAGTCTTATATAAACTAAGTTGATTAACTTCTAAATTAAGTTCAGAATATTGTACTACAGCTACTTATTTTATTGTAACAGATTTATTTCTTTCTAATTATTTCTTAATTACATCAACATTTTTATATGGAATTGATTTATAAATATTGTAACTAAATCACTTTCTGCAGATATACAATAAACGGAACAGTCTGTTATGCTATATTGATATGCACATTTAGACCTCAGTTTTGATCATTATTAACATGAATAGGATTTTGCAGTTCTATAAATTCAACTGTTTTATTTTATACTGATACTTTCTTAACTCTAGGCTTAGTAAAATATGATATCATCAAAATTATATTCTTTGTTGAAAAAAAAATTGTAATAATATTTTTTATTTTGCTTTTCTCTTTTTTTACAATTTTTGTTTAATTAAATAATGTAAATATATTGCTATTAGAAGGCTAACAAAAACCAATAACAAACACCATTGGGAAAAATATAAACAAGAAAGAAACTCACCTGGTTTCCGAATTTGTTGGCCACTTCTGCCCAGAAGTTTTCTTTCACTCGTTGGTCCTTTTAGCTGGGATGTGAGAGCTACCACTACGAGGGATGATTCGCAACTTCGTCCAAAAGGATCTCATCCTTTTCATTGGAAAACTTGGGAGCCATGATGATGGAGACACTCCTTCCAGTCAAATTTTAGTTTGTGACAGCATAGATTATATACACACTCCAGCCGTGAAACTATTCAGAGCCTACGATGATCATTAGCGACTAACAACAGTTGCTCGAAGCAAAACAGCCCATTCTAAAACAAAGAAGTAATGCTGTAGACAAATGTTGAACGATCATCATTTATCCATGAATGATCATTGTTGAGTGATAATCGCACAAAGCAAAACTTACCTTGAGCAATATTTATACTTTTAATTAGTTTTGAAAGAGTTTGAGGGTATGCTTACATTAAAGGATTTGGAATAAGAGACTAATTTTCTGCATACTCCAGTAATTATGGGAAGGTGAGTAGGCAAGTTTACAGAGTGAATAGGACCAACCAAAATTAGATAGGTACCTTATCTTTATTTCTTTCATTTTGTATGACTGTATGATGTACTACATGCCCAAATTTGGGAATAAAACACATTTGTATTCTACATTTTATATATATCTTCCCCTATGAACCAATTTCAAATTTTGAAACACTGTCCAATTTTTCAATATGACATCTAACTTTATTATTTTTAATAGATACACATATTTTTTTATGTTTTTCAGATGGAATACATCATTTTAAGACTTTTTTTACTTACGAATTTGTTCCTAACCCCATTCATTTAGGAGCTACAGCTGATCAATAGTTGGTAAAATTCATCAATTTCTTATCTGTATCATCCAGAAATGCCAATTGTAGAATATAGTTTTGAAGATATATATGGGATAATGTTTACATATTTTCAAAACATATTATTTCAAAACATTAAAAAAAAGTTTACCTTGGAAGCAAGCTTAGATTTTAACCCTAGACTAGACCACTTTACACACATTATAATCAAACACTAACGCTTTATAAAACAATTAAAAAATACTATGATACAATAATTACAAATCCAATAATAAAAGTACATATAAATGGCAGCCCCATGTTAACCTGGAATTCTCGCCCACAAGCAGTCAACCTCTGCCACATTTTACTTTTTTTTTACAGATATTTTCTGAGTTGTGAGGTTGGTTACAACTGTATTAAATGCAGAAAACCAGGATGCATTTTAAAAAAAAAGTAGCATGAAATGTAAAGCTCGGGAAATAGTCTGAAACTACTCTCTGTTGTATACATCTCCTATCACCAAGTTAAGAATATAGCACAGTACCTTCATTCATACATCATGAATCAGGCCCACAATCTTGAGAAGGTATTCACAATGATATGCCATTATCTCCAGACGTGCGTAGCTCACTCACTGCCCTTATTTCCTCTCCCTCCTCTCCCAACTGGGCACCTAACAGTTCTATTACTAAGAGTTGCATTCTGTTCAGATGAAATCTTATCTCCAGCAACTGCCAGTAGCACCATCTCTCGAGTGCCAAATTATATAAATCTTGACTTTGATGTAACTTTAAGACAGGGAAGAAAACAGGAGAAGGGTACCAAGCGCACAAGCAGTGTCATAGGCAATGGATGCCTTATCAACAGCTCTTTCCTTTCCTGAGTAATCACCTTTACAGTTTCTGAATCGGGGGGTGGAATGTTTTCCCTGCTGTTAATTTCTCTCCCTGATGCCATCACAGAGAATGGAGAAAGGGCCTTGCATATCACCGAGGTTAAGGCAGAGCATATATTCTAATGAAATAAAATTAATATTTTATGACCTTTTAAAATAACTTACATAACATTTTCTTGTTGCACATATCAAAAGATGGTTTTAGTGTAGTTGAATTGTATGTGGTGAGACAAAAGGAATAAATGGTTGTTGTGATAGTAACCACAACAATACGTTTATAAAATGAGCTGGGTAAAAGTGCTCCTTTCCCCTTTATCTGAGCATAGTGCACAAGAGTGCCGCACAAGAACCTCATGTTGTTACCAATTGTAGTGTTAGTCAGAGATTACTTGCTTTAGTCGAGGGCATATCTCGATCCCATGCCCATGGGGTATATCCTCATAAATAATGACCTAATTGACTGGTATTTGGGTGATGTGAAACAGAATCTAGCTATAGTTATAAATTTATCTTATCAGGGTGTGAGCCCACTTATACATTGAATTTTTAGTTTTGAAAAACAAGAGTTGCAAAAAATGGTGGGGGCAACTATGCTTATAAGAGGACTTATGGCATAATACATTATGCATGATTTGGAAGTGTTATATATGCCTTTAAGGGCTTGGTCACACTTATAAATGTCTGAGCAACTAAGCTTATAAGAAAGCTGAAGGCATAAGGAAATATCACCTTGATTGAGGTCAAGAGTTTTACCTGTGATATGAATTTAGCAGCCGTTACTTCGAGTTGAAAATGGCCACCTATTATGCTTATAAGAAGTTTTAAGGAATATGCCATACTTCCTTGAATAAAGTCAGGAGTGCTACATATATTATAAATTTGGGGGCTTTAATTTAGTGGCTGAAAAATGGTTTTCAACTAAGCTTATAAGAAAGCTTAAGGGACTCTTATCACAATGATCAAAGTCAGGAGCAGTACCTATGTTACGGATTTGGTGGATATAACTTCAATGGATCGGAAATAGCTACCAACTATGATTATAAGTTTGTGGGGTTCAATATAGTTATTCTGCACTTAAAACCGGACTTGAGGTAAGCTACCACTATGATGTGTGCCGTGCCGCCTTCCTCCTCCATTAGCCTGTTCATCCCACCACCAATGCCCAGCCATGACGGGCCATCTACTGGGTACAAGCCACACTCCAAACGAGAGTGGCTGCCCTCCTTGACTCAAGCATCAGAGCGGCGTGTTGGAAGTGCACCCTATGGACGAGACTTCCATGGCGCCACCAGATTCAGGTGGCCATCCGCTTTCAAGCCCTTAATAATTAACTTTTGAGGGAATGATAATTCAGGCAAGTTAAGTATATCCACAAGAGTCCCCAGTAAAAATAAAAATACTGCCATGGAAATGAATGCAGCGAGGGTAACACAGCGGTTTCCCTGTTCTAGCAACACCATGTGTGCCCCCCTTTATTCAGTGTTTACATCCCTGTGCGTATGTTGTGTGCGCAGTGCGAGCGTGAAAATCAAGCAGGCAAAAGGGTAGTTTATTGCCCCACAGAGCAATCACATTATTTAGCAGGGAGCCAAAACTTTTTACTGTTTTATATGAAATCAAGAATGGCTACCCTACACCCCTGCTGGTGAATAGTGGACTTTGAACCACCCTGTTCCCACCCTCAAATCTTACAATTTCAGAGGGCAATTCAATTATACATGTATCATTTGTTAGCTGAAAGCGCATCTGCATAATAATCAGAGTAGCAACGGACTGAGAAAACAGCCCCTTTCCATCCAAAAATTAAGTTGCTTTGTAATTCATATACCAACCTATTAGTTTTGTCTGTGCTAATTGTCTATTTCATTAAGAGTAGTGTGTTTCATTTGCAATTTTATGAAGGGTAAATGTTGTCTGTGTGTTTGTTTTTTCATGTAAAAATGTTATCTTTTACACCCGGGAACAGTCCCGCCTACACCCCTGCCAGCTCAATGTGCCGGGGTCTTAAATTACATTAAAATTATTATGTAGGCTTTGTGCCTGATTTTATCAGTGTAGGATGGTAACAGGCCATATGCGCCATGCAAATGCAAGTGCCTCAAGAGAGGGTTGTGTGTTGTGAGTTAAAATTCAGTGCTATGAACGTTTTTATTTCATGACCAGTCACTTCACAACCACTTAAGTTGTCTTATAGGCAATCTATCCATACCAGTACAGCATATGTACCATAATCACAAATTACTCTGTTTTTGGGCATATGAAATGGCCTCTGAACAATCTCACTTTACATTAGTGGTGTATGAAGGAGCCAACACTCAGTTGACAGGCATAATGGGATTATTCCAGCAACTTCCACGGGGATCTCAGGAGGAACCACAAGAGCCAACGGCACACTACTTGTACCATTCTCTTACTCTCACAGAGCTGGCACCTATATCCTAATTCTTTAATGCAACCAGGAACCTGCAAAATGTAAGTTTAAATCTCTCCTGTCCACTCCTGAGACCACAACATCTCATCAGCTGTCCTGTATTGACAGGTCAGGCCAAGATTATGAATAGGGCTACTAAATTTAATGTCGTTGAACACATGCTATTAACCTAAGTGCATGGTGTCATGTAAGTATTTTACATGAAAACTTTAATACTAAAATATATAACACTTGGTATATTTACTACCAAAAATCAAAAATCTATTGTCATAATACACAATATAGCACTGGTCATAGTCACATAATCACAATTTCTGACATATTCTAATAATCTGAAAGTTATAAATGGTAAATAAAAATATATGTTAAGGCAGATGTTTAGTTGAATTAAAGTTCACAAGAATCAACCAAAACATTTTTTCTACTTATTTATTGATGTAAGAAACTCTTCTGTAGAGCTTTTCATATCATTTTATCAGATATAATAACCTATTTTGGGATCTTCCATCATGACGATTACTGAATATTTTAGTAAAATGAATATTTATGTGTTAAAAATTAACTGATGAGTATATCAAGTCTCTTGTAAATTTCAAAAACCGTTATATTAAATGGATGAAATGTATAAAACAGACATTAAAAAATATGAATGCAATTTATTAAGTCTATTTAGAGGAAAATACAATAATCTTTGCCAATTTTTGGCAGTTTCCTGATAATACCAGTTATTTTAGCTTAATCTAATATTATAAATAATATTTACTATAACCTTAATGCAAATCATTAGGTGAATGCCAATTTACAAATATAAAAAGAATACTTTTTTTGCCACTTTGAACAGACAATTTATCATCATACCAGTTAACATTTTATATTAATACATTTTATACATTTACTTATTTATTAAATTTAAGCCAGTTACCTACCTTTATTTACACACTGAGGTGATTTTTATTACTTTACTGTCTTACAACAGTAATTTCATTGCACCAAATAACCAAATTGTGTTCGAGATACACAATTAATTACGAGTGTTGAAGACTAAAGCAGCATGACTGCAAACACACAAATAATATGTAATGGCATGAGAGACAGAGGAAAAAATTAACAATTTTTTTGCAGGTGCTGTGTTTCTGCATTAAATAATTTAACTCCAGTTAGTTATGTAGTAGATCTGTTGGGTAGTACTCTACTAGATAAAATGGTTTGTAGAGTGATTGAATTTAAAAAAGGGTGTTCTGAATATTAATTATAATTTCAAGGAAGAGAGGGGAAGAATAATTAGGAAACCTCGTATGATGTTTCAGAAAGATAGAGTTATGAATACACATACAAAAAACATTTACGTCATTTCAAGTATATGCCAGGATACAACAGCTGATGTGAAAGTCACGCAGTGCGGAAGCAGGTCACGGCGAGCTAAAGCTAGCATAAGATGTTGTTTCGAAACCTTGCAATAAAATATTTAATGCTTCATTTATGTACCATCAATTCATACAAATAAATTTTTTTATTAATTTATTCCTCTTAATAATTATGTTTAGAAAACACAAGGCCTAAATAGGCATAATACAAATTAAAGAAGTAGCACTTAAAAAATCCACAAATAAGACGTATAGCCTTATTAAAATTGTTTACCATTGAACAGAATTCATAGGATGGGCTGTGAACAAAATACACTAAAGAATATGACACACACACGCACATAAATAAAATTTAGATTCACCTCTTTTACCCTTTTCTGTTACTTTTTGATATTAATTAAAATGGTTATAATAGTAAGTTAAAATGTATATGTTTAGCCTTCACGTATTTATTTATTTTGATGACCCCTTCATAGATGAATTAACTTTGGGTACATAAGATCATCTTCATATATGGTTTTGGTTATTTAAATTGCTAAGCATGGCAAAGTTTATAAGTTCCGAATCTTAACTTTTTCATATAAAGTGTATGTTAATGTTTTACTCACCTCTCCCACTTAATTTTCGTACTCCATAAAACTGTTTTTGATATGACTGGAACATCTATATGAGCAAATGGTTTTTCAGCTTGACTGCATCCGATTCCAACAGAAATGAATCCCCAAACAAATGCTGTTGCTGTATTCAGGGCATTTTGTGGCAATGTACTTAATTTTATCACAAGTCACGTAGTACATATCTTCCTCCTGTACATTCCATCTTGTTTTCATTAATCTTGGCATATTGTCTCGTGAAGTAATCCAGATCAACCCTGTATTGCAAAGGGGTTAGGATCTGTTGCTGGAGTCGTGATATCATTTTCTATAATGTGGTAGAAGGTATTCATCACTGAAATAGAAATAACTGTTTAATTCATATGTATTGTTTGATCTTATTTAAAGTAATGTAACGGTTTCACCGTGTGTATTTCAACATACCTCAGTTCGAAATCTTCCGCCAAGGGGCAGGTGTTGGAGGTTTTAATGTAGCCAGTAGTAAATTTTTAGAATATGTTCTTTGATGAACTATTTTTTAATTTCACATGATATGGGTAGAGTTGCGTGCTCTAAAACACCAGAGAGATCACTGCAAAATAAAACATGTACAGAAGTATAAAAAATGGCAGCTAGGGCATTGTTCAGTAACTGATGATTTGGTTATGAAGTACGTACTTTGAGTACAAATGAAATGTTGATAAAAATTTTGCCCTTTGAATAAAGACTATTATTCATTTATATTGTAATGGCTGTTATACACTGCTGTGCTAGATATTGACTTCAGCTGTCTCAACTTAGACTTATCCAGAACAAATGTGGAACAAACCAGAAAATGTTATATCAGTGAGCCTAGAACTTCAAAACTGCAAATTTATTTACAAGTGTCATGCAGTAATAATAATTATAGACCATTTTTAAAACATATTGGCAATCAATTCAGCACTCAGCCATTTTATTTTACACGTAGCTGGTGCAAACCGCATCCACAAGTTTAGGTATTTAGAGGGAAGGTCAAAGATAAAGAAACGATTGAATGTTACGACTTGTTATTGTTCAAAATGGAAATTATTAAATGGCTTTTGCATTGTAAATAAAAATGTAAAAAAAACTTATAAACTATGCTTGATAAAAGTTAAAAAATGAAACGTTTTTCATTTTATGAAATTCAACATTATCAAAGATTTTCTATACTTTAGCAACTTTCATAGTTCTCATATTTATGTTGGAAACCAGGAATTTCAATTATTTTCTTAAATCTACTCATGAAATAAATTTTAAAATTTTTTACATATAATTTGGTTAATATATTTTATTTTTAATATGAATTACCACTATGAAAAATACTTGCTTTACATTTTCATTGGCCATCAATTCCTGTAACAATTCAAAAGAAAAATCAATAATACAGTTTGTTTCCAGGAGTTTCGTTTACGTGGTAGACCTATTCAGCACAAAAATAAATGTTGTAAAATTGAAGAAATTAAAAAAGTAAGTAATTAAGCAAATTTTGCACAAATTCATTATTACAACCACCATATATTCTGTGTGACAACCTAATTTATAAAACATAACATGCAGAAACAGAGCTACTTAAATTAATAATACATTGTGATTTTCTACATCAATCAGTACCAGATGATAAATGAGAAGCCCAGAAAATTGAAACTGAATATAAAGAAACTCTTAATTGAAAGATGTTCTGCCTCTCCAGATGTGTATGTTATAACAACGTGTACCATAAGAGGAACATTAGATATACTTCATGACCACCAACAGGGGTAAGTGACAATGAATAAGAGCGAGGAATTTAATTTTAGTGTATTACACTTCTGCCAGGTCTACTCAGCATTTATTGATATTAATTTGTATCATGTACAACTGTATTTGTTGCAGTAATGACTGAAGTAGAAACTAAATGGCTTGACATGCCACAGCCAGTCACTGACCTACTTCTGACAGATGGTTAGCACACGTCTGAGCAAAGCAAGGAAGTATGCTGCCGTAGTTTCAAATCATAGCTCAAGGCGCTGGCAATGTCTATCGCTGCATTTCATTTTCTATATGTAAGAAACAACTTTTTCGAAGTATTATGTTACTAGGGATTTTGGCAACTGCTCATATAAATGCATATAGAGTATACGGCTATGTGACCAATTTTCCAAGCACAATATATTATTTTTACGAAACAAAGTCCTATTGTTATTTCAGACATTAAATTATGTGTAGAGAATTGTCCTCATGACATTAAGAATACACATGGAGAAATGAAAGCTGACTTATTCTAGACAGTTTCTGAAATAAGGATTTTAAATGTTTTTTAAAAATATTAAATTTAGTTTTAATATATTCATGTTTGCAATAAAGCACATAGCTTCAGTTTTTGTTAAGCTGCAGAACAAATTAAAAAGTGGACATTAGAATTAAAATATTTTTGAGATACTGATGTAGTTGTTTTCTTGACAATGAATAGTACAAACAATGTAATTCATGTCCTTTTCAGTATTTGAGTTATATGTGTTTCAATGTGTATTTATGAATATTTAATTAAACATTTACGGAACTTCAGCATTGTTAAAACAAATGGGAGACATGCGCATATTCGTAAAACTAGTTTTATGTCATTAACAGCTGGAAACAGTGTGTTGCGACCTGCTCCATGGAGACGGATCACTTTATTTTCTCTCCTCTTTGTAAGAGGACACAAAAAAGCAAGAGAAAAATAAAATAAAACTGGAGGGGAGAAGGTGCGTTTATGGTAGCACCTCTGTGGAAAAATCTGTGAACTAATGCAACAGATTTGGGCAAAGTTGTTAGAAACGCCACTAGGTTCGGCAATGAGGATTTCTGGATTCAAAATGGTGGCTCAACTTTGCCCTTAACTTAAATACTTAGCTTTTATTTTTAAAATATTGCATTGCATAATCAATGGTTTTAGCATCATAATCAGATTCTCCTTGAAAATACGAGTCCACAGACACATTGCTCAATACACTTATTTTGCTTAAGTTTTAAATGCTAAATAAAATTTCAATAAAAATAAAATACATAGCTTATATTTCTTGCCTCTAACATGGCCTCATGTATTATTATATGTAGTTAATTTAATCCTCCCACATTGTCACATATCATGGTTGAGAGATGGCTATGGCATCTGGTTAACAACCCAAGGAATGGTGGTTCACCACTCTACCCCCCTGAGAGGTTTTTGAGTCATCTTATTATAAATATGCATGTAAGGACAACAGTACCTACCCTGACATGACCTTACAAGGATGAAGCACCACCTAACAGGTGATGAGAGAAACATAGTGGACATCAGCGGTATGCTCTAGTAATCATAAAAAGAAATGGTCATCGTGAGTGCCATCCCCTTAGCAGTCACAAACCAATATGAGCGACATCAGCACACTATAACAATAATAAACAACAATGGAGCTCCAGTAAGCGAGCAGAGTGCCCTTAGTCATAACCAAAGATGGCAGACGAGCAGAGTTTAGTGGTGGAGTGCACCTAGCAGTTGTAAATAAATATTGGCAACAACAGTGCACACTGACGAGTGACAAGAGAACAAATATTGTGAATAATAAACTGATAACAAAAGGAATACACAAGATGACTGGTGGCAGAAACAAGCTGGAGGATAATTGAAAATGAGATGGCTACCACACAAATATTAAGGTCAAATATACAAAATGGCAAACCAGAAACAAGATGGCAGATGGAATCAAGGTGGCCAATAGAAACAAGATTTTGGATGCAAACAAGATGACCATCATGGCATCATACGACATAGTGGATGGGACCACGGCTACTGAACCCCCAGTCCTTGCACTCATATCGGCATTCTCCAACTTCTTATTTACAACATCTACATTTACATCATCTACATTAGCCTTACTTTTTAATTTGGATTACATTCTATTTGGCTTTCCCCAAATGGCTTTGAGTAAAAAACCTAAAAGAAAACTAGGGCCAGATTTTACGCTAATTGTTTGGGTAAAGCTGGCTAAGTAAGCTAAGTAAGACAGCAACTAGTTAGCTGAAACAGACACAATTGCTCTGTGAATTAATTGTAATTGAGCTATGAACATCAAGTAAAACACATTTTATTTGTCTGTAACATCAACAACACCACACAAACAACCTTTTTTACACATATGCAGGGTCTAGTACAATTACTGTTTGTGACTTGGAAAATGCATGTGTGCCATTACGTATATCTAATCCTGTACAACAGTGGCTAGTAGATAGTTGTCGTGCAACAATATTCCTAATAACATCAATAATTACATCTAATAAAGGTTCCAGAATATTGCAATCAGTAGCTACCAGAGAAGTGACTGGTAATTCTCATCTCGCATGTCCGTATTCAATTACTAGCATGTCCATGTTGTGCCTACTTCATCATGTGCTTGAAAAACCACCGTCCATCGCAATGTACATGTCCAGTTGTTTGGAAAGAGATTACAACATGGAGGTAACCATTGCCCTCAAAGGTGTAGTACATCTGGAGTCGTTGCGACTTGTTGTTAAACGTTCATTAATATACCCCAAAGATAAAAGTCTGAAGGAGTCAAGTAAGGTGACCGTGCTAGCCATGGGATGATGCCTCCATGCCCAATCACTGGTCAGGAGAAAGGTTGATGAGTGTGTTTCCAGCTATAAGTGACTTGTGTGCAGGACACCCATCATACTGGTACCATATACACTGACATATTTTCAGAGGAACACCTTCAAGGAGAGCAGGTAGCACTTCTGAAATATCATCTGCATATTTGTTTCCATTTAATGTGCCTTCGGTGAAGTAAGGACAGATCACAAACTCGCCGATCAACCCATACCACACATTTACATTCCATTGTCTCTGGTGTTCCACCTCCCTCAGCCAGCACAGGTTCTCTGTTGACTAGTAATGCATATTCCTCAAGTTCACTTTGCCGTGGTTGCTAAAAATGGCTTCGTCTGTGAAAAGAACTCACCAGAGTATGTCTGTTCCACTTTTTCCAGTGAATTTCACAAAAAAATTTCACCCTCACATAATTACGTTCATCTAGTTAGTTATGAAGTGATACGTGGTACGGATGAAATCTTTACCGTTGTAGAATGCGAACAACACTTGCCTAGCTTATTGTCGAGCAAATCACAAGTTCTGGTTTGCACACATGTGGATTATGGGCAACTACCACGAGAATGTTAGATGTCTGAATTTTCTCTGTTGCTGGTCTGTGTCTGCTTCTCACCAGAGTATTCCATTCCCGCCTTCCACTAATTTCCTGTGAAGTCTCAACAGTGTCATTCACAATGGATAGTGTCATTCACCGTTAGTCAGAAGCACATAAAGTTTCACCAGAACTCACACATATGGTACAATGGTCGAATGCGTTCAATACCTGTGTTACTGCATCACTAGCACGTACATCACCTGTGTAGAAACGCTCTGCTGGACATTCCAGCGGATGATGCAACCTACCCCACCACAGCTAGTCAAATGCATACTACTACACACACCACCTCATATCTCAAAAAGTACCTATCGGATTTTCAAAATAATCACATCACCAAACTCGCTGCGTAGCAACATCTTATGCTAATGGGAGAAATGGGTATTTTACCATTTGAAAAACAAATGTTGATATTGATATCTCAGTACTAAATTACATCTCAGAACATATATAGATGGTGTCTTATGAACCTCGTAGTGACATTTACGAATTAAAAATCAAAATTTTGATACCTTCAAGGGTTCGGAAGATATTTGAGGTGAACATCTTAGCTGAATAATCCTATAGAGTTTGTAGTCAGTGTTTGCCCACATTAAATTATGTATAAACTAGCGGCTACCTGCGACTTTGTCTGCGTATATATCTTTAGAAATGATAGCCTATTCTGTTGTATGAGTAATAATTATATTTTTTAGGCTTATATTTACTGCAATATACTCCTATAAAGTACGTTAAACAATTTTTTTTGTTCAGCGTAAACATGCAGATTTTGCGATTTAGAAACACGTGAGCAAGCTACGTAGAGCTGACCGTGGGAAAAACATGGCGTGCCCAAATGTATTCCTGCTACCTTTAAAGTTTGACCCTGTGATTTGTTGATAGTCATTGAAAATGAAACTTTTAATGGGAACTGCAGACGTTTAAAATTAAATGGCAAGTTATTAGGTATAATTGGGATGCGTGGTATAGGCACATTGTCTCCCTTGGCTTCTCCAGTTAAGATTGTGGCCTTCACAATATGCCTTCCTAGTTCGGTGACTCGCAACCGAGTACCGTTGCATAATGTTGGCACATTAACAAAACGGGTATACCTACCTTTAATTCCAGCTGATAGGATGGCACCCCGGATAGCTCCAAAGAGTTTAGGAACTCCACGAGAGAGCTCGTAGTGTCATCGGATGACATTGTCGCTACTCGTCCACCTGAGTTATACAGGGGGTGGCCAGTAGTTCATAATAGTTAAATTATATTGGTGCAGACTAAGGGCACCTGAGGATGTTGCTTTAGGGGTAAACAAATACTCGTATTCTCAGTTATTTAACACACCAGGATTTTATTGATCAGAAGGTCACATAGTTATTACACACACTGGCGAGACTGAGACCACTGCAAGTCGTTTGCCTGAAGGGCTGGTGGGCTGAATACTATGCGTCGGGGAAGGTTGTTGAAGGGAGACGTTTCTCTACTTATCTGTGACTGCGGCTTTTGGTGAGTTGTCTTCGTTGGTACCCGAGGCATGGTGAGTTGGGTGGCCCTGGTTCGGACCCTTGGACTGGCTCTCGTTGACGTGCTGTACTCAGCTGGCTTCTTCCTTCGGCTTAGACTGACTCCCTACCACGTCCCGCTGGACTCTCCCTCTCGCTCGATGTGGCGCTTCGCGGCTGAAGCTCACCACTCGTCTTTGCCTTTGGTTGAAGTAGCTGGGTCAGCTCGGCTTCCCTTCTCGGAAGTCCGGGATTGGTTTCCCGGGACTTGTGATTTCTCTTTGACCTCGGCTGGCGTTCCTCGTCGGAGACCTCGCGTCCCCTCTCCTACGTCGACGTCTACCACGACTCGTCTCGCGCTCTCGACTTCTCCACCTCGGAAACTGCCACTACTTTATCGGAAATGAATTCATAAGTTCTCGGTACTTCTACTGGGTTTGTCTCGGAAATTTACACATGAATTCTCGGCTGTGGCTCGGGGTTCTCTCCTCGGTGACGTTTCTATGGACTCACTGACTGACTGACGTCGCCATTCGGCGCCTGACTACGTCTCTCGGGGAATGGCGCCACTCGGACTCAGGCTACCACTCGTCTCGGGAATTTACACATGAATTCTCGGCACTGTTCTCGTTACACGACTGTTTACTCCCGTCTCGGCTGGCGATAATTGCTCCCGAACAATTGACTGTGAACAACTGATTATCACTG
>NQII01000515.1:221234-299502 GCA_002778355.1 Clitarchus hookeri
GTCTCGGGGGTTCCTGGGAGCTGCGTCTGCACTATTCTTGGCCGGGGGTTACCCAGTTTCCTTCGAAGAGGGCTTATATCAGCTAATTTCCCGGGACTTACCCTATTTCGTTCTCACTGAGGTTCATCCCCGAAATTCTTATACGGCGGGACTTCCCTGGGGGTTATTTCTCAGGGTGTGAATACAGCGCAATTCCTATCCTCTGTACCCGTCACGCGTCAACATGACTGTGTCGATGGAGTTGTACACTGAGGTTTCGCTAGTTATTTCGTCCAAGTTTTTTAAATTTATTTTCGTAACAGTCTCATTTTTTGGTGCCAGTATGGTTCTTTCACACAACCAATTTTCGTTGTGAATGTATTGTTGCAGATTCGGAAAAACTTGAGCAATAAGCTCAAATTCCGAATCCACAACATGACAAAATTGGTGTGTGAAAAGAACCATACCTTCTTGGTTGGTTTCTAGATGGCCTTCACCAATTTCGAGGAGTTTTTGAGCATATGCACCTGACTCGATATCGCTGAATAACTGGACTCGCAAGTTAGTGGTGAGATAAAGCTTTTCAACTTTGGTCCACAGATATGATGCTTTCAGACATGCGTTAATTTCGTCTGCTGCAGTGCCTCTCTCGATAACAGGTAAAGTCTGTCTAAAATCCCCTGCCAGTAACACTACCACACCACCCATCAACTTTCGATTGCTTTGTAAGTCTTGTAGACAACGATCAAGCGCCTCGATGGTGCGTTTTTGTTACTAATATGAATAAAGACAGTGACAAAAGAGGTGTGCTGGTAATACCCAGAAAGAAATAGTTCTTAAGCAAAATATTACACTGAGTGCGCACGAATGCAGTGCGAACCATTTTGGCAGTGCGCACTCACTTTCTCATCGTCGTAACTTTTAAAATATTTGTCCAAATTACTTAGTGTAAAAGACAAAGTTTATCTACTTTAAATATGAGAAGCGATAAAAGTAATTATTTTGATGAAGAATCAATTTGTTACTACAAAATATGCATTGGAAATATAGTATCAAATTTTATTGTATTTATGGTTCACTATTTTGGCAATAATGGCTTACACATAAAAGATAGATATATGCTGTCACTGACTTTTTTGTAGAACTATTAAAGAGAAACATTTCCACTATACATTATATTCGTGTAACTCTTACGGTTTTTGCAGCGCATGCCAAAATAGCTCGCAGATGGCAGAATTTTTTCCGACTTACTTGACACTAATCGTTATATTTTGGCCAATTTCAACAATATATCTTTATAAATTATAGCCTATGTGCTATTCTGATGTATGAGCTATATTATTGTAAAGTTTCATTAAAATTCATTCTGTATTTTTTGCGTGAAAGAGTAACACATCCATACATCCATCCTCACAAACTTTCGCTATTATAATATTAGTAGGATTTGGTAACGTATAATGGTTCTTCATTCAGTTTGACTGAATTCCAGAAATACTGAGGTAGTATGGGTAATAAGTATACTTCTGCAAATAAATTGACAGTTATAAATTAGCATTAATTTGTTTTATTACAATCTGCAAACAGTGTTACATAGTAATAAGAGTCATCACCACCTTGTTAGCTAATTTTTTGTATCATTTACCCAGTATAGCTAGTGAAACACTGGCTGGGAGAATGTTTGGTAAAAACCTTGTATAACATTTATGAGAATGGAGGGCAACCAACTTAAATGGATTACACAGTATAAAATTAAACCATAGAGAAATGTAGCAAAAATTAAAGAGAACTGAGTGAAAGGAGTGTTGGTGGACAATTTGAGTATGTTATTATACTGAAACCAAAATGACCAGGGAATGAATAATGAAAATATATGTGAATTTTTATTGATTGGTAGTCTTGTGTTGTAAAGGGTAAAGGTTTGATGAATAGAGGCAGTTTTGTAAGGAAAACTATTAGTGTTGAGGCTGGTAAGTTCCACATGGGAATATGTTTTAGAGATATTATGTTTGTGTGTCAGTTAAGACAATGCTATTCCACCATTTTTGGTTGATTGGCATATGGTATTGGTCTAAATATGATATTATCCCTTTGACCAACTGTAATAATATTTCCATGACAAAATATGTTACTCAAACATGGACATTTTAACCAACAAATAATTTTCTGGGCCATATTTTGTAGGTAAAAATTTTATGCTTTACCAGCTGCAATTTTTGTTTCAGAAGACATCACGTCAATCAAGGATATCTGCCTCGTGTGCCAAAAGCGCGACCCCTCTCTAGAAATCAACCATCCAATTTATGAAGGGAAAGTGTGCTACCCATGCAAGGTAATGCTAAAATATTTTTATAAATTTTTTGTAATTTTTTTAATAATTATATAATTTTAAAATTTTATTGTAACTTATACTCTGTGTCACAAAATACCAGCTTGTTAGCAAAATTGCAAATGGGGAAACGAAAATGGAGACAATGCTTTCCTCCCATCTTGATGATCGTAAAACAGGGCGGCGGTGGTGGCAAAGGTGCAGAGGCTGGCTGGTGGTGGCCGGCCTGCAGCAAGAGACATCCGGTATCTGCTGTGGCAGCCTAGCACTTCACTGTGGTCGCTGAATGCTATGACCCCCTTCGGTGACATCACAGTAACAGCTGATCTGCAACATTTGAAATCTTTGCAGCCATTGGACCAAGTCACCGAACGTCATCCTTGGTTGCCACATATGGCAAATGTAAAGCCTCGGGGGGGATAGCGGCATGTATGTCCTGTTCAAAGCTAATTTCTGTGCATGTGTGGTTGTGATGGACATTTGTTTAATGAACTTTCATATGCCAAAGTTACAATTTATGGGGGTTCTTTCTGGAAATTTCTGCATCCTATGTTGCCACAAATTATGATCAACAAAGTGTGGGTCAGTTAGCGAGGCAGAATGTGACCCTGTTTCGGGTTGGCAGGCAGAGAGAGATCAGCAGTCCTGATAAGCTAAGTATTTTCTGTAAATCTCCCTTCACGTAAGAATATTTTAATAATTATAATAATTTTAAATTTATATTTGATTTTAGCAGGTTGTGCCCCTGTGGACTTGTGGGCCAAAACGTGGTTAGGTTTGAGAGCCGTGATATGAAAATTTGTGGCAGTTGTGAAGGCTTTTTCTGGATGAGATATAAGAAAACAGTTTAGCTAGGTTTTCTTTCTCAGAATGGTGATAATGTTTGTAACAAATGAAATTAACATTTGGTACCAAAATGTTCTAACCAATGTGGTTGCAGTTTGGGGTGACCAAAATACCATGTTCTTCTTGGTAACTGAGAGTCGAGTAACCACTGTTGCGTAATTGTAACCACATGGCAGAACAGACGGCAGCTGATGAGAGTCCGAAAGGAGAGGTGGTATGCGTTAAGTGAAATTTATGTTAGATGGGTGACACCCAGCTATATCCTGGCTGGGACAGGAGAGCACAAGGTTGCAGGGCTGGTGTTCCGGCATGGCTGTCCCCCCTCTTGGCGAATAAGTGGTGATTTGCATGACTTATCTGCTACACACTCCATTATAACTGGGTCTAAGGAGCATGCCAGAACCCACACGCCACTGAATGGTGATGCATAGCTTATATACACTTGTACAATAATGTAGGCGACTCCAGACATGTCGGTTCTACAGTACCTTTAATTCAGCAGTTTATACATGAAGGCATGTGGTACAACATTCACGAGCACTGCACCGTTAACATAGTATAAAATATTTTGCTTTGTGCACACTGGTTACAATCATTTAAGCAGAAATTATTAAAGTGAGCTGAGCATGTGATTATACAACTTTTAAAATGGCTGACTGCTTGGTCGGTCCAAACACCAGGGTACGGAGATGGCAGTTTCCAAAAATGGTAAATTTAAGTTCCCTTGTACCATAGAAGTACAAGGGAGGACTGGAGGAGATGTGAGGGCGAAAACGAAAAAGTTCCAGAAATATTAGACTATTGTAAACTAACTCGGTTGCTGTAAGAGTTGAGAGCCTCTCACATGCACATCCTCCCCTAGCTGCGGTCCGTAATGAACTGGACGAGATTGGACGCAGTTGCTGGCCAGCCGCCGCTTACGAAAAGCTCAAAACAGAAAATTCCCAAATTTAAATTTACACAAAATTTTTATTTAGTTGGAAACAATACTTTTAGTTTTATCTACTAAAATTTGGGCAGCTTCAATTTAAATTTCATGTTATTTTCTAAACACAAACAGGCTTACCACAAAAGCAATTCTCTTGCAAAATTAAACATAATTACATAGACATTTTTTAATAGAAACTGTAGGTTTTATAAAGAAATACTCCGTATCACTTGAATAAACTATTTATTAGTTTTAAGAAAGAACAATATAATTTCAACAAGGCACATAGCGCCATGACACTCCAACGGTACCTTGATAGCTTATCATTTGTTTACAGTGTTGCCATCTTAAAAATATAACAAACTTTTAATATTGCATTGTATATTATATTACAACACCCACCCTCAATGCAATATTTACCTAAATTTCTCACAAATAAATTTACATGGTTACGCCACACTGATTAGTGAATTTAAAAATTAACTCTTTGTTTAGGGCTTTTGTAAACATATCAGCTAACTGTTCTTCAGTTTTTACATATTTCAGAGACACTCTACCTTTTATTATTAATTCTTTAATATAGTGAAATCTAATATCGATATGTTTTAACCGCTTGACACTACTTGTATTTGCAACCGATATTGCGGACTGGTTGTCACAAAAAATTGTAGTCGGGTCAACAATTTTTACCCTAAAATCATTTAACAAATTTTGTAACCAACATGCTTCACTAGCTGCCATACTAATTGCTATGTATTCAGACTCAGTTGATGAGAGACTTACAGAGCATTGCTTCTTCGAACACCATGAAATCAAACAATTTGAATACATGAAACAATAGCCAGTGGTAGATTTTCTATCTCTGAGATCTCCTGCCCAATCAGCATCGCAGTAACCCACTAGCGATTTATCATTACATTTATAAACCAATTTATAATCAATAGTATGTTTTACATATCTTAATACCCTTTTTAAAGCCTTTAACAGTACATCGTTTGCATTGTTTTGGTATCGGCTTAATATAGAAACAGCTACACACAGATCTGGTCTTGTGCCTGAGACAGCATACATTAAGCATCCTATCAATTGTCTACATACATTTTCAATATTTTGATCTGTTTGGCACTCCTTGTTTTCTAACATTTTAGCATTAAAATTCAGGTCCATGGGAGTTGACATTTGGCTTACAGTTTTCCATTTTGAATTTCCTCAATACATTTTCTAAATAGCTTTTCTGACTTAATTTGGTTACACCACTTTCTAAGTTTTGTTTGACATTTATTCCAAGAAAATCAGATACTAAACCCAAATCTTTCATTTTAAATTCTTTCTGTAACATTAGTTTGACATCAGAAATTTGGTTCTCATTTGTGCCAAAAATTAACAAATCGTCAACGTATATTAGAATATACATTTGATCTTTATCATTGCACTTTGAATAAAGACATGAGTCACACTGTGACCTCACAAAGCCTCCTCTAGTTAAAACTGAGTTGAACTTTTCATTCCAATATTTGGGTGATTTTTTTAGACCATACAAAGATTTGTTTAACTTGACAATATTTTTATCATCAAAATATGCCCCATCTGGTAAATGAATAAAAATTTCTTCATCAATTTCCCCGTATAAAAACGCCCCAGTTACATCCATTTGGTAAATAGGTAAGTTACGCTCGGTTGCTATGGCTGTGAATAATCTGAAAGTTGACAATTTAGCCACAGGTGCATAAATCTCATTTAAATTCAAGTCATCATTTTGTTCAAAACCCCTAGCTACCAACCTAGCTTTATACTGTATATCATTACCAGTTTTCTTTATCCTAAAAACCCACTTACTGCTTACAGTCTTTTCATTTACAGAAGTATCGCACACCTCCCATGTATTGTTTTCATTTAGAGTCTGTAATTCCCAACTTATAGCTTCTTTCCACTTACTTGCATCTTCTCTTCTCATTGCCTTTTCGTACGTCTTTGGCTCCTCATCCATCGAATAAATATTGTTACACTTGTAGAACGACGTTTGGTTTCTCGCTCGTTTGCTTCTCCGCTGATCTTGGTGAGTATCTGGTGAACTTTGTAGTGCATCGTCAGCTTCTGAGGAGATGGTGACTTCAGTTTCTGTTTCTTTACCACTGTAACATGGTTCATAATCACTACCTTCGGTCTCGACTTGACTTTCTGATGGTCTCCGTTTTTTTTCACAGCTCAGTTCTTCATCAACATCCCTCCCATTTGTATCTGGTACGCATATGGTTTCTTCTGACACTAAATTTTCCACTTCACACGTTACCAACTGCTGTTTTTCTTGTGTCTTTTCTTGCTCAATACACACAATGTCCCGTTTTACTTCTACAGTATTCCTGTGTGGGAAAAATATTCTGTATCCTTTTACGTCTTCTCCGTAACCAACTACTATTCCTTTTTCTCCTTTAGAGTCCCACTTTTTCCTTTTTTCTTGAGGAAGATGGACAACCACAGGTGAACCGAATATTTTTAATGTTTGAATATCAAAAGTTTTCTTTGTCCACAGTTCGTATGGAGTTTTATCAACTTCAGTGCTCTTCCCAGTTCTATTTAACACATACGCTGCCGTGTTAATTGCTTCCGCCCACAATGACTTAGGCAGATTTTTAGCGCATAGCATGGTTCTAGCAGATTCAATAAGTGTTCTATTTTCTCTCTCTGCCTTGCCGTTTTGTTCAGGTGTGTAAGGGACTGTGCGTTGATGTATTATTCCCCGGTTGAGAAACAATCCTTCCACCTCCTTATTCACAAACTCGAGTCCATTATCGCTTGTGAAAAACTTCACTTTATTTCCAGTTTCATTTTCCGCTCTGTTTATAAATTTCTCGATGCATTTTTTCACTTCATGTTTTCCTTTGACGAAGTAAACATTTCTATATTTTGAATAGTCGTCTTTAAGCACCANCACGAAGTAAACATTTCTATATTTTCAATAGTCGTCTTTAAGCACCACAAAATATCTCGAACCTCCCACAGATGTTTCCTCCATGGGGCCACAGGTATCGGCATGAATTAACTCACACGTCCTCGTTGTTTTACTTTGACTGTTAGAGAAAGGTAAACAATGAATTTTCCCTTCTAAACAACTTTCGCATTTCCCAACACAGCTATCGTGTATGGTAACATTATTTTTTTTCTGAACATTTTTCACGTACATCATGTTTTGATGAACAAGTTTTTCATGCCACTCATTTATGTGCGACTTGACTTGTGCAGTACCTGCTACCCCGCATTTATAGCGAAAGTTCAGGTAATACATATTTCCAGCTCGTTCCGCGATTGCCAACAACTTATTTTTCTTGTAAAATTTGCATAAGTTTTCATCTGTCATCATGACATAACCTCTTGCAGTGACGCATTGCACAGAGAATAAATTTGTTTTTAAATCAGGCACGTACAACACGTTGTCTATGGTTGTGTCAATCCATTCTTTGCCATTTGAGACTTGTACTGCCATCTGTCCGCGCCCCTGTGCACTAATTTGCATTCCGTCACCCAAGATTACGAATTTATTTGAACTCGTGATTGAGGTAAACAACTCACGTTTGCAACAAATATGTTCACTTGCGCCGGAATCAATTAACCACTCTGTTTCTTGACGTTGTTTTTCAAAGGAGTTTGACACCACAAACGCGTTACTATCCTTGTTTTTCTTGAAGCGGCACTGATTCTTGTTATGGCCGGATTTATTACAATAAAAACATTTATTGTCTGACCGGTTATTACGACTGTCTCGATTTTCCATTGAATTATTATTACTTCTGCATTCACTTGCATAATGTCCAAACTTATTGCACTTGAAACATTTAATATTTCTCTTGTCCCTTTTTTTAGCGACGAAAGCTGAAGACTGCGCTGCTCCTCCTTTCTCATGTAATCTTTCTTCCTCGACTAGTAATCTAGCTACCAGGTTTTCATAAGTTTGTTTATAGCCGTCGGGCAGTGACATTAACACTTTTGTTATGACCAATTTATCCGAGATTTCTTCACCCATCTGTTTTAACTGATTCTGCATTTCTTGAATTTTCGACAGGAAAACAGACATTTCTGTACCTTCTTCATACTTATATTGAAAGAATCGCTGTTGTATTATGTGAATATTTGTTTCACTTCTCTGTTCATATACACTTAGTAATTTTCGCCACATCTCCGCAGCAGTAGTGCATGTGATAATGTGCAGCATCACGTCTTCTGACATTCTCGTGACCAGTAAGGTCTGAGCCTTCGCATCCATACTTTCCCAGGCTGATCTCTCCGTAACAACTTCTGGCTTCAAGGTGCGACCGTCGACCACATCATATAAACCTTGACCTCGCAGTAAAACTGACGTTTGGAATTTCCAGATGTTCCAGTTCTTGGCGCCTTCCAGTTTAATAACTGTACTTTGATGTGCCATGCCATCCATCTTGCTCTTCCTTCCTTCCTGCAAAAAAACTTTCCTTCCTTGTCCGTTCTGAACAAGTTTTCCTTCTCGCCACGCTGCTGCTTGGTCGTGCTAACCTCAAAACGACACTTCTTACGTTGACAATATTAAACAACTGTTGTTGCAGTATTTACGTGCACCATTTTACTTCAACCATACAAGATTAGGTGTCTGGGCCCATAACCTGTAGGTTTTATAAAGAAATACTCCGTATCACTTGAATAAACTATTTATTAGTTTTAAGAAAGAACAATATAATTTCAACAAGGCACATAGCGCCATGACACTCCAACGGTAGCTTGATAGCTAATCATTTGTTTACAGTGTTGCCATCTTAAAAATATAACAAACTTTTAATATTGCATTGTATATTATATTACAACAGTAACTTATATGAATTTTAGGTGAATGCTAAGGGGGTTGATCCCCAACAGCTACACGTCCCAAGTGAAAGCAGCCACTAGCGGCATCAGTCCAGTGTCCGGTTAACTTTTGTAACTGCTGAAAATCAAATTGCAAGTAACTGCTCGTAAATTCTCTTTTGAATTAACTTACCTTTTGGTGTCCTCAACAATCCTGACGGCGTTGATAAAACATAGCTGGATGTCACGTCGCACTGTATCACAACCCTACACCCCCGAGTAAAACTATCAATACCCCGACACACACTAATTGCACTTTAAATTACCACATAATCACACGCTCAATCACTGTTGGTTTAATTCTTATGTGGACGATCTGGTGGCCCCTTGGTTGGGATGGATGCTGGGTGGTAATCACCATCTTCTAGACCTCGTGGCCTCAGCCTTGTCGTGCTCTGCCAGCTGTTACTGGTTGGTGCAATGCATCGGCATTCCTCATTGGCATTGTTGTAGTGCTCGTGCGTCGGGGTGCATATCAGCTTCTGCCTTGGGAACATGAGGAGGTACGACAAACGCCCCCCTCTTAATAGGCCAAAACTGACCGTGATTGCCATTGGTTGGCCTGGTGGTGGTCGTCTGCTGTGGTGCCATCTCTGGTCTCGTTCTGGGCGGGCGTGTCCCTCGTAGTCAGCTGGGCTAGTCGACACACAGGCAGAGTCGCGGCTGTAGTAGCTAGATCCTGCTGTGTTCCGCCCGTTGCCTGGGTCTACTCTGCCCACTGCTTGTCGTTTAGCTGGTGCTCGTAGATCCTAGTCTTCTCCGCATGCCTTCCCAGATCCTCCTGCGCGTGGCACATGGGCGAGGCTCGCTCCGTCTTTGGCAGGGCTGCGCACATGTCTGGAAAGGGGCGTGACTTGTGACATGTAGGAGTTGGGCAGGGGCAGAAGGGTGAGCAGTATTGCCCGGGTAGGCAGCGGCAAAATAATGTTTGTATTCACCTCTCCATCAGCACGTAAACAACACAGGTTCAGATCTACACATACACAGTACATGGCAGCTCAGCATTAACTGTTGCACTGCGAGCACAAACGCAAGTTCAAACATAAACACAGGTCCTCTCGTAAATAAACACGGCACTCTATGAGACTCTGCATATGCTGCATGGCAAAACAGACTTATGTTCGGTGTAAATACAGGCGGGTTCAGCTGTAACACACACAAAGCCCTTCCAGAAAAGTATGTGCTTGTCATGGGACAAAACACTTGCAACTTCAAAATATAAACGATACTGCACAGAAAATTATGTATTTGTTGCATGCCGCAACACAGGTTCTGAATGAATACTTTAGCCTGAACTTATTAGTTTGGTCTGCTACGCAAATAAACAAACAGCTTTGAGCAGGAGCAGAAATATTAAATGTGCCTAGACATGTTCTACACACAATACAACACATCACAATGAAACAGTTACGTACCTTAATAACGTATTTGACCCAGTCCTATACAGCGGTGTGACATGGTGTGGTGAAAAACACTGGCAGCTCTGACGACACCAGACCGACGTAATTTTTAACGATGGGCCGTTTCAGGCGGCATGTCATCCTGAAGGCACACACTGCATTCACAACCTGTTGACTCTTAGCCGGCACGATGATGGGGCAGTGGTAGGCGTAGCAGACGCGCTGCTGTGGCGTGAAGCTGGTGATTACGGCAGCGGCACTGCGGCGATGGCAAGGTATTCGGATGCTAACAGAACTGCCGCAGGATCCCAGTATCGGCATAGCGTCCGAGGGACCAGGCACCCAGTGCGTCTGGCTGTGGGTGGTCGGACGACGACAACCCAGCAACAGGGATGCAGGCGGGGGTTGGATGGCATCATTGGGACACCAGAGGCTGCATACTTGGTGTCCTGGGAGCTCGCAGGTTCAACAGAGACCCTCACGGAGCCAAGCAAGCTTTCTCCTCGGTTGGCAGCATCGGCATGTTGAATAACAGATGATGGTCGAAGGTCCCAGACTGTAGTCGAGGCTGCTGTGCATGTATGGGCATCTCAGGTGTGCGCAGCTGACAGCGTAATTGGATGCCTATGAGCCCAGAATGGCAGCGGCGTCCCTGGTGGCCCTAAGCCGACGGCTGGATGGCTTATAGTCGGGTCATCGTAAGCTGGGGTGTCGTCAGCTGCGGTGTGTCATCCCCACATTGCCTCAGCAGTGGTAGTTCACAGGTGCTGGTGCACCCAGCGGACAGGCATATATATAACACAGCCGGAGCCATGCTTTTATTTGTTTACGGGGCGCTCTTAGCCATTACGACCATTCCGCATCCCGGCCTCCCAGTAGGCGGGGAAGAGGGATCACGCCCTCTCAACGCAGACATGACCAGCGCTTACCGAAATTGACCAAATCTGTAGCTCTGACCTGTTTATCAGGCCGCACCGAGCGTAGCCCCAATCTGATTTACCAGATCGCACCGAGCATGTCCTACCACAAGGCCTGAGATCCTAGCACTCAGTTTACCAAGCGTGTGGTCTGGCCGGAGCACTACCCACACCCCTGATGTCATCTCGGGGACGCCCCCAGAGCAGTGCCCTGCTCACCGCCCGGCTCTTCAGCAAGAGGGGGAGTCTCTCCGAGCCTCCTCCAGCATGCGGAGTCAACCACTGACAGCACGAGTCCAACCTCACCTGATCCGATCCGTACACCAGAGAAAATCTCCGGATGGGCCAAACAGATCATCCCGTGCTACCTCTTATTTTCCATGGCACTCATGGGTTTTCCAATGCCTGACCGCCAGGGCCCCACCCACGGGCAGGGAGACGCGGAGAATCTCTGAAAATTAGTGGGTACCATCATCCTAGTCTGGTTTTATACCCTGGTTTTTCGTCACTGAAAGCCGTGCTCGCCACGCCGTCCATAAGGCAGGGCCTCGCTGACGTCAGACACGCGTCCTTTGCCATACAGAGAATTTCTTCACAGGGAAATTCCTGTCTTGGGCCCCAATGGCCTGAATGCCAAGACGTCCAACACCCCGCCAAGTGGTCGGGCCTTGGTACTAACTATCGGCCCAAGCCATCACGGCAGACATCCCTATACAGCTACTAGGAAGCTGATTCCCATAGGGTACGGGCGGCAGAGCCCAATTCGTTTAAATAGGGGTGGCACAGGAAGCCTTGGGTTGCCATGGATGTTGAGAGGCTATAAGAGACGCATCACCCATCCTTTCCGGAAATCGGTACGAAGACTGGACTCGGTTACTATAGCATAGTACTGCCACACCGCCTCAAGTGCCCAGCTTTCTTCCTCCCACAGGAGTGACCGTATGATTCTCCCCCCAGCGGACAGGCATAGGGCGCCTTGGTAGAGGCGGCGCATGAAGTTCTGCATCGCATTGGCTGTCTATGTGCCTGCGCAAGTATCGGCTGCTAGGCTGATGACCTGTAGGTCGGCGGTACCCAGGGGGACAACTTACGCCCTTCTGGAGAGCAGTCTGAAGAAGCTTCTGGCAGCATCTGCGTCTCACATGCGGGTTGAACCGCCTCTGTGTCCTCTGCATTGGCAGGTGGCCGGCGCGCACCCTCAAATATGCGCGCAGGCGATAGCGTCTCTGGGTCAGACCGCACCGGCATCTGGCACGGGCGTCAAGGCAGAGGTGCAGGAGTGCGCATATGCATCTTTCCTGATCACCCTAAAAGTACCGTCATTGAGGAAGAATACAGACTCAAAGAATAACTATAGAACTGCAAATATTGCACTGGGGACTGAGGAGACACCTGGGGTATCCATCATTTGCTCTAAAGGCATTTTCCCTAAACCTTAGGGTAAATTGCTTTAGGGCAAATGCCAGTAGGAGAAATATATTTTAGGGAAAATGCCTTTAGGGATTCAGAAATTTAGTAATTTAAAGTAATATTTCACTGCATTATTTTAATAAGAATTAATAATAATTAATTTTTTACTGGTTTCAGTAATTTTATTATTTTTATCACATAGAATTCAGCATCCTAAAGAAACCATTTCAGGCACTGAGTAGAAAATATTTTCTAATTCTTGATAAATGTGTCCCCCTACTCACTTTGCTTTCCTGTGTTTACTTGGCAGTGTTGTGAATTTCTGAAATCAAGTTTTTGTATTAACCCATTTTAAAATGAATGAGAGCCATATCCTACTTTCTTTGAAGTAATGACAAATTGGACTGCCGTCTATAGTAGGATGTTCCTTCGCTTGAAGTAAAGAAATAAAATTGTTTAGTAATCCAAGCGTTAAATATCTTATCTGTTAACAATCCCTGTTCTTCCTGCTGACATAGTGTTATCAAAATGTAACTTAAAAAAATATATAAATGTACTAAATTCTGTTTGTTTGTAGAAAATATAATATTTTTGTAGAATTTAGGAGAAAAGGAAAGGTTATGTTATGCTCGAATTTCTAGAACATAATCTCAATAATATAATTTGAACCACTTATAGGTGTGGGATATTAATTAATGCTTATCATGTCAATTGAATTATATAGGTTTTATGGAGTCAACAAAGAATAACTAAAAATGACATTCCTAGGTAAAGGTTTTTGTTTACAAGAAAATATTTTGATAGACTGAAGCATTTGTTCAGCACAATATTTTGCACAGTGATGAAGTGTACAAACTTACAGTGGAAGAAATGGCTTGACAGAAATGCATTACTTTGGGAAAATATTTGTTCTAAAGCTGGTAGAAATTGTTATCTAGAATTTTTCTTTATCGGTTTTTGATAAAAATCTTTAAATTTTAATAAATATTATTAGCTTTTGATGTATCTCCCACACCCTTAAAGGGGTGGTTCATGCCATAAAATTAGTCACTGTTACAATTTGTTATTCTGTTGATATAAAATGATAGAGGGTTTTGAAATGATGTTCCCCACCACTCCACAGACCTGTATATATACCGGGCAACTTCCAGGAAGCCTTTAGCTGAGAGAGATCTTTGGAATGGGAAGGGTGCATCACCTCACTCTGTGATGGGACCTCGGCACTTGTGGGAGTGTGAGAGCTGCCCCCCAACTCCTGCACCCTAGCAGGCAAACTTCCTGCAGCTATATTGCCAGACTTCCCTGTCGCCCTTCTGCCACCCACTCAGGTAGGCTGGTTTCATGCATCTGAGCAACTCTAACACTCACCCGCAGCGCATGCCACAACTTGAGCTGTGGTTTCTTCATGTTTTTCTAGAGTCCTGATAAATTTCTACTTTCAGGTACCACACATATACAAAAAAATTGCCACTTGGCTTCTTTGTTTAAACTGTCAACATTAAACTACATTTTTTCAACTTCTTATCAACTTTGTTGTATTTCAAAAAGCCTAAGAAAAGTGTTTACAATTTTTGGCTATATTTTGGTCTGATTTATAACTTAAATGCATATTGATAATGGCACGATTGGTAACTATTTTATAGGTTATTCAAATAAATGTGTTACGATATAGCACATTATGCACTTTACGAGTTAATATTTTGTCTCAACTACAACATTGTTTATGAAAATTGCAAGACCCAGAAAGAATGGCTCGAATGAATCCAAACTTGGAGAATGTGGAGAACAGTGTACCAGCAATAAGTGATTACAGTTGCAGAGAGATGGCATACTCGTCGGCCCTGCAGCGCCCTCTCTTGCGTTACCAAAAGTGTCAGTGTTACACCAAGCTCAGTCAGTGAAGAGCAGTCAAAGTGAAAGCAAGTGCGAGTATATCTCGTCAACATCAAAAGGGGGCCATATCAGCATGTGAGTGCGTTCGAATGGGGCAGAATGATCAGTCTCCGTGAAACAGGTTTGTCACACCATGGCATTTTTTGCTTGTACAGGGCATGCTGCTACAACAGGGATGATGCTTTTGTGGAACCAGTAGATATAAAAGGGTTGTACGCAGCTAGCAACAAGCAGGTACTGGACCACACAATGTGACCACAGCACGGGACGACCACCATCTTGTCTGCATGGTTGTAATAGACTGTACAGCCTCATCCACAGTGTTGGCTCGACACTGGAGCACTGCAACAGGTGTAGACTTGTCTGCATTGACGGTTCAATACTGTCTGCTGCAGGCTGGACTGGTGGCACGCTTGCCATTATTGCGTCAGCTTTCATTGTCCGGAAACCACAAAAGCCTCACACTACAATGGGCACATGAATGCTGTCGCTGGCATGCTAAGTGGAAAAATGTAATGTTTTCGGATGAGTCCTATGTCAACCTATCCTACAGTGATGGCTGCATATGTGTTAGATGCTACCGTGGTGACCGCAATCTGACAGCCTGCATTGTGGAGCGGCATAGCGAACAAACACCAAGTGTGATGGTTTGTGGCACCACTGGATACAACATGCGATTTTGACTCCTACATATTGATGGCAATCTGAACAGCAACTACTACATCAAGGAGGTTTTAGAGCCTGAGGTACTGCCTCTCCTTCACGCAACTTCATATGCCATATTTTTGCAGAATAATGCCCGACCACATGTGGCAAGGAATGTGCAAGCCTTCTTTAGTGAACAACAGGTACCACTGCTTCCCTGGCCTGTCATGTCGCCCATAAAAAATTTCGGTGATATGGTTGGTCGGTGACTTGTTTGTCCTGGTCCTCCAGCAACCACTTTTAATGCTTTGTGGACTCGCATACAATCTGTGTGGAGAGAGATTCCCCAGGAACATATTCAGATCCTCTTTGATTCCATACCACTACGTATAAGGGCTCTGATTGCAACACATAGGGGCTTCACATCATACTGAATTCTCAAGGATAGTGATTATGTACAGGTCTGTAAACCTAATCAATTGTTTATTGTCATGTAACTAATCTGTAATAGAAAGTTCATTTCAATCACATGTATCCTTCTTGGTTTTGAATTTTTCACAAACTTTAGTGTATGTTTAACTCTAGACGGAATCTGTACAGAAGGTATTTAACTTCTCGTTTTTGACATGGGAGATCTCGGTGAAGAACAAGCTGGATTTGTCACCTTACCCTTCTGTTAAAAAACACAAAAATTCCAACATACCACAAACACAAAAAAATATTGTTGTTTTTTTAAACTTTTTTATTCACCTACCATTTCAGTTTTCGTTATGGCATTTTAACTGTTACAAGAATTTTTATAACACATAAAACCAAAAAAATTATTTTAGTAATTCACATAGAAAATTTTTTTTGTGTTATGGCATTCGAGCTGTTTCATTTTTTGTTACATTTCAAAAAACATTTTAAAATAACAAACTGTAACAAATTGTTCAACAAAAGTTAATAAAAATGTTGTACAAATTATTTTAAACTGAACTCTTTGTGATTTAGGATTCAACTCCTGGCTAGTTCAAATTTCTGGTGATAAGTCCTAATGTTGACTCTAACCAAAAATATACATATATATATCCTTAACATTATGTAACACATTCATGTTACCCCTTCTCCTCAGTCACGCACATTTCAACCTCTACTGCTCGCCTCCCCCAAGTGTAATTGTGTTGTTTTGGAATACCAATATCGTGTAGAGCCCCTGCGAGCACGCAGAAGTGCCACAAGATGACGTGGCATGGACTCAACTAATATCTTAAGGTATGCAGGAGGCAATTCACACCATGAATCCTGCAGGGCAGTCCACAAATACAAAGGAGTGTGAGGCGGTGGAGATCTCTTCTGAACAGCATGTTGCAAGGCTCCGAAAGCCCATATCAATGATGGTCCGTTGAATAGTTTGTACACTGGCACTTGTTGATGGCCCAGCATTGAAATCTGCACCAATTTGAGAAAGGGTTGCACGTCTGTCACGTTTAATGATTCTTGTCAGTCGTAGTTTGTCCCGTTCGTTCACGAACTTTTTCCAGCTGCAGCGATGTTGAAGATTTGATGTTTTACTGGATTCCCGATATTCACGGCACACTCGTGAAATGGTCGTACGCGAAAATCCAAATTTTATCGCTACCTCGGAGATGCTATGTCCCATATCTCTTGTGCCGACTGTAACACCACATTCAAACTCACTTAAATCTTCATAACCTGCCATTGTAGCAGCATTAACCGATCTAGCAACTTTTCCAGATGTCTGTTGTCTTATATAGGCGCTGCCGACCACATCATGTGTAACTGTAAATGACAGGTGTCGCCAAAGAAATTTCATTTATTTTTTATTTCTCTTTTTGACCTTTTTTAAGAATGAGGTTGCCGTGATGCCAAGGTCATCTAAAGGTTAGCCCACTTCACACTGTTACCCCTGTCGTGGATGGAGGATCCAAAAGAGGAACAAGTATGGTCCTATTGAATAACATTGCCTATCTCTGCAACCTTCTGCCCCAGAATCACAATTTTCCTATTACTCGCATTAATGATTATGTTTTGAGGAGGGATGATACGTCAGAGCCTTTTTTTAAAACTAGAAAACAGTAGGTAACTCTTTTACGAAATGTTGGTTTTGTAAGGCCATGTTTCCCGGTATATAAATAATCTGCTAGGTCTACTGCTGTAAAATAAATATTTGTATTGTAAAGTATATTATGGAAATTAACTTATAGTCAAGCAGTAGGCCTATATGGCAATTTGTGAAATAGGGTCTACATACAAATGCATGTAAACCTTTTAATGATCATTTACAACAGTTACTAATCAGTGCATTTAGATTTTTTCATAAAATTGTATGTTTATTTAGTGACACTGTCATAACACTATTTACATTTAAAAAAGCATTCACATTAAAAAAAGCCAGTTTTTCTATTATAACAAAATAATTTTATGCCTAACCATTTACTTAAAATGATTGCATATTTTCTTTCACGTTTTGTAAGCTGTTCTTTTATTGATATCTTACTGGAATAGTGCTGTCATTGTCCTATGCTTTGCATCCATGATTAGTGTATGTTTATTAAATTCTATAGCCTATTTAAAAAAATTTTATTTTAAATTTTGACTGGCTTGCAAAACTGCCTTAGAGTAGCAACAGTTTGGTCTTGGCTAGTCAGTAAAACACTTTTCCGACTTTTCGACATGCATAATTGCACACACAGTTACAGAAGCAACGTCCAATGTAATTTGTATAACTGTGGGTAAAAAAGAACTCCTGAAAGGGCATCATGACATTAACAAATTTTTTAATTACATAGTTTACAAAAGTGTGCTTTTTTTTGTTAGATTACATTTTCAACAAAGTATTTTGCATCAGTAGTGTTTCTGCCTGTGCCACGGGGCTTTCTTTCTTTATTGCCACGTTAAAGCAATTGCTAAAGCCATTTAAATGTTATTCTATCATTAGTGGATTTTATGCAGAAGAGATCCAGCCTGCAATGTTTGTGGATTTGTATTTTGTGGAGAAAGTGTTGAAATGGTGTAATAGCTGCCTGTATGTGCGGTAGCTGGAATACTCGAAGCATGATGACTCCTGGATGAGCGAGAAGAACATTTTGACATGAAATTTTAAAACCTGGTAAAAGTTATATTTACTATAAATGTTTAAATAAATGTCATCTATGTGCAGATAAGCTTATTCTTTCATTTCTCTCCCTTGGTTCACAACGTGTGCAGGTTGAGGGTGCAGAGATAGGGCTGTGTGTGTACATGCGTGTTTGAGTGTATTTTCATTATCAACTTACATAGGGTTGAAGTCACGTAATACCAGTGGGTTTGGAGAGGAGCTCTGCTGCAGCCACAGCTAGAGGAAAGATTCAAAATATGTGAAGCCCACATCTCTTCAAAATAACATTTTTTTTGGCCAGTGGCGGCTACAATTTTTGTTACTCATTGAGTATTAACTTTTTTTAACAACAATATTTTTGGGGACTGATATTAAATATTATATTTAAAGTGGCATTCTTTTGAAGACTGACATTAAATATTTTTGCATTTACTGGCAGTAATTTTTACCAGGAATAATTTTTAAAACTATTTTCATTAGCAATTTTGAAGACATATAATTTTTTTTATAAGACTGATTTAACATTTTCTCCTTACCGACAGCTTTTTTTTAACCTATTATAAATTTATTTTGAATCTGATAAAAATCTATTTATGCTTAAAAAATATTTTTAGAGAAAATACATGAAGGGAAAAAAATTTTATATGAAATATGTTTGTATAAAATTTCATTAATTCACATACAAAAACTATTATTCTTCAGGGTTTTATTGCAAATAGATTAAAAAATACTTTCGATAAGGTTTTTTTTTTTTAATGCAGCATGGCTTCCACAGGTTCTTAACTTCAGTGTTGCACAAAATGGTCTCTCCTTTTTTATTAAATGTATCATGGGTTATCATAGCACCAAAGGTTGTAACTTCAGTATCACACAGAGCACAGAAACTTCTCTCTTTTTCACACTCATGAAGTCTGGAAGAATATGTCTTTAACGAGTTTATTGGCAGGCACGTTGTTTTAGAAGGTCAACAATGTTCACTCTGTTGGAGCACATGCTGTGATTTTTGGTATCTTCCAATCACTAATTTTGGATATTCTTCGATGATGGCTTTCTCCAATACGAAGGGCTTCCTGTCATATGGAATATCTCCCACCTTAATCTGTGTGTTTAGTACATTTTTAGGTGCTACGTCTCTTGCATGTTTGTGCTGCCACTGGCTAGGAGGGGAACTCTTTGAAATTTGCTCGACGGTGAAAGAGTCGAATGGCTGAAAACGGTTGTTACAAAACATTTTTACCACCTTCCACATAAAAAATAGTTCACAAGCACGGCAGGCCGGCACCGCTGGCGAGGTCAGTGCACACACTACATCTCTGGTGACAGTCGTGAAATTTGTTGTGACGACTCCCTCACTGGTTGCAGAAGTTGAGCAAGCCTTACACCAACCTGTGCAATGTGGCGTGCTGGGTACTGAGGTTGTACACCCTTTGAAGCACTTTATGCAGAGGAAGCAGTCCCGCACATCTTTGTTGAGTTATAGGTATTTCGGCAAATACTTGTACACAGCCGAAATTTCATGAGGGGCATACTTGAGAAGAAATTCATTGGACAGGTACTGTAATTTTTTGCTTTTATCCAGTACAGACAGATACTTGGGCTTCCTGTACACCAAGATTGTGGATAGCATTTTCCGCTCACTCAGGCAATGCGTGTACATTGTCGTGAATAAAAACTAAGCACTTCCCTTCAGTGCCTTGTCTTATAAAGTCGCAGGAAAAAAGGGGAAGTCGAGCGAAGGATATGAAATAATTGGCTAGAGCTAAAGTTTGACTACTAAACTGCCAATGAAATGTTAGGGGAATGGAGGGAGAATCGAGTAAAGGTGAAAAATAATTAAATAATCAGCCAATAGAAATTGGGATTGAGCTATCAGCAGTAATAGGAGTGGTGTGATATAAAATCAATGAGATATTAGAAGGAATGGGTGGAGGTGATAATCTGCCAATAAAATAGTGGTGTTGTGGAGAAAGGGGTGGACAGAGGTGAGCAATTGACCAATAAAATTTTATTGTGGGTGGTGGTCGTGGGGGTTGAGATACAGGTAAGTAATTGGTCAGTAAATTTCAGGTAGGGTTGTAACGTAAAACTAATGAAAAACATTGGTGAGTGTCAATTGTCTGCTGTTCTTCATGTTAGTAGGATATGTACTCCACCATATTTGTTTCGTACCCCAAACCTCTTTAAATTTTTTCTGAAATTCTTAAAAAAATTAAATTTTTTTTTTGTTTAGATTTTTTTATTTAAAATTTAAAATCACGGTCATGAGGACAAGATCACAGGCACCGGGTCAAGGTCACCCAGATCTAAAATGGCTACTGGATGACATCATATTATGGCAGCTAGCAAATGCCTGGCTCCTGTCCCCGATCCCCTTATGACCAAACTGGCTATATAATTTTACTGTTGTGACTATAAGAAAATTTTCAAAATTAATTAAAATATCTGGCACATCCTATTTGTGTTATTTTATAATATGTATATGTGTGTTTCCTTCCTTCATGAGCTTTTTTGAGATACTTGACAATATGCTGATAAAGTCAAGATTCGTACATAGGGCAACTTACACTTTGACCTTAAGAATGTTATGAGGCTAATAATCACTGATGCCTAGTTGCAAACACAGTCATGGTGGTTGAGCAAGAGTGATTGACTGATAATGTCAATGGCGCCACCTAGAGGCCAACAACTTAAACAAACTTGGCTGGCGACTGCAACACCACCTAGCAAATAAAGTAATAAAAACACGTCTGCCGATTACAGTGCCACCTAGTGGTAAACACCAAAAAAAGTAAACTATGGATACAAGATGACCGCCCGCAGCAGACGGAAAATAGGTAACCAAATGTAGCAGGAGATGAAAAAAAGAAAATATAGTTACCATAAACGAAATTGCAGAAGTAATGTCAGCATACATCAAGTTCAAGGACACATCTAAGATGACTGGAGCAAATTAGTATACCCCTTTGATGCAATTCAAAGTTGGCTGACGAATCCCATAGACAAAATGGCTATAACATGATGGCTACTATGTTAGGAGGGTCAATGATAAATCCAAGATGGCAGACACAAGTTGGCAGACACCATCTGTCCCAGTCAAAGATGGCATACAAATCCGAATTAGGTGTTGAACGCCCTTGCCCTCTGATGAAATAAAATGCTGCACTCTTAAACCAGTTTTGATTTTTATTTTTACCATATCATTGGATACTGGAAGTATGAAGGGGAAGTGAGAATTTAAAAACAAATGTTATTCCTTGTTTCAAAATCAGATGTATCAGTGGCACGCAAAATGAATAAATTACACTAGTTTTAGTATTCTTATAGAGCCCATCATACATAATGTATAGTGACTGAATCAAAGCTATGTTTCAAGTCAGGATAATCATGCTGTTACACATTTCACCATTTGTATTTTGAAGAAAATGCACTCCCAACAGCACTGAAGCTCAAATTCCTAACAAGCATATGACTATCTAAGGTGCAGGCACGGAATGCCAAAAATTGGCATTTAAAGCAAATAACAGGTCTCTTATAAAGAGAAACAATTCACAAAAAGTTAGTTATCCCATAAGACCACAAGTGTGCATGAGCAGTGTGTTGTGAATAATCTCGCAAAATATACAGTGCAAAAATAATATTTTTTCTTACCACAATACAAGATATTTTAAAAAGATAAATCTCATTACTAAAGGTTATATCTAATAAGCTAGTAAACAGAGAACCATGCAGTAAAGAGTGAAATACATGTCTGACAATAATTTTTTGTTTACAAGTACCACAAATGCTCTGTATGCCATCCCTCCCACAATGGGCTCTAAAGCACTTGGGTGCAAACTTGGTGCTCATTTGAGCCATGCCGGGGTTCCACATTTCAGCAAGCATGTCTGTTCACAGATAAGAGAAAATTGAAATGCTTCTCTTGGTTGCCCCTAGGTGACTCTGGTGTGTAGACTGTGAGTTGCCAGCAGGTTAGCTCCTTTCAGTATGCGTCGGGATGACGAGACCACAACAGAAGGTCTTTTGTGTGTTGCATTCTCCAGTTCAACAACTGCAAGTCTGTGACAACTGTGCAGCGTGATTTTTGGTAAGAGTGCATCACTGCATCCCCTATTGCTCAGAGCATTCAACGTTGGCACAAGCAGTTTTGACAAACAGATTTATGTGTAAGGGCAAATTAACAGGTCGCCCCCGTGTTTCCGAAGAAGACGTAGGGTGCATCGGGAGGAGTGTTGTAAGAAGTCCACTAAAGTATACTCATTGCGCCAGCCGAAAGCTAGCCATTGCCCATATGACTGTCCAGCATGTTTTGAAATGGCATTTGTTATTCAAATCATACGGGATTGAACTTATACAAGACCTATGCCAAGGTGATAAACAAGGATCTAGGGTATTGTTTTATATCCATTCTCGAAAATGAAGTGCCTTTTGTTTCATGCTTAGTGTTCAGTGATATGGTCACATTTCATCTCAGTAGTATGGTGAACTGCCACAACATATGGATATGGGGATCATATCAGCCACATGCTTTAGTCCCCTAAAGTGAATGTGTTCTGCGCAATTTCCCGAGAAAACGTTTATGGTCTGTTCTTTTATCCTGCAACATTGTCATGGGAAACTCATTCCAGAAAATTTTGCAGAACTGGCTTTTCCTGCAGTTACAGGCAGATTCCGCTGATTTTATTTTCCAGCAGAACAAAGCACCACCGGCACTTGCAATTTTAAACATTTCTTAACAATGAGCTTCTGAACTGATGGATCGACCATCAAGGACCTGTTTATTTGGTATTACATCACTGTCCACAGGTCGATGAGTTCTCTCTATGATTTTTCTTGTGAGGGTTTTTGAAGGATTCAATTTATATGCTGCCCCTTCCTACAACAATGGATGAACTTCAAAACTGCATAACAACAGCAGTGGCTGCAGTAACACTAAACATGCATGGTAATGTGTGCAATGACTTTGACTATCCTGAAGATGTATGCCAGACCTCTACAGGGGAGCATATTGAGTGTTTGTGATAATTGTAAGAAAAACCTTATTGTCAGACCGGTATTTCACTCTTTGATGGATGGTCTTCTGTTTATTAGTTGAAAAGATTTAGCCGTTTGAAATCAGATGAATCTTTTTTGAAACATTCTGTACTATAGCAGAGAAAGGATTTCTTGTTTTGTTTGGAACTTGTTATAATTAATTAATTAATATTTTTCACAGTTTCCTATTTCTGGGTGTACATAAAGTGGTAGCAAATCTGTAATTGCTATTCTTATAATTACATTATTAGATTAGAAAAAATATTGCTATCAGAAAAATTATAGCCTATGTGTTTATATTAGGAACAATTATTTAAGTGAAATTGATTCAAAAAACTTTATCATATTATATATGTTTCAAAGTTGCCTACTGTTCAAACCAATTATTTATTCCAGATACAAATTTAAAAAGCATAAATGTCATTTTAAAAAAATTTTAAATGTTACATTTACACCTTTTTTAAGTTTATAAAGTAAATTTGTTTGGTCATGTTTTCATAAGGCAACTCTAGTTTTTATTTAACTTCTAAGTAATTTTATTTTACATACTCAACATCACATTTGTTTTTACATAATTCCAATTAATTAATATCATATCCTTTGTTTCAGGGAAGAATTAAAGCAAAGATGTTTGCTGTTGATAGCGCCAACAAAGTAAGTACATAACATTTATGAAAAATATTTGTATTGTTAACTTTGGTATGGATATTACTACACTTGTGTTGATCAGCTCTGTTTTAAGGAAATAGCTTCATTCTAACTTATTATTTTGGTTATTGGTACTCTTATGCTGTAATAGAATAAAAGGCAAGGGCAATTGATATATATTGTTGAATTTCCTTCATTTGATTTCATGTGAAAGCAAAACAATATATGACAACCCTCTGTTCCATGCAGGGAGTAATGTAGGCCCCTTGCCTCCCTTACTGTTTTTACTGAAAGATTTCCTTGTCATAAGAAGCAAAGATTTAAAGGATTTTCCTTGATATTTTTTTATGAAGTCAGTTTCTATTGCAGCTAGGATCACATAGGCCCTAATATAGCTAAGCATCTTCAGTTAGAGGTTCAAGAAAAATGGGAGTGCTTCTTCCAAGTTTATGGGCAACTAGCCATATTATACTTACAGCCCAAGCTTACATTAAATTGACTAATATATTAGATGAATCTTCTTACTTTCTTGCACCAGTTTAGGCTTTTTAATAATGAGTTGCAAATTATAACTTAGATTCCTGTATATGAACATTTTTTTTTGTATATCTTTTCACTATCAAACAATAATTTTCTTCCTTTTAAATGCAATTTCTCACACATGTAGGAAAACACATACATAAGTTTCTTATCTATTAATTTACAAAAGTTTTCTTTGTCATGTTAATTTTAAATACACATGACAGGAATTCTTTTATTAGAAATAAAAAAATTAGTTTGTATTAAAGTATTAGAAAATACATTATAACATTTAATATACAACACACCTAGGTGAACAGTTTGGGTGCCCATTTATTCTCATTCTGGCATACTTTACTGAATTTAGGGAGGGGCGATGTATACCTTCCCCTAACTAGTTGTTACGCCATTGGTGAGCTCAACAGTGATGTGTAGACACAGAAAAGATGTTGTAGAATTTCTTACCTAGCCATCACTGTATACACAGATCAGCCATTATGTTTTTACCACCTACCTAATACGGTGTAGGACCACCTTTAGCCCACAGAGCTATGGCCACTCGGTGAGGCACCAATTAAATGAGGTGGTGGAAGTTATCCCGGGGTATCTGATACCACAAGCGCAACAGTAGGCATTCAGTGCAGGGTGGTGGTGATGTATCACAAACCTGTTTCTCCAAGTTGAGCCACAAATGTTCAATTGGGTCCATATCTGGGCTCTTCAGGGACCAGGGCATTCATGTAAATTCACTGTCATGTTCCTCGAACCAGTCCTTCACAATCCTTGCTGTGTGGCATTGCAAATTGTCCTGTTGGAAATGGCCTTTGCCAGCAGGGAACACTGTTGACATGAATGGATGAACTTTGTCCCCAATAACATCCAGATAATGGACAGCTGTCAGGGATTAGTGAACTGGAATAATAGTTCTCAATGTTTCCCACGAAAACATTACCCACACCATCACATCTACTCCTCCGACCTGTCTCCACCCAACATTTCACCTAGGTACCTCCGATGATAATCAGGGTACACACGCTTGGTCATCATGTGTAACAGTGATACTGTGGTTGCTCTAAACAATTTGCAACAGCCAACTGCTACTTTTTTATATGTGCTTACAACAGCGGCATTTGAGTAACCAACATGACAGACTTTTTCAGAGATGCTGGTACCAAGGTCACATTATGACTTCTGTGAAACTCTGATAGATTTACTGCTTTTCCCATTCTGACACCATATATACTGTGGACCTGCCCTATATATGTCATGCTGTCAGCCCCAGCGCATCATGTGTAACCCTCTGCATGAAAAATGTTCTCAGGTCAGGATGGTCATAATGGAATGGCTCATCATGTTTTTAAAACATTCACAGGACACTTTTATGTCAAAGAGATGGTGGGGGGTAGTTCACGTCTCCTGTGACCCCCCTCTGTATTCACTGCTGAACGAGCTCAAGATTAACTCCCCAAGAACTGCAAATACAAATTGTGCTTTCTTATGTAGGATGTTTGAAACTATCAGTTTCTTCTAACAAAATTATTGTTGAGATGCTCCGAAGCGATAGCAGACAGTCCCCAGAAGGTTGTTGTTCTCCACCCTTCCATTAAGAAGCGCTACTATCTGAGACATACCCCAGTGCAAAATAGATCTTTCTACAAATATGTTTTAGAGTATAAAATATTTCAAAGGTTTTTATCTATTTATTTTAAAAGTAATCATGTTTTTTTTATACGGGGAAGGCAGTATTTCATTAACTGTAAAATTATTTTCAGGAGTATGTAAAAAAATTTTACTTTCCAGTGAAGTGTGCCAGTTTCCTCAGGAAAACATTATATTTGCAAATGTATAATATTAAAACCGTAAAATTTTACATATTCAAAACAGAAATTTACTGTTTGTAAGCAGCAGCAAAAACATTTTTTTTTCTTTTTTGTGGAGAACAAATACCATCCTGAAAGCATTTATAGTTTTCTTGTAATTTGTGGCAGAAGTTAAAATTGATGGTATAAAAGATCTAGTGAGTCCCTCAGACTCTTAACCAAATGACTTGTCATTGGCACCGTGATGTCACTGGCTGGCAAAGTGGCTCACAAGTGACTGGCGGCATGCCAAGGGGGTAGCACGTGATGTGTCACCAAGTGGAACTTTTGGATACGACCTAGCATATCCCGACTAGGGTGGGGAGATAATTTCCTCGCGCTATGATGCAATGCTGCCTAGCAACAGTAACTATGGGAGCAGAAAACATGAGTTTCAATGCAAAATATCATTACACTGTTTGTTTGTGCGCACATACATTACACTGAAAAACCTTGACACTGACTCCTGGTTGTCTCTGAACTCAGAATTAAAACAAAAATTACATTTACGTTTATAATCACAAGGTAAGCTAAATTAGGTGACCTACCACATGGTGGGGGCAATCACGAGCCCGTGGAGTCTGCCACATCTGTAAGTAAAATGCTCAACCCCTTTACGGATGTGTACAAGGGAGTGCGCCGGAGTACAAACAAGAGGCAATAAAAATTAGGTTCCGAAATGATTAAGATGTTGATGGCATACTATCAAAGTTCAATGAAGTGATGAAGGCCTCTCGCAGCGATACGCGACTTATTTTGGTGAAGCTCTGTGCCGTTGAAACATTTTTCCAAAATTTGTGGTACATTATTTTTCTTATTGTACCTACTTTCATATATCCTAATATTTTCACCTAATTAACTGTGTCAGTACTGTGGTAAAGTTTAGGGCAATGGTGTTTTATTCCAATTTTAGGGCAGTTGTGAATTTTTAGAAAATTTTATTTTAGTCAATTATTTATGCTTTGAAGTTAGTTCAGAGTTAACTTCACTTCCAAGCCTGCAAGGAAGCCGATTATTGCTGCAGACAGCTCAGCTTGCAACTGGGTTTTAGCTGCCATGCTCACATTCCTGAAAGGGTGGGATGCCTTTCATCGTACCTTGTTCACGCTACTTGCCAGAGGTGCAATGCATGTAATTCTTACTGCAGAACAGTTGTGTGTAGTTGTGGACAGTTTTTCGGTACCCCCAGCGCTCTCTAGGAACGTAGGAACGGCTTGTGAACTAAATTTTGTCACCTTTGTGCCCACGCGCAACACACAATTTAGTATCCTTCCGCCACTGCTAATGATTTTTTTTTTGCCAGACTCTTTGTACAGCTGCGGTTGCGACATGACTTATTCACAGTGTTCTCCTGTGTTCGGGGAGGTTGTGGCAGGCGCATGATTCCCTTGTAAGCTATTATTTTGTTTTAGAATTGTCATGTAGAATAGTGCACAGATAGTTTAGTAAAATATAAAGGATTTTAATTTTTGTGACTAATATTTGATGATCCTACGCAGTTTCATCTTTTCTCTTCGAGATGGGTGAGTAAAGCATCAGTCTTTTCTCCGAGAGTATGTGCCATGTTTTATTAACTCTAGAACAGTTAATTAATTTTCCGGACCTTATTTGGTCCTGTGTTCCAGGGGGTTCAACTTTTATACAAAGTTTTACTAATTGAAGCTGTATTCAAAATTTTATTCAACTCTTCAAGTTCAATACAAGTTTTATTTTAAGCATTCAGCTATCAATGTTTTATTTTAAGCATTCAGCTCTCAATGTGTTGATTTAACTATTCGACTATTCAAATTTCATATGAATTTTTGATTGAACATGTCATCATTTCAACATTCCGCTACTACTTTAGTATCATTCCACCAAGTCAGACTATTCTCCAGCCTTTGGTCTTCATCTGGAGATTTTTCAGCTAAGTATCTTGGTATCATCTGGACCACGTTACCACGTCACTCCGTAACTACGTCATAATTACATAATCACTGATTGATGAACTCTTTATTTTTATAATGTTTGTGACATAAAATAATAATTGAAATATCTATCTGCCATTTATGAAATTTTAAATTTGAATTGTTTGCCAATTAAAAGAAAATATGCATTTCTATTGCAGATTAAAGCTAGATAGATTGTACGGGATGCACTTCAGGGTTTCAATGCTTCCAGGGCAATCAGGATTTCACCAATTAATTTCAGTTTATGCTGCAATTATTCTTTAACTCTTGTATTGATTATATTTTTGTCTACATATTAAACTTGGTTAATTAAAAACGTTCATTTGGAAACGGCAATTTTATATCCTTTTCATTTATTAGATTTATGTCTACCTCTGGACAAAATAGCTAATTGAAAAAATAATTACTAAATTATTACTAGAATCAGTTTTTAGGTAAAACATATGTGGTGCTCCCAGTTTCATTTCCAATCAATTATTTATTATATCAAGTGGCCTAATAGTGTATGTGATTATGGTAGCAGAAGAATGTAATTTTTATGTCAGTGTCCACTGTATAATGTTTTGTTGTTCAAGTGATTATTAATTTTATAACATGTTACATGGGCACTGTGTTTGTTTGTTTATCTACTAGACACATAGGTAATTAATTTCTGCCACATTGAGCATGGTTGATGGTTATTTATTACTGAAAATAATATGCTGAACATTTGCTAAGCTTTAATTATTGTATATTTCTCAAGCAAACATTTAAGGACACAAACATTTATTTGCGTTTGAACTAGTGCTTTGCATCCACGGGCGTGTTTTCCTTCGTCCGTGATTAGTGAAGATCTTCGGAACTGGACATCTCCCGCCCCTCCAGCCCTGCTGCTTATCACTTCCTCCCCATTTGAAAGTAAAGCAAACACTAGTGAGGGGAATGAGGAGAGATATATATATATATATATATATATATATATATCTGCTGTCTACATGAATGGCCCTAGATATGAACGCATTAGCTGCCATGCCAGTTTCTCCTTCACACAAACACTCACTTGTGGCAGATGTAAGAGCCCGGATTTATGCATCTGATGAACATACATCAACAGAGTTTGGGCTGTAATTGAACTTGTTTAATGATGCGTATGGAAAATATTAACTCAAATATGTTTTCCAATTGGAACACTTTACTGAGATAATTTGTAGCACAAGTCTTCAATTTCGTGCTCTAAAAATTAAAGACTTGTAGAACACTCCAACAGTGTTGAAATATTACACATACATGTAGATAAAATTACACACAACCTTTATGAGACAATTAATAAGTTACTTATAATGTATTTCTTTACAAGAAAACACCTATTTTACCAATTATATTGTTTATCATGCCTTATAATACAAAAAGTGGCTGAGATTTGTATACTGTAATTTTAACTAAACTGAATGGTTGAGTGGAAATACTTATTTTCTTAATGCTCAACCAATAACATTTGAAAATGAACTATAATTATTGGGAATGTATAACTTATTGTATTATCCAATAGCACAGTTAAAGCAGTCCCGTAATTTTTACGTGAATAAAACATATGATTTTAATTTATTCAGTTTTACTAATTATTTGACTACAATTTTTGAAACTGTAAAAGTATTAGCCTCATATATTTATGAATATACAAATTGTTGGACGTAGAAGTAATTGAGCAATATATAAATGCTGTCATACCTAGAAAAAGAGCACAATATATGAAAAACTAAAATAAAATTTTATGTCAAACTTTTAAGACGAAAGTAATGTAACGTCATAAAATTGGGCCATGTGCAGATATTATTTACTTGTTTATGTATTTGTAAGATGTAATAGGATTTCACAAATATTATTTTTCATTGGTACATTAATTTCTTTAATTGGTATGTAATTCCACTGCTCGTTTAAATTTTTATTTTATTTTATCTTAAACACATTTATGTCTTTCCAGACTGTTATTTTTGTAATGTGTTTAGAAGACCCTAATATGTGAGCAGTTACTGATTCATCGCCATTGTAACTAAGTGACGAGTAATTATTGCTGCTAGCACTCGCATGATTAAGTGTTTGAAAGGAATTTTTAGCCATCTTGGTGTTTGAAGGCAGGACACTAGCCCGTGTGGGTTTAGCAGGCAGAGTTTTAATTTGATTTATATTATAAGGACCTGAGTTCGAACCTGAAAACAGGCCATTGCTAAAATGTGCTGGGACTGTAAAGTCACTACCAACCCGAGAGCCTGAATAGGGAAGCCCGCGATGAGAGCTCCTGCAGCATCCTGGGGGATGTGACTGCCGACAACGAAATCGCCAGGAATGTCTAGAGTTTCAAGAATTCTTTGTTTTTAAATTATAATCAGCTAAGTCAAGAACTATTTGATAAAGAAGCAGAGACAAAATAATTTTTTTATCAAGTTGAACTGACTTTAATTAATTTAACTACGGACATCTTGGCATTTATAATATTTTGCTTAAAACACTGAGCTAGTCTGGAGCAAAGAAACAAATCAATTAATGTATTTTTCTGGATGATGGAAATTTTTGTTGACAAGTCTAAAGTAAATGGAACACATCAGTCACAAGAGAGGATAGTGTTGCTGAGGCCACACATAAAATCTTGAATTTTTGTTGTGCTATTTATGAGTATTTTTCTGTCACACACATACTACAGTTCCTACATCTGGTTTACTAACTGTCACTACATGGCATTAAATATCTCCATCCTTACATGTATATATAACTCGTTGTAAAGCATTGTTACATTTGGCTTCGAACACGTGAGGTGGCTGCACACATCTGGTGCCGTACATACGGCCTAACTACCTACATCCTTACACGTAAGGCTAGCGGAACTGCTAGTTGCTACAGTAATGTAAACGAGCATACGTAATGAAAGCACTATGACTAGAACAGAATATAATAACAAAACCAGTTTAATGTAGTATAACTCGACTTGTAGTACTCCCAGTGCATTAACAATATATTTATAATTATATGCACATATATGTGCATATGAGGTAAAGGGCCCTATGTAACAAATACGGAAATTTAAAGGAGTTATCTTTACCTCAATACCATTATGGCACATAGTGTCCTTTCCTATTGGCTAATTCGCTTATTATTCTGTGTAGGAGATAATGCTTTACACCCCGGAAAAGAGCATAAAACTACAATACGACAATGTCAAAAGCTCAGTTTTGTAAAATATACATTGTGCCCTTTACCTTTGGTGAAAAGATATATTATTTACACATTACTTATAAAATATTCTACAAAAATTTAGTAGTCATTGCCATTATTACACTTATTCAAAAATGGATTATAATACCATCTGAATTAAAAAAAAAAATTATATTTGACAAACTAGTGTAGGAACACAATTTTCTGTTACACACATAAAGTACAGGCTGACATTATATTTCACAGCATGCACACCATGCACAGCATGTTGGCACATAAAGGATGACATTGCACTCGCCTATTCATATATACTTTTATTTAATCAAAAATAACTGAAATGCACATACACTAGATTTTATAGTTTATTATTACAAGCTAATATTTATTTTAAAAACTGAAACTTGAATGTCAGCAACAGTTTAGATGTTTGTCATTAGGTACAGACAATCATAACAAGAAACATGACTCATCTGTGGATTTTAGGGATAATTTCAGTTATCCTGATTTCCATATTTCTAGCTAAATGAGGATCTATTATTGCGATGCTAGCGATCAGACGTTTTTCTCGCCTTCATGCTCGGTGCGGTGGTGCACTCTCTGTGGCTTGGATCCCCTCCCTTTTTCTTCCCCTACTCTCCCTCCTCATATTCCCCTCCCCATTTGTGCATCACATTTTTTTTGTGTATGTCAGTTTATTTAAGTCGTTGCATAGGCCGGGCTCCTTCTATTCTTCGCCCGTCCGATGCCTGCGTCATGTCTTCTGTATCAAGAATTTCATTATGGATTAGCTACACCATTCTCGTTCAGCAGGGATCAGCCGCTGTTATATTAACTTCCTGATACTGCCTTTTGGGCGAGCAACTGCGTAATGGGGCAGATTTAACGGTGAGTCATAGAGATCGTTAGTGTATTTAATTTGGGCAGTTTTAAATGTTTTCTATTATGTGTGGTGTAGTTGTGTATATCTTGGGTGTTCAGTTTCACAAACTTTTTCAAAATTATAGTTTTGGTTGCCCATATAAATCTTTTTTCAGCTCAACTAAGGCGTAGTGTGTCTGTATTTTCCCATGTTTTAACATGTCGTACATCATTCTATTTGGCCTCCCAAGAAAGTGGGTTTTCTTTCATGTTTAATGTTCACGTTCTTCCACGACGCTCATGTTTTTTGGGCATTAGAAATATTTTAATTGTACTCCAGTTTTAAATATTTTAATTGGTAGGATCTCTGAAGGGTCATAAGTGACTGCCTTCACGGCGTTAATTTTTTAAAAATGTAAATTTTAATATATTTTTTAAGGGAAATGGAAGCTTTACTGGGCTTGACAAGCTGTCCGCCTTTCCGCCTATGGTATATCAAATGTGGCACCACAGTCTAGTCATCAATGTGATAGTAATCATAAAGTGTTATGCAGGAAAGAATATTTTCAAATATTGTTGTTTGTAAAACCAAGGTTGGAGGCCAATTTTTTCAGAATTGTCATGCTTTACATTGAAATAATTCTTGTTAAGAAGGCAAGTGATAGATGGTACTAGGTTATCAGAATTGTCATCGTAATGTGATTCTGGTTTAGAATGCAAATAATTGATGGTACTATCATTTATAATTGTAACTTTTTTTTGTATTAAAGTACCTTACTGATGGTGCTATTAATATGATACTGTGTTTTAGTAATACTAGAGGATTGTTGAGATTTTAAAATTATTGTTACAATGGAATTAATTTATTAATTCAGGTAATGTAATTTAAGAAGTGGTGTTGCAAATTTTGTAATTTGTACTGTCAAATACATAGTTGTTTAAATATGTTTTGGCTTAGTGTTATTTGTGCAGTGGCACATTATTTCGGGAAGAAGGCATGTCGTTTACAACTGTTTAAGTTTGCTCATCGTTTTTCCATCCTAAAAATTGTATTTTATTTCAATTTTTGTACAAGTGATTCACGTTATTGTCCCTTGAATATTTTTTATTACTGAACTGAACCAGAAAACACATCATGAAACTGAATACAAAGTTTACATGCCAGAACAATACCCATAATTTTCAGATCCTGTGCATGGGCCTGCATACAGGAATGATTTTCCTCCAAAAACATTTTGCCACCTACAATGTTGCGAAATGAAACTTATTTATTTTATTTCACTGCTTCCTCTGGTGTCAATTTGTAGGTAACAGCAGGATATTTTACTTCAAAAATACCATCATCTCCAAAGACCATCAGGCGATGCTGAGAGCGAATAATGTTCCTTATCCATAAATATCCGAAACGTGTTAACTTCTTACCATTGTTAACTTCAAAATCCTCAATGGCGTTTTGTTGATTTTTGAAACCATATCTCGTCGCTTTCTCAGGAAACCTATTATACCAAATATTGACATATTGGAGCATTACTGCATTTCACATATTGTACTTAAATGAGATGCTGTCAGTTGAGTTGTTCCACTTTTCAAAGAAGAGAATTACTTTCCCCCCCTGGTAGCAATTTTAAGATTTTCTCATTCCTTCTCCGCTAGATGAAGAATTACAAGAAATTCCACTGTCTTTTTTGCAGTGACATTTAGTGCCATTTCGAGCGCTCCTTGTTCAGCGCAGCCATAATCGCTGTCAGGCCCTGTTATTTGTAATTTTCTGTGCTTCAAATTTTGTAGGTTGTCTATCCTCCTGCGCTTTCTTTTATCGGTTGAATGTTCCCTACGCTGTATGCAAGCAATGGTAATGCTTCCGAGATACAGTTGGTTAACCTTTTGTGAATAAAGACTGAGTCTGAGGATCTGAAATTAAATAAGTTATGGACACATCACTTTTTGTTTGATAACCATCTCTCAAAGAAAGGTTAACTCATTTACTAGAGATTAACTTGGAGACAAAATTATTGAAAGACTGCTGAATTAGTATTAACATTACGTAAACGGCTTACAGCATGAGATGCTACAATATTATGAGCTTCTTATTATGTCTTGTCATAGCCGGGCCATCTGAAGAGTTGGTGTGAGATTTTCCTTGTTCTATTAACAACCACTGCAAAAAAAAAAACTCTTGACTCGAATCTGCTATGATCACAAAAAAAACATGAAATGGACCGTTATAAATGTTGAATTTTAGTTCTTTAATCATTTTGTGTATTGATACATCTTTCTGGGCATGTCTATGATGCACAACTTCAGTGACTGCAGCTTGAATACGGAGTTCTTTATGAGATACCGCCTTCGTAGGGCAGGAGGAGCTGGACCACAATACTGGGAATCTTTCGGAGATAATTTTGTAGTATGTGGTTACTGCAGTAGTTGTCAATCTAAAAAATATTTGCAATGTAAGAGCATTAAAAATAACAATTAGGCCTGGCCTGTGCACTTGTTAAGTTCTAAATAAAGCTATAATACATTGTTTTTATTTTTCAAGTATAATGGCAATGGTGAGTTCATGTTATTATGATGGTATGATTGAACTGAGTCCATTGCCGACCATGAGACCAAATAAAAATTGCACACACACAGAACTCAGAAAGATAACAAAAGAAAAAAAAAACCTTTTACAATTGCACAGACAGATGATTAGGAAAAACTGTTTCCTTTTCGATAGAAAATAATTATGTATACAATTAAAATGAGAAAAATATGGACTAACAACTTATTATTGCAAAACAGGACAGACAACAAAAGAAAACCAAAAGAAAAGACAACTCGGTGACAAAAATTAAAACACACAAGAGAACAAAACAGTGAAAAAACAATATTGTCTGTCTCATGTAAGTTAGCGACATTCTGACAGTTCGACTAAAGTAGCGCCAATGTTCACTTTTCGTTTATGTATCCTTTCACCATCAAGTGGGGGCTGTATTTTTTATCAACACGTCAGCTAATCCACTTGCCATTGTACTGTAATGCTAAACAAATTTTAAGATTTTTTAGACTGACATCTGTCTAAAAAAAATTAGTAGGTTATAAAAGCAAAAATATGAAACCTTGCAAAAAATTTAATATTTGCTAACAAACTTTTATTTTGTCCGAGACAGTGAATTTGGGTTAACATTTGCGAGATGGTAGTTGTAGCTATTATCACACTTTGGACGTTATAGCTAAAATATTCGAGTTGGAAATATGTGATGTGGAATAATGTTAGAATTGCTTAAAAACTATTCACACGTGTCCCACTTTCTTCGGAAACAAGGAAATGGGTTTTCTGGAGAACAATATGGCGTATAATTTACGTAGACGAACGATTACCGGCCAAATTTAAATTACTAGTACTAAAAATCGCTGTACACGAAATGAATGTTACTTTAAAAATTATGCAGAGCTCACGGAAAAATAAAACTATTAGTATCTGTTCATAAATTTGTTAGTATGAAAGCTTTCGTCTCTGGCTGGTAATGCTTTGGGAAAGAGCAGATAGATGGCCCGCATGGCATGACAGTGAGGGTTGAGCCGTTTGCATTACTCAATAGATAGCGTCTTTTTAAAAGTTGAATGATCTACTATTACTGGCTCGGAACGACATAAATTTGAAATATATTTTGTCAAATTATTAGAAAAAATAATTCAATAAAATTACGCAATATTTCTGTATGCTTTTGGAATTAATATCAAGCACATATGGATAGCATGGTTGGAGAGGGGGGGGTAGAACGTGAAAAAGGTTTTGAAGTTGCGTTTCATTTGGATACAGATTGTTTTATTGTGCATTTCATTTTCAACACCTATACATTACTACTTTATCGTGAAGTTTAATTTGTAACAATAACAACCACTGTTTTGTGACCTCGTAAAATAAAATGTATTAATTAATCTAGGAACTCTTTCTGATGGCCTTTTTTTCTGCTTGTCTAATGTGCGTCAGCAGTGCACTCATCATAGCCAACGTAATATTAACTTTTGTTAGTTCGTGCATCAGCTGATACAGGAATTTGTAAATGGCACTTTGTTTGTTTCGTATACATAAAGTTGCCACTCACTGACTGTCAGAATCTCGCCAACTTATGTGAGACGGACCATATCAGTTGACACAGCTGAACAATAAAAACTCAAAACACACACACAAATAGGACAAAAACCACAATGAAACAAAAGTCAGAAGAAACTTATTCCTAGTCAGATTATAAAACCAAAAAATTCAACACTACGAACAACACAGGAACCAAAAAAATAACCAGAGGAAAGAATAGATAAACCAACAGAGAGGATACAGTACCACAAAAAAATAATAACAAGTCTTCACAACATTTTGCGGCCTGGAATCTGTCCTCTTCTTCAGGTGAGAGCCAACCTCCCTTGGCACAATCAGTTGGTGTGCAACCGGTCTGGGGTGCAGGATGTTCTGGGTTTGAATCTCAGGTAAGGAATGGGTGTTAGTTTAAGATAGGTCATAAATTAGTTTGTAAGCCGCCCGCTGATAAGGCTTCAGGCATAACACTGGGGGACATTAATAAGCCCCATCCAATCCAATCCAATCCAATTCTTCAGGTGAGACACTGGAAAAACAATCGCAGTAGACTCTTACAGTGTCTCACCTGAAAGAAGGGGACAGATTCCAGGCCCCAAAATGTAGTGAAGACTTGTATTTATTATTTTGTGTTATTGTTTTTTCATTGTTCTGTGTCTTCTCTGTTGGTTTATCTATTCTTTTCTCTGGTTATTTTTGTAGTTTGTCTGTTGTTCGTAGTGTTGAATTACTTGGTTTTATAATCTGACTAGGAATACTTTTTCCTGACTTTTGTTTCATTGTGGTTTTTTTCCTATTTTTGTGTTGGTTTTTGGTTTTTATGGTTCAGCGGTGTCCACTGATATTGTTTTTTGCACTGTTTTGTTCACTTGTGTGGTGTTTTCGTCATTGTGTTGTCTTATCTTTTGGTTTCCTTTTGTTGTCTCTCCTGTTTTGTAATAATAAGTTATTCGTAAGACTATCTGTCAATTTAGTTATATACATATTGATTTTCTATTGAGAAGGAAACAACTTTTCCTAATTATCTGTCTGTAGTGTTGTAAAAGGTTTTTTTGTTTTTGTCTTGCTGCGTTCTGTGTGTGTGTGATTTTTATTTAGTCTCATGGTCAGCAATGGACATAGTCAAATCATATCATAATAACATAATAGACTGAATGTAAAGTTTTAAATGCCTGTCTCTCAGAGTTTATAAGCTAAGGTCACTTTCTTACAATTTTAATATTTTCAGCATTTATTTACAAACACCAATAATTTCAAATCAATTTTTGTTTATACTTTTTCCTCCATCATGTCAGCTAATAGAGGTATTGTTTGAATACTCTAAAAACGCCCTTTGTACCCAATGTGGTACTTTTGCGATTCTATGATTGATGAACAGGTAAACTTACTCCGAAGTTATCAATGACCGAATAAAAAGTTTTGAAAAAGAATTTCCATACTTATTTTGTATTAAAATGGTATAACAAAAATGTACAAAAATTGTATTAAAATAATTATGGGTTGCACATCACACGGTTTTCATTATTTTTCACACTCAGTTATTTTCAGTACCAAAAGTTTTAATTATTTCTTTATCATATATGTCAGTTAGTTCAAACAATCAGCAATCATTATATATTCAATGACGGTCCTTGAAATGGTATATGGTCACACAAAATCAGGCAACATTTTTCTCAAATTTTAACAAAACTGTATGAAAAGGGTTGAATCTGTATATATATATATAATAAATTGGACTGCCTGAGCTATTAAACAATATATGTATTATTTCTTTTTTTCTAGCAATTAATTTTGAAAATAAATAATTCAAATTGTGAGGTACCCCACTTAGACACAAAGGGCCAAATGCAATTATATGTTCAAAATTACAACATTTGAAAAAACTTCCATCTGTGTGAAAGGAGTTGCAATTTACATTACACAAACCAAATGACACGTGGTAAATGCAACACGTGATAATAATTTGCTCGTGTGAAACGTGTCAAAAGGCTTAGCCCTTCATTACATCTGGCTCTGAACAACATGAATATCAAGTCGGTATCCATTAATTTAGAGTACTACTTTGCTTGCACTTTAAAAATAAAGTAATCAGTAATAATTCTACTAATTCCATAGGGAAGTATTAGAACTGATGAGTGAGTGAGTGAGTGAAAAGAGATTTGGGTGTATCTTAACATTGAGGTCTTGAGAGCAGTTCAGGGTGAAGCGAGGTGAGTATGGAGCAGCGCCGGAAGGAAAAGGTGGCGAGAACAGGAGATCCCAGATAAAATCAGCCAACCAGCGGCATCGTCCAGCACGATTCCCACATGCAAAAATCTGGGAGCGATCCCGCTGGGAATCAAACCTGGTTTGTCTAGGTGGGAGGCGAGTAGTCTAATCCCTACATCACTGCGGCCCCTGTTAGAACTGATTACATTTTTTATAAAATCTGTTTTTTTCTTCTCACAGTTTGATCAGTCATTATATTGAAAACTGCAGTTTCTGCCATTTAAAAACATTATAACTTATTGAATCAGTTGAAATTTTATTGATTCCAATTTAGAGTGAAACCAGTAATGGAAGTACTCTGTTCTAGTAACCTAGTCCTGTGTGATCCGGTCAAATATGCAGCAGACAATGTCAAAAGAAATTGTATATGTTTTTTACATAGGGTATTAAGCATAATCATGCACTCAGATTATTTCACGAAAAATCATTCATCCTAGTATGATTCAGTAATAACAAAACTTTACTTAACACCTTAAATCTCGCCCGTCAGCTGATGATATTTCAAGTTGTACAATGAAACACTGTATTTTAATTCTTCCATTATGATGTTAGATTCCATGGCATTTGAAGATTTGTTCCAACTTTTAAAACTGACATAATCCTTTGGCATTTCATTTCTTGTACTTTCCCGAGAACATATGCAGCAATATCGATTCCTAGTGCTTGTGAATATCACTTTCTTAGTTTCTTTTCCTATTATACAAGCCTACAAGAAAAACATTTATATGTATGTTAAAGTTCTTACATGTATCACTACATGCTACTTCACAAAAAACATGTAATTTGGCGACCTACATTTATATTTCCGACTTTTTAGGCAAGAATGTTTGGGAGTGTTTCAGAAATATTCTATGCAAATGAAGAATTTTTGTTTATTTAAATTAACAGTAAATATTTAAGGCTGTGTTTTAAGTATTTGCATGATATATTTTCTTGCAATTCCAAAAAGTTCAAGAAAATTAAATTAAACAAACTATTAAATTAAGTGGGGCAGCATACTTACCCCCCCCCCCCCCNTTTTGTATGATAGTTTATACCAAATACAATCGGTTAAGTGGCAATCGAGATTAGAGGAACTCTGTCGAAATATGTATCCCTCTTTTCTGATGCTTACGTTGCCCTCCTTGAAATTTTATGCGGTCTACAAAATCAGGTGAAATAAGTTTGAATATCTGCACCTCAAAGCGTTTAAGCCTATTGTATTTATGAAACATGTTTGTAGCTGATTGTAAAAAAAATTAATTGTCTCAATGTCAGGATACTGGAGGGCTTTAAACAATACAAACTCACTCCAGAAATAATTTTTTATTAATTATAATGGAACGTGGTCATTACCAACCTGAGAACAAAACATAATTGAGTATAGCATTAGAGAGAATATGGGCAGAGAGCACTTGCCAGTTACACACTAATCAACTTCTGATTCCCGAATATGAACTGCTCTATTGCCCCTAGAAATGTCAAAATCGTGTGGCTTGTAAAAAGATTAGCATACCATCCAAATAAATGCATTTCTTGAAATTTTAGTGCACTTCCAAATTTTATGCAAGTGGTATATATTCAAGTTAAGCCATAAATTTTTGAAATTCATTGATCTGTTACCAAACGAAAGGTAAACAAATGGCCATGTCACTTTTTGAAAAAAAGTGTTTTTGAAAGTTCTGGTGGAAAATCTCTAGCTAATGTCAAGGAAATGCACGGAAGATAAATGCAATATTTTAGCCTATGGTTTTAATTATGCTTTATGGTAAAGAAAAATGGAGTGATACAAACTTTGATGCAGAAAAATATTAACATTATGTTTCACTGTCTTTTTAATTTCTGCCATTTTTTAATTTCCAGGTATGAGTAATTATTGCATAATTCATATAAAGTTTGCTCAAAATTCCTTGTATCAGTTTTTTTTTTACACGTGAGGCAGCCTGTGAACGAAAGATATTTTAATACTTTTATCTTAGTTGGAATAACGTAGAGCAACATTTTATTAATAAAACTAAACAAACTAAAAATGAGTCTAAGAAATTTCATAAGCAGAATGTAGTAGTGAACTACAGACCTGTCTGCCACCTACAAGATGCAAAATTTTCCCTTTATTCCAGTTATGTTTTCTAACTGCATTCAGATGCAGATTTTTTCCCCCTCTTCTTTTGTCTTCATGCAAAACTGTATTTTCCAACAATTTTATGCCTTTGCTTTGTAATGTTTATAAAATGTCTCAATATATAAATGTGTATGAAGGCTTAATGCACTGACTCTCATTTGGTGTGCCAATGTAGCCCACACAAATGATGGGAGGTGGGAGCAGAACTGAGCCAAAGTGTACAGGAGAATACTATCAGTGTTACTGACACTGCAAATGCATCATGGTGCGGCGATTGCTACATCCCCATCACTTTGAAATTATCTCCCCTTTGACGGCTCAACTCGGGCAGGCGGAGCGGAAGAATGGCGGCTCCACTGCACAGCTCACAGCTAATGACGAACAGTTCTTTTAAACTCCATTGTGGATGTTATGATTCTTAGCACTAACACTAACTTTTTTTTGCACGCAACAAACAACAAAGGTTTTGCTCTATATCATTATAACATTCTAAGGCTTCTGAATATTAATTTTCGTACCTAAAAACCACCACGAAAAGTTGTGTTTTAGCCATATTCATACCCACAAAGGTACTCTTTAGAGAACAAAGTAGAAAGTGACAAAGTTATACGTGCGTGTACTGTTCCTTATATGTTTTTGTAGCCCAACCCCATAACAACACATTTAGTAGTTTTCAAATAAAGGCTGGATTTCCAAAGCACTGCATGTCTCTTCACGCCCTAGGTAGGCGGCACCCTTAATGAACAACCGTGCCACACACTACAGTACAGCTCCAAATGAAAAACTGAATCATAGCAGATGCAAAAGGCAGTTTGTGCCCACTGCATGCACATTGGAGTATGTAAAAACTTGTTATACAAAACAAGATGTACAAACAATAACAAAACAACTGTTCTAAAATTAAAATACAGTTTCCTACATGCTTTGCTCCACTGCCTTTGAGTAATTAAGTTTATAATTAGTGTTATCGCTAAACGTTCAGGCATGTTCAGCAATGGAAACAGCCATGCATCTAACAGAGCCTTCGCACTGCAGCATCATTTCCTGTATTTTAAATGCTTTTATGTTATGAAACAAACTACTCTCAGAACCCTGCTTTAATATGCTGTAAATTCCTTATTTAGTTTATTATTATGTATCCTGGATACAGCAGGTGTGTTATAAAACCATTGTTTACAATCTTTATGTGGCTGGTGCAGCACTATTAAGTTAAGATCAATGTGTCAACTATTTCCCACACTATTGTATGTACCACTCTACACATTGCCTTATTGGTTTCTTTGGTTTTTGTTGGCTGGGATATAGATTGAATGAAACACTCACCATTTGGTCAGCAGGGATGCTAGGTTGATGGTACCTGTCATGTTCCTGGCTGCGCTACAGCTGCTGCAATGATAGCTAGCTACCTGGCTGGATTATGTGTTCTGGTCACTTGCCATTCCATTTACCTTGGCGGTTGGCTGCTGCGTCCCTTGATGTAAATGCACATGAGAGCAGGTTACAATGACATATACTCTCCCCCTCCCTCCCCCAGTAAGCCCAAACATGACCATGTACACACCTCATGTTGCTGGTAGTTGAGTGGCCTGTGAGCTGCAGTAGACCTGCTGTCCCTTCGTTGGTCTCATTCTCAGCTGGTACACTGCAAGCACCTCTACCTGTACCTGTTGGTCACACCCTTGTTGGGGTGCCTGCTGGGCAACCGCCATAGGTGAGAATTGCCATTCTGCTCTGTGAGTGGGGTGGGGTTGATGGGGCTTGCTAGTCTCTGCCGGTGTTGCCTACGCTGTAGTTTGCTATTTGACCTCTACTGCCTCCTTGGAGAGAAATGTCTTGGTGCTCACCACTTGCTTTGAGGTCTTGGGAGTGGGTGCTCCTCCACCAGTTCTATGGTGAGAGTAAAGTGTGACTCTTGTATCTATACATCTGGATCCCAGTGCCCTTACCTACGGATCTCAGGTTTTTGCCCACTCTTCTCCTCTGACTCACTAATTATCAGTTCCCATTTTGCTCTCTTCCCTGGAATCGGGGAAAAGCCATCTTGCCACTATGTCGAGATCGGACAGGGTGCCTTCTTCCTCTTCTGGTGACATGATGGGGTTCTGATTTGGTGTGGTGTTTCCCATGGGTACTTCTGGCTGTAGGTTATCTCCCTCCACTATATAACAGGGCCTAATGTATGCTTGCCTAAAATAGTCTCTGTGCACTTTGACTTATCGGCTAGTGCCGTTTCTTACTATGTAGGATGATCTCCCTACTCGAGCTTTAAATGTATAGGACCCCTCCCAGCATCCAGCATTACGCAAATCCTGCACAAAAGTTTGTGGCACCCATCTGACAGAAGGTGGCGGCACTCATACACTGTCTTGTATGATCTTAACACTGTTGGTTGCCTGTTGATGATGGGCATAATGGTCCCCACATACTGCGGTTTTGTTAATACTGTATGCATCTCTGCTCTGTGATTACTACTTCCTGTCACTCCCCAGCAATTACTTTACCTGGCCGTGGGAGTTCTGACCTTTGAGCCAGTGCAGCCAGTGTATCCCATGTGGCCATGTTCACCCTTCTCTGCAAATAAAACCAAGTGAATGCATATGTGTGTACCCCTGCATGTGATCTCCCCCTACATGTAACCGCAATTGAAGCTTCAATTCTTGGTTTCGGCATGCCATAAGGTTTGCATGCATGCGATAAATTGGGGTTCTCATATGTTTGTTGTTCAACGGTTGGCACCGCATCTTCCCGAGTCCCATTTTCTGACAGTATTGATTTTGGAAACCCCTATCTCGGGGGGAAAACTCATTCTACAGTAGCATACATATCGTATTGGCTCGGGTATTGCTGACCATGTAAGCATCCCTCCTGCAGCTAAACATATGTAACTATAAATTGTTTCCCATGGTGTGTGCATAGGTACTGTCCCATGATGTTGTACAATCTCATTGAAAGGTGTGTCGGGTTGACTTGGTACCTGTTGTTCCATCTCATCATTCTTGTGTGCTTTCTTTTGTTGACACAATAAACATGCTCATCATTTTCCCTATTGTCTACCATTAGCCTGGGCCAATGATAATATTCTGCTACATGTTTTGGCATCTGTTTCTCTCCGGGGTGACTGGATAGCTGGTGGTCATGCATGTAGCAGTAAACATATTTTCCAGTTCCGGCTACCTAACTGGATGATATTGAATACTACCCTTAAATTCTGTTTATCTTATTGCCTGCAGTGGTCCATTAGTTCATGTGCCATGGGAGATATGTTTTGTGCCTCTTTCACTCGGGTTTCCACAATCATCCACATGTTTGGTTCCTCCATGAGCAGTTTGTTGTGGTTTACGAGGTGTACTTCTGGGAGGTTTTGGGCTTTTCCCTATTTTATAATTTGCTGTCTCTCTGGAGACCACATAATCTCATAGTCACACACTACTTCCATGGCATTAGGGTCGCATGTCAGGATATCTAGTAGCCCAATTTCCATACCTGGTACATGTTCAACCTACCATAAAGTCGAAACAATGCAATAACAAAGCCCATCTCACCAGCTTGCCCCTTTGGCACTGTATGCTATGCAGCCACATCATACATTTGTTATCCGTCCGTGGTGTGATAGCCTGCCCTCTAAATATGCTCTATATTTCCACAGCACACACCATTCACATCTCAATCCTTTCAGTGGAAACATTGTACAGGCAGTCCTCTACTTTCATACACAATGTGTTGCTAAATTTGTGTATGAAAGTTGAAATGTATGAAAGTAGAACCCTTATTTTAATGTGATAAATGAGGTTCCGTTCCTAGATGGGAAAAAAAACGTAACTAAACAAAAAAAAATATTCAAAACAATATATTTACACACAAAGAAACAAGATCATGCATCAAAGTTATTTAAAAGTGTTTAAATATATAGCTAATAGTTCAAACAATTGAAAAGACACATTTTACACACACAAACATTTGACTAATTGCAGTGGGTACATACATACATACAGATTCAGCTCTCTTTGGAATTGTACATAGCCGGTTTAACAATCACTGGGACCTGGTGTAGATAACTTATCAGCTTTGCAGAAAAAGTTATTTAGCGACAGTTGAACGCCACCCTTCTTCTTTTCATACAATTATCTGTAGCACATTGTAGCTGCTTCAACAACTTGACGAACTCGAGAACTTCTCTCTTCATCTGGATCATTTTCTTCAATGATGTTTAAAAAATGTTCAAGGTTTTTTAAAGCATCGTTGATTTTTTTCCCTGTAAGGGTTTTTGTTGGTTGTCCTGGACAGCCATTATTTTGAGCAGCTGTGGATGCTGATGAATTTGTCTCTTGAAGAGCAAGTAGATCTTCATTTGTCAATGGCTCTGAATGTGAGGCCATCAGATCATCAACATCTTCAGAAGTAACCTCGAGATCCAGCTGATGCATAACTTTAACAATTTGTTCTGTTGCACTTTCTGGGGTCTCCTCAAAACCTCTGAAATTTGGCACCAGGTAAGGACACAATTTATTCCAGCAACCACTCATTGTAGATGACTTTATTTCTTTCCAAGAGAGAGAAATATTGGTGACAGCATTAAGGACATTGTAGTTTTTCCAGAATTCTTTTAGAGTGGGTCTTCCATCACCATCTGTTGCCTTGACAGCTTTGTCGATTATTCTCCTCATGTAATATCTTTTGAAAGTTGAAATAACAGTCTGATCCATTGGCTGGATTAAACTTGTGGTGTTTGGAGGCAAGAATATGACCTTTACCTCTGGACATAAATCTCTCAATGCTTGTGGATGTCCGGGTGCATTATCCAACAATAACAATGCCTTGAATGCCAAATTCTTTTGCTTACAATAATTTTTCACTTCAGGGACAAAATTATTTACATACCAGTCCTTAAATAATGCTGAAGTAACCCAAGCTTTTGAGTTCCATTTCCATATGACTGGCAGTGTTTCTTTGGGGTTTCCTTTCAAAGCCCTGGGATTCTCACAGTGGTACACTAACAGAGGTTTTAGTTTACAGTCTCCTGCAGCATTACCACCAATTAGAAGTGTCAGTCTGTCTTTAGATGCCTTGTGTCCAGGTGCAACAGCCTCTTCTTTTGCCAGGTAAGTTCTTGAAGGCATTTTTTTCCAGAATAAGCCCGTCTCATCAACATTAAAAATTTGGTGAGATGAGTAATTTCCCTCGTCAACAATGTTCTCAAAAGTTTTTATAAATTTTTCGGCAGCTTCAGTATCTGCACTGGCAGATTCCCCTGTAAATGTTATGTTGTGCAGTCCTGCCCTTGACTTAAACTTGTCGAACCAGCCTTTGCTCGCTTTAAACTCTGGAGCATTAGCAGCTGACTCACCAAGCTGTTTTTTCCAATCTTCAAACAAACTGAGAGCTTTGCATTGAATTATGGCAAGGCTGATAGGGATATTTTTCTGGTGTTGATCATCTAACCACACTTTTAAAGACTGTTCCATCTCTTCCATCACTGCACCCCGCCGTTTTGAAATTATTTTAGAAGAAAGATTTCCCGAATTTATAACATAGTCCCTTATATTTCCTTTACTTTTTACGATAGAACGCACAGTGGATCGGCTCAGGTTGAAAGACCGTCCTATAGCTGCAAGTGATTTGCCACTTTCCGATTGCGCGATAATGTCTAATTTCGTTTGTACACTATTTACAACATGTTTTCTTTGTTTCTTACACACTGAGTCTTCATTACTTTCGTTTTTACATTTGTTATTCATTGCGCAGTGTAATAATTATGTACGTGAGCAAATAGATTAACAAAAAAAAAACAATGGATACAAAATTAACCTCAAAGGAAACTAGAACTTCCGTTTTTATTATTGTTTTTAAACAGAAACGGCATTCATATGTAGTATTGCCATAGCGTAGTAACACATCAGACATACAACTGCATATTTGTTCAGTTATATCGGAAACATAGTTCTGTATATTCACACCAGAGGTCTCTACGTAGTATAAGTCAACTTTGCTGCAATATTATTTGCGAAGACAAAACCTACAGAATATAAACAATCCATATATCTATGATGTTTACGTTTCTCATGGAGGCATGCGCGCAATATTTTTTTTTGGTTATGTACGAAAGAACGAAGCAAACACGTGAAAGTAGAATTTATGGTGTAAGAAACCAATGTACGAAAGCGCGAATTGTACGAAAGTCGAATGCGCGAAAGTAGAGGACTGCCTGTACATGGAGGCAGGCCATCTTTGCACACCGCATGTACACGCTCCATTAACGAGTTGGGGTGGCAATGCTCCCCAAAGGGGTCTCTGGAATGCAGTGTGCACAATGGCTGCTCCTTAGGTACTCCAGCCATGTCACAAGATGGCAGAGGGTTGACAACTTAGTAGTTTGTTGTTTGGTGTGGCATATATGCATCCTACAGTCCTCTGTGAAGGTGGATGTTTACAGTCACGAAGTTGGGCGCCAAGTGTTGCAATCACCTCAGTGTTTCTGGCTGTCAAAGTGGCTGGCAAGCGACTGGTGGCGTGCCAAGGGGTTGGGGCATGATGTGTCATCACCAAGTTGAACTTATGGGCGCCACCTAGCGTATCCGGCTAGGGCGAGGAGATGAGTTCTCAGGACGGATGGTAAGCGTGGGAAATTCTCTCGGTGGCATTACATTAAACAGACATGTGGTTTTATATAAGGTGCACAAGGATCAACAGAACTAGCTTCCACTGTCCACTCTGTGTGCCTTTGCTGTGACACTGTGCCGCCTTGCAACTGGAACTACATGAACGGAAAACACAAAGTTCAATGCAACTGGCGTTTACTACCACAAATATCATTACATTGTTCATGTGTGTGGACATATATTACAAACATTTCTGAGCTCATGATTAAAACAGAAATTACATTTATGTGTAGAAACATGAGATGAACTAAATGAGGTGGCTTGCATGTGATGGGGATAATTACTAGCCCACGGAGTCAGCCATGCCTGTTAGTATAATGTTTACTCTCTTGTACTGATGTGTACAAGGGATTACACTGGGGTAAAAATGAGATGCAATAAAAATGAGGTTCCAAAATACTTAATACATTGACGGTAAACTTACAAAGTTTAAACAATTGATGAAGGCTTCTCGCAGCGATACATGACTTACCCAGGCAAAGTTCCAGACAAATAACTTAATCATGGAGAATGCAAAAGGCAGCTCGTGCCCACTGCATGGACATGAGGGCATGCAAAAAACTCTAATACAAAACATTAAGTACAAGCAAGAACAGAACAACCCTTCTTAAATTAAAATGCATTTTCCTACATGCTTTACTATGCGGCCCATGAGTAATTAGCACTTAGTTTCTTACTAAAAGCTTGGATGTGTTCAGCAATGGGAACAGCCGTGCATCCAAAAAAAGAGACAACACTTCTGCATCAGCTTCTGTCTTTTATTTGTTTTTTGGGCTGTGAAACAAACCACTCTTAGATACTTGCGCTAATGTGCTGTAAATTCCTTATTCAGTTTATTATTGTATACCCTGCTTAAGTAGGTATTTTTGTGAACATTTTGTTTACAAACTTTACGTAGCCGGTGTAGCACTATTAAGCTAAGACCACTGTGGCGACCATTTCTCGCATTATTGTATGTATCACTATAAACTAAAAAAATTATTGTAATTTTTTATAAATTCTCTGAGGCTGCTAACATTGTTGGATATAGCATTTTACCATTTTTAAAGATTTTAATAATTTCTTAATATTTTATTATCATTTTAACAATTTTATCATATTGATTTTTATTCGTTGTGGGGATATTATTTTATTTCAAATAGAGATATTTGATATAAGAGAGACAATAATTTTGGAAGATTTAATTTATTCCAATTTTTTTCAGGGCCACCCTATGTTCATATCTTCCAGGCCTATCCTTTACACAAGTTAAGCTTCTCCCAAGCTCGCAGTCGCCGTGCAGGCAGCAGCGTGGCCCATGTAGATTTTCTTACAGGATGCCAACTGACACGTAGCATTTTTTTTTTTTTGCTGCTTTATCTGGTGATGCCACACCTGCATTTTGTCTCCTGGCGTGTTTATAATTTTTCCTTGGAGTCAACAGTTTCTACCTCAGTTGCTAGCCAATATATGCCCCAAGACTGCCGTTTGTGAATGTCAGATCCATCTAGCAGTGGTTTCTGAAGTTTAGGTATTTCACCTTTGAGCGCACTATGCGTCCCTTCCCAAAGGCCTTCTACTTTCAACCAGTCGCTGGATTAGACACTAGATACATGACGTATTTGTAACAACAGTATTTGTGTGCAAAATGTAGTCCTTTTGGAATTTTTACTTCAAAATGTTTGTTATACAGTTTAATGCAACGTAGTTTTTTTCAGCATCATGCTAGTATGTTAGTGTTTTTCTTTACCTCCATTATGGGTAAGTGCTGCTATGTGTGAATTTTCCTTTCTCCACGTTTCATGTTAACAGCTTAGTAATGTTCTTTTGCGACCTTTCCAGAGGTTGCAGTTCACCAGACTAGCAGTATGCAGACTCGCAGTTTCCTAGTTTTGCAGCTTCGTAGTATGGAGTTTGCTGCATCTTAATTTTTCTGTGACTGCTGTTCACTGTTTCATTGTGAGCATGACTGCATTTTGGTTTTCTGTTTTCCCGCCTTCCATCTTTTCTCAGGGTTTTACCATGATTGGTTCAACACCCTTTCATACTGAACTTTAATTATCTTCTTATGTTATATAATTAATTATTATAAATGTTGAGGAATAGTTATTTTATTTGTTCATACATACTTATACTTGAGGTTTTCATATAGTAGTTAGCCTGTGTGGTATTTACTTTGTGTTTTTGTGTGTATTATAGCCCCTTTTATTCCCCATTTGTTTACATTTTTATTAGTCAAAAATGGCTAATATTATGGTGCCTGAGTACCTACTACGTGACAAGCTGATTTATAAATTATTAGTTCATAATGTAGATACTGCAGGAGATGTGCCAATTTTGTGCAAAAAGATGCAAAGCAAATTTAAAGATCATGTTCAGCCTTCAGTTACAAATCTGAAAGATATGGACTGGAAGAATGAGTTTAGAATTTGTGTTCAAAAGACTGAACAATTAAATGAAACTGCAGTATCATTGCAGGTTGATCCATGCAGTACTAGCCTAAACAGGCGCTTGTCAAGGTTTAACCATTTAATGCACAGATTCGCCAACTTGTATTTGTTGGGACAATAAGTACACACTTTGTAATTACAAGAGGTATCCAAGTAGCTTGACAATCTCAAGCTAACCAAATAAATTAAATAAACAGTTACATTCTCTGGCTATCCAACCTGTCATCTCTGTTTTCACTTAGCCATCAGCTGATTCTCCTGCTGCTTCTGGTGTACAAGGATTTGAAAATTTAACCGTTTTATAAGTACATTCCCCTCTTATTAACCTCCAGAGCTTAGACTCCGTGTCTCTAGAGTCCGGTTACTCTCACATATCCACCTCACCCCCCACACCACCCATCACCACCATGTTGTGCTTCATCATTTCACCCAACCCCTTCCCTAACTCATCGGTGTGTTAAATTCTGCCAATTCAAATGATAGTGAACAATTTGAGAACGATAGCATTTTAACAAGTGTTACTGTGGTGTCCACAAGCATTTCAAACACACACATTAAACAACCACCCTCAGTATCAATAACTGCATCTCAGACTTTGGGATGCGGAAGTAGACAGAATATTGTTCCTCCTATAGAGTTTCTTGAGATGGCAGTTTACCTAAAAGTTATTTCACCTACAGGCACTAGACCTGAAGTCGTTTAGCCAAAAATTAACTTCATCGAAAAGTGTTTCTCCTCCAGTCATTTGACCTACAGTCGTTTGTCCTGAAATACATATAAATTCTGTTTGAGGAAATGTCTTAACACCAGCAACAGACACTAGACCTAATTAATTTCACCTAAACTTATATCCAGCGAAAGGTGTTTCTCCTACAGTAGTTTGTCCTAAAACACAGATAAATTCTGTTCAAGGAAATGTCTTAACACCAGCAACAGACACTAGACCTACAGGTTTTATACCTAAAGTAGTTTTGCCTAAACTTGACTGCATCAAAAGGTATTTCTCCTACAGTCGTTTGACCTACAGTCGTTTATCCTAAATCAGAGATAAATTATTTTTGAGGAAATGTCTTAACACCAGCAACAGGCACTAGACCTAAAGTTGTTTCGCCTAAACTTAACTCCAGCGACAGGTTTTTCTCCTATAGTCGTTTGACCTATAGTTGTTTGTTTTTAAACACGTTCAAAGTCCTGCTCGAGGAAATGTCTTAACTCAACCAACAAGCACTAGACCTAATAAACAATATATCTCATTTTTAGCTTCTATGGCTGGGCACATGTGAAATTGCCTTCATATGTGTTTCTTTACATGTATAAGATATGGTGGGTTTGTTGCTGGCAGATGTTATCACTTACATAATAACATTGACTCTATATTGCTGTTTCTGCATTTTTAGGCTGGGAATTTTGTAATATTTTCTGTGCTGTAAATTTGTTGATTGTAACATTACATTTTAAGTGAATTTTTTATTATTTAACATACTTTAAATGCAGGCACATGTGTGATATGAGGGTGTGAGTGTGAGAAAGAGGGGGAGAGAGGAAGCAAAATGAAGCAATTAAAGCTTGTCAANCATTTTGCAATCACTATGCACAAAATCTAACATTGAAGAAAACAAATTTTTCGCTTAATTTTTTAACACTGCTGATTAAATATGTTTATTAAACAAGATCTAAAATTTAAGTAATGTATGGCAGTTTTTAGAATAAATAGTTCAGCTGTTTCTAAACTTTTAAATTTTTATACAAAAGCTTAATATAATAATTGGCAATGTAATAATGCTGATAATGTAATTGTAGGTTGTCAAGTAAATAGAAAAGGTAATGACAACACATTTATGCTTCGCTGTTTGATCATTGTAATGTAATTAATGAATATTTTATTTATAAATTGAGAGATATTCCAAAAGAAAGTTGGAACTTATATTTTGATACTGGATTTTATTACAAATGTATTTTGAATGTCATAACTTTAGGAATTCAATACCATAAAGAGATAGCATTTCTGCACAGATATGACATAAAAGTTGATAAGTTGAAGTTAAATGCCATGAGTTAAAAAAAAAAACTAAAAATTGACAAGTAATGTGAAGCTTTCCATATTTATACTACTAATGTGAAATATCAGAAATTGTGTACTTTATAAAAAGTGTACAATAGCGTAACCAAATAAATATGAAAAAATTATTGATAAATATGATTTGATATTAATGTTAACATTAATGTTAATATAAATATTAATGTGTTATATACACTGAAGAGCAAAAAAAAAACTGGTACACCTGCCTAATATCGTGTAGGGCCCCCGCGAGCACGCAGAAGTGCCGCAAGATGACGTGGCATGGACTCGACTAATGTCTGAAGGTATGCAGGAGGCAATTCACACCATGTATCCTGCAGGGCAGTTCACAAATCCATATTAGTGCGAGGCAGTGGAGATCTCTTCTGAACAGCATGTGGCAAGACATCCCAGATATGCTCAATAATGTTCATGTCTAGTGATTTAGGTGGCCAATGGAAGTGTCTAAAGTTAGAAGAGTGTTACTGGAGCCACTCGGTACCAACTCTCGACGTGTGGGGTGTCTCATTGTCCTGCTGGAATTGTCCACGTCCATCGGAATGCACAATGGACATGAATGGGTACAGGTGATCGGACAGGATGCTTACGTATCTGTCACCTGTCAGAGTCGTATCTAGACGTATAAGGGGTCCCATTTCACGCCAACTGCACACGTCCCATACCATGACAGAGCCTCCACCAGTTTGAACAGTCTCCCTACCCGTAAACGTCCATCTGTCCAATACAATTGGAAGCAAGACTCGTCAGACCAGGCAACGTGTTTCCAGTCATCAACAGTCCAATGGCGGTGTTGGCGGGCCCAGGCAAGGCGTAAAGCTTTGTGTCGTGCAGTCAGTAATGGTACATGAGTGGGCCTTCGGCTCTGAAAGCCGATATCAATGATGGTCCATTGAATAGTTCACACACTGGTACTTGTTTATGCCCTGGCATTGAAATCTGCGCCAGTTTGAGGAAGGGTTGCACGTCTGTCACATTTAATGATTCTTGTCGGTCATAGTTTGTCCCGTTCGTTCACAATCTTTTTCTATGTCCCATCTCTCGTGTGCCGACTATAACACCATGGTCAAACTCACTTAAATCTTGATAACCTGCTATTGTAGCAGCAGTAACCGATCTAGCAACTTTGCCAGGCGCATGTTGTCTTATATAGGCGCTGCCGACCGCATCGCGTTACTCTGATTGGTTCCATACTTCTGTTATTTGCATACGCATGCCTATACCAGTTTTTTTGGCTCTCCAGTGTATAAAGTAATGTTTAAAATAAATTATAATGATATGCATCAAAGGTAATTTTCCAAGGAAAACAATGTTTTAAAATTTTGTTATATTTTTTCCATTGAAATCTATATAATATTCTTAAATGTTGTGATGTACTTAATTTAGTAAGAATTTGGAAAATTTTACTGCCATAAAACAAACTTGTATATGCTATTATCAAATGTAGCCGTTAAACTATTCATAGCACATTAAAAATCAGTAAAGGGCCATATAAGTTTCAATGCAAACCTGATATTATATAGCTGTTTCATATTTTTGATATAAAGGTATAAATTAATCCTGGTTTTGGCATAGAAGTAAATGGTAGCATTGACAATTAAAATATATAAATCTTTAAACTTGTTTTATACACAAAAATATCTGAAAAAAATTCTGCATATTTTACAGTACTTCTGTTGTTGTAAGAACATTCTTAATGTTTCCCGCCCTACAGCATTTTAATTAATGGAAATGGACAATGTTGATAAACCATATAATAAAACTTATGTAAACATTTTTACAAATCCTTGACGTAAACGATTTTGAATACAAAAAATTATTCTACCTGAGATACTGAAATGTTTAAATGTCTTTTACATCTTCTACATTTGAAAAATAAATCACAGAGATGTCTTAGAAAAAAAACACACAAATCATGTTTTATTTTGTAGCTTACAGTAATACAGCTTGAATTTGTGTCTCTTCGCTGTCATAAAAATAAGTCTTTGTATTATTTTTTTAGGCTATGTACCTATCTGTAAATTCAAAAATGTCTTTAATTGTTCTTGTAATGAACTGAAAAGGAAAACATATAAGCACTATAACAAGACATCTTAAAGTGCTATATTCTTGAACACCAAGTTATTTGGCCACATTAGTATTGTCTTGGTTTTAATGTTATGCTGACACCGGGTCAGCTATATATTATTTGTGGTACAGCATAACACTATGAATCATGAGTTTGTCTGTTAGCTACAATAAACTGTGATACAAATGGAAATAGAACATTTTCTCAATTGGAAAGACATCATTGACAAAAATGGAGGAAAATACACATAATGATAATGCAAATTAAAGATGGATATGTTGGTCAGAGATAAAACTCCAAAAAAAAACTCTTATCGTTTCGGTTTACAAGACACATTCTTTGATGCAAAACTGTGAGGTCCAAGTGTAACATACAGTCATAAAGGAAAACATGACTGTGTTCAACTGCCTTCACTTCACAATGTCCTGTGCATTTCAGGGAAGAAGTGGTGTATTTTGTGTCAGATATTTTGTTAACATGCTATCAAAAATTTGAGTGCTAAATATTTAAAGTTTTATAATGTAGTAAAACATTTTATCGTAAAGGGTATTGAATACATCTGTGTAATATTACCTTCTATCTAAATAATTCAATGTGTAGAAGGGAAATACTTTTCAACCGTTTTCAATGTCGGAAAAATTTGTTTGTAAACAAATTTTTATGTATCCAGTAAAATAAAACATTTCTTTTTTAGATACCCTTGAAATGTATTACACTTATTCACACCGTATACCAAAACAATACCAAAATTTATATTAAATAATTATCCCTGTAAAAATACATTTAAAACAGAATGTTTTGTTTGACAAATGAATTAAATTTCACCAGTGTGAGATTTGTATTTTATTTAGAACACATTTACAATGATAAATATTTTGAATTACAAAAAAAAAATACTAAAGGTTCAAATGATTTTTTCTCAGAACACTTGTGCCTACTGGTTGAAGCGGGACAGCTTTAAATATGTACACAATTGCTCTGTCATTCAACATGACACAATTAATTACATGCATTAGTAATCTACTCGTGTTAAAAAAAATTTTACACCTTTTTTAACAAGTCCTGGTTTATTTGACACTTTTTAGCTCTAGTACAATTTTTGCACATAACTAATATCAAAACTAATAAAAATTAATCATAGATGGGTTATATAATATCTATGTCATCTGTCTGTTTTCATCTGAACTGCAATGTCATTTGTTGTAAACACTTTATAGTATTAACTTTTTATAACAGTTTGTCATATACCTGCATATTTCAAATGCCACTTGGGATTACAGCAGTTGACAAAATTACAGCCTATAAAATATTTTGATTCAACACGAGATAGTTTTATGAATAATTATTTTTCAAATGTTCTATTTAGAGCTGCTGTGAGTAAAAAAATTATTAGAGTAATTATTATATTTTACCCCAGTATTAAATACCTATAAGTGTCTTGTATATTAAAATGAAAAAATTAAGTATCTTAGTAATTACAAATTATGACATGTAAACAAGAACCTAAACTTGTCTGCTCAACGTGCTGATTCACAATAGACCTTAGTGTAAAAATTTTTACTATACGTTTGTAACTCAGTCAACTCCACCTGTCAACCTGCATAATAATTCATGCCTGCATCTTGCAAACATAATATCAAATAACTGGCCCGTTCAGTTTGAATTTCTTCATACTCGACATAGAAACATGCAGCGTCAGTATTACGAACTTTCTCAAGACTAATGGTTAAGTGATCCTGAAAGTTTCTTTCAGATAATGTGTTTTCTTCCATGCTGGATGAAATAAAAAATAAAATAATCTCCTTTCAATGGTTTAAGTGAAGTGGTATTAAACTTGATGTGCTGGAATCTATGTCTGCACAGTTTAAATATGCCAGTGTAGAATGTTCATTTTCCAAACTTAAAATATAATATATTTCTAGTATGTTCACAGTAAAGTGAACACATTTAAAATCAACATTTAAAAAAATTCACTGCATTTAACTGCATACATGCTATCACACACTGGCATGAAGGCTCCCTGTTTAATTGGCAGTGAATTATGTTAAATAGTTGTAGGTATTTTCATTGTATTATATGTGTGTTATGTACCAAAGTTTTTGAGTAATTGGTAGTAGTTATGTACCTCAGTTGCATAAGGTGTAGGTTGGCAACTGTGATCGGTGTGTGTGTTTACCACAAGTGTGAAACAGAGGCAGCAGACTGTTCGGGTGTGCATTAATAGCGGACAAGCCATTAAAATGCAAACTTTATCGGAATACATCTGAGAAAGATGAGTAACCAAGTACATTAAAGTGGCTACGAGGATTGTAGAGTTGTTTCGTGAGTGCAGTGTCAATATTACGAAGTAGCAGATATGGCTACAATCAGTGTAATCGGAGAATTTGTGCCGGGTCGGGATATGCAGAAGACACACCGTGAAAGAATACAGTTTTATTTTATTGATAATAAAATCAAAATGATGAAACAAAGCACGCAGTATTTTTTATAGTCTGTGGAACAGAATTATATGACATGGTTACATCTTTATTGGTACCACAGTCAATGGATAAGGTATCAATAAATGAGGTGTTAACAAAACTCACTGAACATTTTGAGCAAACACTGAGCGAAATCGTTGAAACATACAAATTTCTGAAATGCGATCAGCGGGATGGGGAAAGTATCACAGTGTATCTGGCAGAGTTACAGCACTTGAGCATACATTGACACTTTCTTAATTTGGAGCGGATGTTGTGAGACTGGCTGGTATGCAGAGTACATGACAGGGCGGTGCAGCACACCTTTCTTGCAAAGGACGAAACTCACCTTCAATGATTCAGTTGACATCACCATGATGACTGAGGCAGCAGGAAGGAATGTTGCAGATACATGATGTACTGGCACAGAGGTAAGCCCTTTCAGGGAGGACAGACATTCAGTGCATGCTGTGGTGGTTGGAAGATGCACACACAGACTTTCAGCCAGTAAAGAAAAATGTAGAGTAGGGCTCATTTAAGCAGTCATGTTGGTGGTGTTCTGAGAACCATGCCCCAGAAACATGTAGGCACGTGGCAACAATGTGCTGTTATTGTTCAAAATGGGGTCACTTAGAGAGAGCATGCCTTAAGGAGAAAAAAACAACAAAACATAGATACTAGGCCACAGAGTATTGACAAAAGCAAATCGCAGACATGTAGGCCTCGTACACTGTTAGATACTGTAGAGGAATAAGGTGATGAAACATTAGAAGTGAACAATTTATACAGCTTGCAGGCACTGAGAAGTAAAGCACCTTTTGTTATTGAATTGTGTTTGGATGACAAGAAGCATCGCAGGGAACTAGATACAGGGCAAGTTTTTCTGTAATCAGTTGGGAAACCTACAAGTCTCTGTGGCCTACACAACCACCCTCCGACAATTACAACATTGTCTTGCACACTTGGTTGCAAGAACAGTTGAAGATTCAGGAGGGCAAGACTTTTTGCAGCAGCAGTAGCAGCAGCACTTCCCTTGTTAGTGGTTGCTAGAAAAGGGCCCAATTTACTGTGGAGAAATTGGTTCGACGTCCGGTGGATTTCAGTGGAAGTTATTTTTACAGTTCATAGTGTTATGAAAGAGATGAATGTGCTGCTGGAAACAAGTACATATGAGAAAAATTGTGAAAACATGTGGATAAAGGCACTTATAACACAGCATCCGAAGGTATTTGATAACAGTGATCTGGGGCAGTATAAGGGCCCGTCAGTCGCTCGTGCTCTCCAAGAGGGAGCCAAACCAATCTTCAGTAAAAGTAGACTAGTACCATTCACAGTGAGAGAGAAGTTAGCTACAGCAATTGTCTAACTTGTGTCATTGTTTTGCAAGGGTGGGAGGGGATTATAAACCAGTAGCATATTCAGCCTGGGCAACACCCATTGTGCCCATCATGAAAACTGATGGCTCGGTGCGCATATGTGCTGATTAAAAGGGCACAGTGAACACAGTGTGCAAGACTGAGTGCTACCCCTTGCTGGCCATCAATGAAGCACTGACATTACTGGCTGGAGGGAAATTCTTAACAAAATTGTATTTGGCAAATGTTTATCTACAGGTAGGAGTAGATGAAGCAACAACCGAACTGTTAACCGTAAATACCATCAAGGACCTTTTTAAGGTTAACCGCCTGCACTTTGGAGTGAGCAGTTATACAGCAGTTTTACAAACACTTTATGAAAACGCTACTAGCAGGGGTAGATGGAGTGGTGGTACTGTTAGATGATATCTTAATAGAAGGCCCAAATAAAGAGCACATTGAACATGAGTAACACAGGTGATTGCTAGAAACAACATGGCAGGGTTATGACAGAAGAAGTCCAAGCGTGTTTTTACTTTAACATTAGTGATCTTTTTGGGATATAGAATAGATGAGGAAGGCATTCACCCCACAGAAGATAAGGTGGATGCTATTCGCAAGGTACCAGTTTCTTAAATAAGGACCTGCAGGCTTTTTTGAGTTTAATGAATTTTAATGAACGATTCTTGAATGACAAAGTTAGTGTGCTGGAGCCATTACATAGTCTTCTTGACAAGCATGTTGCATGGGAGTGGAAAACACAGCTTTCTGAAGCATTTGCCAGGGTGAAGGAATTGTTGCAAGCTGAGTGTGTGCTTGTACATTATGACCCTTTAAAGCATCTTGTGTTAACATGTGATGCATCAGAGTTTGGGGTTGGTGCAATTTTAGTACATAATATGGATAACAGTGAAGAACAACCAGTGGCTTTTGATTCACGTACATTGCAGAAAGTTGAACGTAACTATGCTCAGATTGATAAGGAAGCCTTGGCTGTAATTTTTGGTGTAATGAAATTCCGGCAGTACTCGGCAGGCAGGTCTTTTATATTAGTTACGGACCACAAAACGCTCCTGCGGCTATTGGATCCAAGGTGCCCAAACCCAGACATTTTGTTACTATGAAAGTTGGAGTCTGCTGTTAGGTATGTATGATTGCAAGATCTTCTATAGGCCGGAAGTTTGGATTGTACATGCGGATGCAGTGAGCAGGTTGCTTCATTCAACACCCACCTTTAAAGTCCCAGAGAGGGCAGAAGTTCTCATGTTAGAAGATATGCCTGAAGCACACTTGGATGCCCAAGAATTGGCTTTGTGCACCATGAAAGACGTGGTCCTAAAGCAGGTAAAGCAGTATGTGCGACATGGGTGGTCACCCAAATTACTTAATGAGAATGTTCGGCCATATTGGAACAGACATTTGGAAATCTCTATCTACCGTGATTGTTTGCTGTGGGGCGTTTGGGTGGTAATTCTGCATCAGCTGCAAAAGACCTACTCCAGATGATATATGCATCACATTATGGGGTGGTGCTTCTCCAAAGCTATGTGTGGTGGCCGAGAATGGATGAAGAGGTTGAGAAGATCATCAGCCATTGCCAGAATTGTAAGGCAGAATGTAGAGCTCCAGGAAAAACACATGTGTCATGGAGTGTACCGAAGAAATGTGTAGATTTTTCTTTGCCTTTCCAAGGGAAAACATTCCTGATTTTCATTGTAGTGTTCTCCAAATTGCCAGAGGTGTAGTTGGTGCCATCAGTGTCATCAGCTACTGTAGTACAATAGCTCAGGAATCTTTTCAGCATCCATGGTATCCCTGATATGATTGTGTCTGATAATGGGATTGGCTTTTCATCTTGTGAGATGAAGACATTCGTAAAGAGAAATGGAATCAGTTACAGATAAACACCTCTGTATCATCCAGCTAGTAATGGCCAAGCAGAATGGACCGTTCAAACAGTCAAGGAAAAATTGTGGAATTTGAAGGCAGGGGATTGGAATACAAGGCTGCAAAGAATGCTGTATTCCTTGTGCATAACTCCAAACACAGTTACATAGAAAATGCCTGCAGAACTGTTAATGGGCAGAAAGTTTGAAACCATTTTTGTCAGACTGTATCCCCATCCATCTTCCAGTGCAGCAGCAGAAGTAGCCAAGTAGGTTTGGGGTGGTAACATGAGACAGTTTAAGACTATTAATTTGCAACTCTGTGGCTGGAACAAAATGGATTCCTGGAGTAGTTTGCACCAGGGAGGGCCTGGTGCCTTACCCAGTGAAAACAAAAGATGGTCACATGAAAGGGCTACACATAGACCAGATGCTGCAGCACCCTCTTCAAAATAGGCAACTATACCATACCCAACGTTTGTATTCATCTTCCAGACCAAGGGACAGCAGGTTAGGCCTGGTGAATTGTGGAAAAAGGGTTGTGAAGTTTCAATAAGATGCAGCTCCATCATTTGGCAGAGCTGATAAAGTTTCAGGATGCTTGCATGAGTCCCTTTAGCGAGATACCCATTCTCCAGTGCCAAGGCTACCTGACCAGTCTTGGGTGCCCTAAGGTGGACTGGGTTCACCAACACCAGCAGGAGCATCAAGAACACGGACGAATTGAGAGTACCAGGACCAACCTCCCTTGCCAGGGGACCTGGAGAAAATTTTTTTGGGTTTCTCTCGGAGGATCAAAATGAGCAGGTGGGAAGTGTTCTTCCTGGGAGGTAGACAGCAAAGGAACTACTGGGATGCCTTGAGTTTTTATTACAGTGTGTCCCAAGAAACAGGACCAGGGGCTGGAAACTCCAAGAAGCAGCAGGAAACAGCTTGTCTTGACATGGGTTCGACAGAAGCTAAAGAAACTGAGTGACTATGTCCTTTATTGTACATAATACAGATCTTGTAATGTTAATTGGTGTAGGATAATCATTGTTCTTAAAGGGAAGGAGTGTTATGTACCAAAATGTTAGTGTAATGGGTGGAAGTTATGTACCTCAGTTGCATAAGGTGTAGGTTGTCAACTGTGATGGTGTGCCCCAGTGATTAAAATTATAATAAACAAACACATTTTAAAGTTACTATGCCCAATGCGAGAGTCGTGGACATGAAGCATATTGAAAAAAGGTTGAAACATTCTTGGACGGCAAACAAATCTTGACACTACACATTAAAACTGGAAACACACAACCAAGCTAGGGTTTTCGTTAAGCCAAAATAAAATTTTGGCTGGCACAATTTTGAAAAAACACTATCATATCACGTGCCCAAGACAACACATTTACGTCACAGAAACTTTAAAGACAATTAAAAAAAAGGCCCAGCTAACACACAACTCACTGTTCCAGACTCACCATTTCAAATTGCTCCCACATCACGGCAACTCAGGCAACAAAATATAATAGATGGTGCCTCATCACATTAAACATCCTAAGGACGACAAATTTGACGTCTTAAATCAAGTTGCAGCTCCTCTGGGACTTAAACAGGCGACAACTGGGCATAGAATAGAAGGTGCTTAAGGTGTGAAACGACTTAAATAAACTGCTTTGTTGACAAAAAATGATGAAGCATGTGAGGAGGGGAAACCATGGGAGTGTGAAAAGGGGATGGAAAAGGGAGGGGATCCGAGCCAGGTAAATGGAAACCACCGCGCGGATTAGAAAAAGATGGAGATGCCTGGCACTGCGAGTGCTAGCGGTGCAAGCTGTTTTCCACACAAAAAGTCAAAAATAATTATTTTTAAAAACCTCCCAACCCTTCCTATACACCATAACTAGTTTTGTTCAGGGAATAAATATTTATATTTTGCAAATTGTGACTTTGTTATACATTAATAGTTCTGGTGATATTGTTGCACTGCATATTAGGGTAAATAGCAAAAATAACTAAATTGTATTTTTATTAAATTTTAACTCTTCAAAGCTTGAATCAACAAAAATAAAAATAATATAACATGGGGAGAAAAACCTAGCCTCAAGTGAGTGAGTGAAGAGATATGGGTGGCTCTTAACATTGAGGTCTTGAGAGCCAATGATGGTGATTGAGTTGAGTATGGAGCAGGGCCGGAATGAAAAAGCGGGGGAAATGAGAGATTCCCAAGAAATCTTGCCGACCAGCAGCATCATCCAGCACAATTCCCCCATGCAAAAATCCGGGAATGACCCAACCTGTGATTGAGCCTTTTTGCCTGTGTAGGCGGCAAGCAGGCTAACCGCTCAGCCACCACGGCCTCGCTAGCCTCAAGTAGTTGTCAGCTACCTCAGTTGAGAGGAAGTATTATAATGCAGAATTTATGATGTATTGCTGGTTTTAAAACTTTCGTAGAAGAAATAACATACATTCATACTCACAAGCGTGTGAATGGTTATATTTAATAACTTAGTCTTTTCAAAATTCCCAGCGGACAGAATGACGTGATAAAAATCAATATGGAGCTAAGTGTGAGCATATCTGTGGATAGTTTTCAAATATTTGTAACAGCGTAATATTTTTACAATCTGAAATTTTCATCCAAGGAAATACTGTGTCAAAAATCACTTTTCTTCTCAGGCTCTTAGAGGGGGAAGAGGGGTTTGCCACCATTACCCCTCCTTTAAATCCACCACTGTTATGAAGAAATCCTAGATTGGACTTACATTTCCAACAATGACTTAAAAAAAAAGGTACCAGGGAAATTATGAATATAATATATGTATGAAAAACAAAAATCTAGTACAATGATGAAATAAATATGCACGTAATGGAACAAGGCACAATGATCTTGTTAGACTATGAACAATTTAGAAACAAGGAGGGCACAACTATAACATGATGAAAAAAGCTAAAACTATGAGCAAATCACAAAGAGAATGTCGGAGCGCAACAAATGTGGAGCAAAAAAGTTAGGAAAAAAATTTAGTTATAAATGGATAACAAAATAATAGGAATCCATTCTGACAATGAATGACACAAAAAACAGCAAAGACAGCACAAATGTAACCAAACGGCAGCAGCATAATTTGCTTATGAAACGTAAAGGAGCAAAAAATCATAAACAATAAATTGTTCAAAAAATATATTGATTCAGTTCATCAACAAACAACAAGGATAGCTCAAGTGTAACAAAATTAAAACAGCCAAATAGAATAAAGTCACAGCGTATCGGAAGCTGCGATCTGTGAGAAGTTATCTTTTTATGTGATTCAGTTCTGTGGTCTTGTCTATTTGATCTGAAACCAAATTTTCAGCTCTTTCAATTATGGTAGGGATGGTACCAGCTTTGGTGAAGCGAATTATTCTAAAAGCGAATTATTCTAAGCAAAATGCTGATATTGTCCATTGTGGGTTAGTTTTCTATAAACTTTCATGGAAACCATTCCATTAATGGGACAAACTAAAACATCAACAAATGGTAATTTTTGTTTGCTCTCAACTTCATATCCGTAATTGATGCTTTGTCTGAGTGAATTAAGGAAGTCAGCAAAGCTTTTTAGTGTGTCCATTCCATGTTGCCAAACAAGGAAAGTATCATCGATATACCACAACCAGACTTTGGGTACATTTTCAGTTGTTGTTAGAGATTTTTGTCCAATGTTTTCCACAAAAAATGTTATCCTTGAAGGGTGACAGCGAGTAGCCCATTACCATGCCCTCAATCTATAAAATTTTACTTTGAACAGAAAGAAAGTGGTGTTTACATATATGGTAATCAGTTCCATGAGAGTGGATATCAAAATATTTCTTCTTTCTTTGAAAGTGATGTCTTCTTCCAGTTTTGTCTATATTTATGCTCAATGTGTCAGTGACCGGTACATTGGTGAACAGACCTTAAACATCAAAACTCACCTAGACATCCATCAGTTTGTTTGTCTTACCATGCCAGAAGTTGTCAAATTTCATTGTGTCTCCCATGGTCGGACTCATACCAACTCATGAGAAAAAACTCATCTCACTTCTGAGACCTAGTACAACAAATATAATTAACTACCAGCAACCTCTTTGTGAACTTTGAACAATGAGCAACTTCCCGAAAAGCCAGATTACGGCCAATCAGGGTAATCCATACCCATGCAGTGTTATACCATGCCATAGTGGTGAGAACCATCCAGGTAATAAAATTTGACATGAGAAACCACATCTAACTTGACGAAGTGGCCAACCACTTCAATACCATTGAGGACTACCCCGTGGCACTTCACGAAATTCGCAATTCTGGCCTGGGCTGTAGTTTTCTGTTACCCAGGCATGAAATATAGTTTAAGGTAGTAATAAAGTCTGTCCACAAGGACAGGGACTTATCCATGATCCAGAATGAACTTATGTCCCATGGCTTCCAGCCCTCAGCAATACAGCACCTAGGTTTGGTCCGTATTGACCTGCCTCCGACACCAGAGAACTCCATCTTTGAGCTGAAGTGCTTCTGCGGCCTCACAGTTAAGGTGGAAAGATACAACCGCTCCAAGCCCCTCCCTTCTGGTTACAAAGAAATATTGTCAATGCTACCAAAATAAGAAAGCACTCCCTACCAGTCTTTCACTTTAAGTGTTTCAAACACATTATAAAGATTATTCTTTTCCATCCTCTGATATAGTAGAAACCTTTTTATACTTCATTAATTGCATGTAAATTTGCAAATATTTTGTCAGTTTTTTTAATGATGTGTCTGCTTGTTTTACTCCTCCCTTTGTAGTTCATCTAAGGTTAGCACGGGGGGTAACTATGGCCCTAATTGTGGCCATGTTGTCCAATCCCAGTAAAACTGTGAACATGTGCCCTTGTAGTTAGAATATTTTGTGTATGCTTAGGCATATGGGGCTCCTAACTAGGCCCTTCGACTGTCCTCTTTTTTTTAAAGTAGGTTTTAAAATCAAAACAAAACTATTGCTGTTTTCATCTTGTTACACTTGTGTTGTTCTGTTTTTTTGTGTTATTGTATTTTTTGATTAATTTATAATTAGTGACTTTTGGCTGTTTTGTGTTCATATGAAATGGTTACGTTTATGCTGTCTTTGTTGTTTATTTGTGTCGTTCATTGTTGAACTGGATCATTATAATTTTTTGATTAATTTGTATGTCTAATTTTGCTTCCAATTTTTTTTGTTCCACATCTGCTGCTCTGTGACTTTCTGCTGTTCGTGTTTCGCTTGTAGTTTTGACTGTTTTCATCTTGTTGATGTGCTGTCCTCATAGTTTCTGTGTTGCTCATATTTTGACCGGATCATTGTCTCTTGCTTCATATATATGTCTTTATTTATTTTATCACTTTACTCAAATTTTTTTTCTTATCTATATATTGTTTTCTTTATTTTTCGTTCCTTTTTCGTATTCACTGCATGCAATTGAAGTTCAATCAAATTGCCATTAAACTTAAAAAAACAATGTGTCATCCTTAGACATTACAGTGTAAACAAATATTAAAATATAATTTGCACATAAAAAGTACCATTATAAACATAAATGAAAGTCATCTAAGAGGCCTTTGTAAAACTATTTAATGAAAATATATGTCATCAGAGAAAGGTGACTAGTCAAATCTACGAATAAGAAAATTACTGAAGATGAACCGACAAGCGTATGTATATTCTCGCTTCCCTTTTGCTGGAAGCATCTACACTGCGGTACCCAACAGATGAGACGTATTGCCTATGTTCGAAACTCGCAGACTGAGGTGGGACGCAGGAGAGATTCTGTACAATCAAATTGCTGTTATATAATAGGATGCCTTTGTCAAAGAATATCTTGTGTTTGTTATAGGAAGATGCCACTGTTGAAAAATACCCTTCGTTTGTCATCAGAAGATGCCAAAAAGTGATTTTGTGAGCCTCTAGTCTAAACAGAATGGTAATCATCAACCAGCCAAAATAGTGTCCCTGCCCTCAATTGTGTTAACTGAACAAGATATATGCTGTATAACTTCGTTAGTGTGAAAAAAGTACACTTGCCAACGTTTTTGTGTTGTACGGGATTTCACATGTCCTGGGAATGAAAGAATTATCCCGAGTGGACATATGATAGGATATCATATACTTATATCCCATGTCTCAGACTTCATAAAAAATAAATTGAATATTAATAATAAACACAGTGTCAGTAATTTATCACTTCTGTGATTACAGGTACAAATACTCTGATGATATATCCCAGTGGCCACAGATAGTCACATTTTATACTGACAGATGGCACTCGTCAACAAGTGCGCCCGTGGAAGTAGTGCTTGCCGAGATGTGTATAGTTTGTTTTCTTCCAATGTTTGTTCGTGTCAGTAAACAATATAAGAGAAAGCTGGACCATTGATCCCAAAATTTTCAAACGTCACTCTTAGTATACTTTTGACAGGATTAAATCTCAGTTTTTATACAAAGTATCAAAAATCTATATTTCTTACAAACGGTATTATCAGTTGACTCCATGAAAAAAAGAAAAACACATATGTTATCAAAAAATTAAAGTTAAAAATATTTAAAAAATTTAATATAATAACTATTATAGTATTATATAATATATTGATATGAAACAAAATTCTGTATCACGTATTGGTTGTCCATTATTAATACCTTTTATGGCTTTATATGTTAAATGAAAAAGAATTTTCATTAATTAGTTTTATATAATTTTTATTAAATAACTTTACATACATAAGTGGTCAAGGAATTTTTAACATATTATCTATAATGCAAATATTTTTTTACCATAATTAGTATTAATAATTTGAAAGTTTGTAACAGTACACCTTTTGTCCTTGTTCCAACTCACAATAATTATTGAACTTATTATAAAGCAGGGATTCCATTTTATACTTTATTATTTATATATTAAAAAATTTCAATAAAAATAAGTGGAAATTCTTATATCATCAAACTTTGATTCGCACACAGTTTGGTGATTTAGTGAATGTATCAAAACAATTTAAAAAATTAAAAAATATTTGTAATTATGCAGTATTCTTAATTTTCGGAACACATGTTTAAATTTTCTGTAGCTTTGCTAAGGTTCGTAATATTTTTATTGGGTATTCAAAATTAAAGCCGTGGTGGTTCGTTTCCCATGATAGTTTGTTTATCTGACACACGTGTGCTATTTTACGTTTATCAGGCGCCTGTTTAGCGTTTTGTTTCGAACATCGTAGTTTTCAGTTTTTGTTAAGCGTCAGCATTATTTAGAAACTTTCAGACTGCGTTGTACAAATTTTGTACGAGAAGTTTGTTTATTGTTGACGGCGCAGTTTTAGTTCCTGCGGCGTAGTTACGATAACGTGTGGAGAGCGTGCGTGGCAGTCCACGCCAGGCCCTTATCTGTGGATAGGGGGGTGACAGGCAGCATAAGTGCGCGTGTGCCTGTCATCCTTCCCGGCACTAGAGGTCAGTCGGCGGCGAGGTCAGTTGGAGTCGTCCTACAATGCTCGCCTAGGCCACGTCGGGCGTGACACTAACCTCCACATCGGCAAACATGGACTTGCTATATTATTTCTCCGCCGGTGTGGTAGGTCGCCGCATTTCTTATTTCATTGGACAAGTTTTATAACAGTAATAATCCGTAAACGACAGTGGCTCTATTCTGCACGTGTCTATTTATCTGTGAACGTTTCATACTCTGCATACTCTGAACTTCGGATGTGAAATGTGTTACGTGAATGATAAATAAAAGTATAAAACCAATACTCTGGAACTTGACCTTATTTCATAATTAATTGGCGTCCATTTAACTGAGTCTCGTGTACTACCTCTGAGCTAGTGTAACTGTAGCGCCCAACGTTACAATATACCATATAAATAGCAGTACAAAAATTGTAACAGAACAAAAAATTTAACATAATTAAACAATGTAAGCAATGGGGAGACAAGAGGTACATGGAATTTTTTTCAATCACATTAACGTACTAAAGATAAACATTTTAATATATGTAAAAATGTATATATAATAAAGAACACTGTGAATTAAAGACATACAACTCGAGAAAGTACTTCGTGATTGTGAAAAACTTGTATGCAATAATAATTTTAAAAATATAAAGGTGCAGTAATAAATTATGTAATCATATTAAAAATCATTACTGTACAAAAAACTGTAAATATTGTGAAGAAACTAAATGTATTATATTATTTGCATTATAAAATTTTGCAAGAGAATAATATTTATTTATATATATATGTGTGTATATATGTATATATGTGTGTATATATATATATATATATATATATATATATATATATAGTATGTTTTAATGAATATGTGAGAAACCAATATCATAAAAGTTAGCAAAACCAAAAATATAATTTATACAAGTGTTACAATAAAAAATGTTTGTTTCTAAAAAGTAATAATAAATATCTACAATCAACAATAATTCATAACATTAAATAAAAGAAATAGTAAGAAAGTTTTTCTTGCTACATAAGTATGGGAAAAAAATAAAAGTAATAATCTGCCATAATTTATAAGATTGAAAATAAGCATATTAGTTACATTTTTGCTAATTATGAAGAAAAAGTAAAAGTAATAATAAATAAGGAGAAAAAATAGAGCTGCTAGACCTAAGTGAAGAAAATTAAATAAACTTAAATTCCTTTAGAAATTATACATTGAAGAATATAAAAGATTATTGCAAAAAAAAATGCATGATATAATTAATATAAATAAATAAATATAAGGTATAGTTACATTTGTTTTCAATGTTTTGATAGGATGAAAAACCAGCCTAATATTATTCAGTAGTTTATGATAAAAAAAATTTCATATGCTGGATTTAGATCGTAAGCAAAGAAATATAAAATAAATTTGCTTGGACTGTCAGCAGAAAGGCCTTTCCATAGATTAAATAGTATAATTAAGAAAGTAAATCCTTTTACAAAATTTTAATGTGGATGATATAACCAGAAACATTAAAACATTTGATGGTACATTTTCTAAAATTGTTGACAAGTAGTTCAACAAAAAAATTAAGAAAAGAAAATTGAAAACAAACTTAACTGCCGGTAAGTCAAGAATACAACCTGATAAACTGAACATGAAAAAATAGTAAAAATCCTCAACTATTTCTAGGATGAACTAAAACAGAAATTATTTCAGGAATAAAAATATTTTACATCTAAAAAATTTAATTGAAATAATTTAAATTCTCAAGAAAAATTATATCGAATTTTTTATTTATAAGAAAGGAAAATGTACAAGACATTTATTTTAGAACCAGAAATTCAATACTTTATACATCAAGAAATTTATTTGAAACCTTAAATAACATTTTTAATGAAATTACAAAAAAAATTACTAAATTTGAAGCACAAGGCTCTGGTTGCTCATTATATTCAATAAATAGCATTGAACTATATGAATATAAATACAATCTATTGAATAGTTCATCATACATTGTATTAGCTGATAAAATTAAAGCAAATAAAGCTTGTGTCAATGTTAAAATTGATAGTCAAAATGTTAAAAAAAAAATTTTCCACAATAAAATCATTTTTATGTCCAGCAATAGACCAAAATTGATAGAATTTCTAAGCATAAAAATGCCAGTAAATAAATAATCGGACACTTAGAACATCTTGAAATGTCAATGAAAATTGGTGATATACCTTGTAATGACGCAATATTCTTAATTTTTCAGGACTCGGGTGTAAAATTCTTTCGTGTGTTTGAAGCTTTGACAAGCTTCGTAATATTTTTATCGGGTTTAAAGTTAAAAGCCGTGGTGGCTCGTTTCCCTGTTAGTTTATCAGGCTGACGTGTGCTATTGTAGGTTATCGGGTGGACTACTGCTGTTTACGTTTTGTAAGGAGTCCTTTTACCGTTTCGTTTCGAAAGTTGGTTTTTTGTTAGGCGTCAGCATTAATTAGATATTTTCCGGCTGCGTCGTACAAATTTTATACGAGAAGTTTGTTTCTGTGGATGTAGGCGACATCGACAAGTTTTAGTTCCTCCGGCGCCGTTTTGTTGTACGAGAAGTCCGTTTATGTTGACGGCGCAGTCTTAGTTACGATAACGTTGTGGAGAGCGTGTGTGGCCAGGCGCTTATCTCAGGAGAGGGGGGTGATAGGCAGGACAAAAGAGGCGTCTGTCTTTCGCCCTTGAAGCAGTTTAAGCAGTTTAGAGCAGTGCTTCAGAGTCAGTCGGCGGCGAGGGCTGTTAGAGGCGTCACTTCAAGGCAGTCATCTACAATGCTAGTCTAGGTCGAGTCGTGTGCGAGAATAACCCCCACATCGGCCACTAAACTTTGTTATTTTATTTCTCCGCCGGTGTGGGAGGTTGACACATTTTATATTTAATTTTGATCCAAGTTTTGAAACATTAAATATCTGTAAACGACTGTGGCGCTGGTCTATACTTTTATATTTATCTGTGAGAGGTTAGTACTCTGCATACTGAAACTCCATCTGTGAACTGTGAAACTGCAATAGTTAAATAAACATATATAACAAAATACTCTGGAACTTTATTTCTTAATCAATCGGCGTCAATTGTAATTGTACTGAGTCTCGTGTTTCTACCTTGAGCTAGTTGTGGCAAGGTAAACATTTGGCAGTGTAAGCCGACGAACGTTACAAAATGGCGCCTAACTGTGGGGCTGCAATATTATAAATATAGTTTAACGAGCAGCGGCCAGAACCATTACAACCTAAATTTGACAAGAAAGTTGACTTTATCATTAATGTTCATGCTTTTGGTGAAAAATGTATGTATTTTCCCACTACCAATAACAAATAACAACCAGATAAACACATAAACTTATTAAACTTTACACATTAAAAAACTTGTCAGTACTGCTGGATCAAGAAGATATCAAAAATTATTTTAACACAAATTAATAAACATAATGGATAAAACGTTCCCTGTGATAGATGTTAAAAAATATTTTACTGTAAAGAAAAATTTCATGAACGTGACGATATGTTCAACAAATATAGCAGTAAAAATAAAATTTCCAAACTTTGGAGAAAAAACATTTTAAAGAAATTAGAAACATTCATGAATTCCTTTTGTAATTTATGCAGATTTTTGAATGTTTGTAAAGAAAAATGGATATTTGTAAAATAAAAACCTGAAAAATGATATATTATAAAATATCATATGCATGAACCAATAAGTATTTTTCAATTTATGTTAAGTATAATCATGGTGATTATAAAAAACTGATAGAATATGGTGGTAAAAATGCAGCGTAAGTTTTCATTGAAATATTAAAAAAATTATCACAAGAAACAAGGAAAACTTTTAACAAACCATTAATGAAAAAATAAAAAAATTAAGAAAAATCAGTTTGATAAAGCAAAAATATGTCTATTACACTGAAGAGCAAAAAAAAAAAAAAACTGGTATAGGCGTGCGTATGCAAATAACAGATGTATGGAACCAATCATTGTAACGCGATGCGGCCGGCAGCGCCTATATATGACAACAAGCGTCTGGCAAAGTTGCTAGATTGGTTACTTCTGCTACAATGGCAGGTTATCAAGATTTAAGTGAGTTTGAACGTGGTGTTATAGTCGGCGCACGAGAGTGGGACATAGCATCTCAGAGGTAGCGATAATATTTGGATGTTTGCATACGACCATTTCACGAGTGTACCGTGAGTATCGGGAATCCGGTAAAACATCAAATCTTCGACATCGCTGTGGCCGGAAAAAGATTGTGAACGAACGGGACAAACGACAACTGATGAGAATCATTAAACACGACAGACGTGCAACCGTTTCTCAAATTGGTGCAGATTTCAATGCCTCCCGCATACCTTCAGACACTAGTGGAGTCCATGCCACGTTGTCTTGCGTCACTACTGAGTGATCGTGGGGGCCCTACACGATGTTAGGCAGGTGAGCCAATTTTTTTGCTTTTGANGGGTGTCCCTAAAAATTAAGAAAGATATGTTTAAGATTTAATTATTAATATTGAATTCTATTCAATGCTTGATAATTGTGAAAAATTAATTAAAGATCAAAGAATTACAAAATGTGTAGAAAAACAAGGAAGACAAATAATAAACTGGAGTGGAGTATAACCGATGTATTTGGATTATAACACGACATCACTACAACACGACATGCTGCGAGAGCGCCATCATGAACTAGACTGCAGAACAACTGAACAACAGCATGGCCTTGGCCAATAGCCGCGACTCTCCGTATAGCCAGGATTAACATTAAATATATAGCAGAGGCTAATATTCAACACTCCCCCTTAATCCAGGCATACATACATACATCAACACTCCCCCTTAATCCAGGGATACATACATACTTAACCATAAGTACAAATGAAAAGACAATGCAAAGAGAAGAAAAAATTTAACACATATTAATGCCCTTAACACAAAAATTATGCTTAACAGGTGGTAGGGCTTTAGTTAGAATATCCGCAATCATTCTATCAGAAGGCAGATATTCAACATTCAAATGATTTGCGTCAACATTCTCTCTAATGTAATGGTATTTCACATCAATATGTCTCGTTCTGTTGTGAGACATAGGGTTATACACTAGCTTCTGAGCACTTTGGTTGTCATTGTACAACAAAACAGGCTTGTCAACACTTTCACTGCACCGCACAGCTTCACCATATGAAGGTGGCTCACTGACACATAAATAAGTAACATGATCAGGATATATCTTCGGTTTGCGCTGTCGCTCTGGATACCTTCGTTGAAAGTTGTCCTGGAGTCCTCTCTCAGCATTCTCCGGCGTATGAACAACCTCTGCGTTGCCATCCTCAATGCTGTCCAAGGAGTTCCCCACTCTGCTGTCAGCTGGGGGAAGGTCCTCAAATCCATGGAAGTCCGAGGACTCAGACGAGGGCAAGGACTCATCATCCACTATAACACCCTCCACTGGTAGTACAGGAGGTTTCGCAATGTTGTGTGTTATATCATCAGCAGATGTTGGGCCCCTTGATCCGCCTTTTGGAATGTCAGATTCCATAAACTCTACATCTGTAGCAATAGTTACCCTTCCGGGTCTTCTCGGGTCATAGAGACGATAACCCTTTGTTCCCTCTGGATAGCCGACCATGATGTACTCCTGAGCTCTGGCCTCCCATTTTCTTCTGTTATGCTTGGGAGTAGGTGCATAAGCCTTTGACCCAAAGGTTCTGAGGTGTGTCAGGTCAACTCTTGACCCAGTCCAAGCCTCTTCGGGAGTTACTCCAACAACCGCTGCAGTCGGTGATCTATTTTTCAAGTAGATTGCCGTCATGACTGCTTTGCCCCAGAATTTCTTTTGAAGTCTGGAATCCAAGAGCATGCAACGTGCCTTCTTGACCACAGTGCGATTCATCCGCTCCGAGGCTCCCCCCTGTTCTGGTGTGTAAGGCACGGTTTTTTGTTGCTCAATCCCCGACCTTCTTAAAGTGTTCTCGAACTGATGAGATGTATATTCAGTGCCATTGTCAGTACGGATCTTCTTTATTTTTAGACCAGCCTGGTTCTCGACAAATGTTTTAAACTCACAAAACTTGTCCAAGGTTTCACTTTTTGGTTTGAGTAAGTAACCAAACGTCTTTCTGCTGAAATCATCAGTAAACATGAGTAAATACCGGGCACCACTCATTGTTGGTTCGCTCATGGGCCCACACACGTCTGTGTGTATAAGTTCCAACTTTTCTGCGGCCCTCTTTCCTTTGTTCTTTTTCCTTGTTGCGGGTTTGTGCGTCTGTTTCCCCTGCAAACAAATTCACATTTCTTGAAATCACTTTCTGGAAACTCTACGCCACCAGACATTTCTTTCATCTTTTTGAGTCCATTTAAGTTTAAATGTCCCAACCGTCTGTGCCAGGTGTCTTGATCAGTTGTGAAACGAGCAGTTTCCTTCTTTATTGGTTTCGCTTCCATCACATAAGTACCAAATTTACGAGGTGCAACAATGTGTGGAGAACCACTCACCTTTACTTCTTCCTCTCTGAAGATCTTGCAGCAGTTCTTTTCGAAGACAATGACGAAACCCTTTTCAGTCATCCTGCTAACAGAAAGCAAATTTGCTGCAAGTCCGGGTACTCTGAGTGCGTCGGTGATTACGTACTCGCCCGTTGGCATATTTACCCGCACATCTCCCTTGCCAATACTTTCAATGGTTGTCTCATTAGCTAAATTTACCTTAGTCTTGAAAGAAGCGTCTAAGTTTACGAGATGATCGCCAAACTTTGTCATATGAGAGCTAGCCCCCGAGTCAATGACCCACTTGTAAGCATTGTTATCACTGATATCACTTGCGTTAGTTTCATCAGTAGCCGATAAGGCGTGCGGATATTTCGCTGATTTAAACCGTTCACTGCGATTTAAACTGGGGCAGTTGGCCTTAAAATGTCCCTACTTTTTGCAATTGAAACAAATCACCAATTTCTTCTTACTCTCTGGTTTCTTCGTTCCTGAAGATGACGGTGTTGTCTTGAACTTCACGAGTAACGCTGAATCTTGAGTTGAATCCCTTTCCTTAAGTCTCAACTCGACTGTACATAGTCTTTCAGTCAGGTTTCTCACTGTTTGCTGTTCTTTCGGCATCGATTCCCAGGCATTGACAAATTCAAAATATTGAGAAGGAAGCCTATTTAAAATATGATTTATGAACAAGGATTCTGGAAGCCTTACTTTGTCTTCCTTCCACGTTTCATCACACAGTTCCATCCATAATTTCTCGAGACGAGCAATATGCTTTGCCACACTGTCAGAGTCCATTGATTTTATACTGAAAAAATCATTAAACAATCTGTCTTGCCGCTGTTCAGTTCGCTGTTCGTAGATACTCAGGAGCTTGGTCCACATCTCCTTGCTAGTACTACACATATTGACGAGTTGTCTCACTGCCGACGTCATATTATTGACGATGACTTGCTGAGCTCCAAATTCTATTCTGTCTAGAATTTGCTTCTTGGTCGTATAATCCAAATACTCCTTTGCTGTTGACTGCGTGTTCGGTTGTTCGGGATATTGCAGGTTCCCTTCTAGCGCATCCATAAGACCACTACTTCTGAGCAATATAATGATTTGGAATTTCCAATCGCTCCAGTTGGCTTGGCCTTCCAACTTGTCTATATTCGTTCGGGAGTGAGCTTCCATATTTGTCGCGGACGATAATTAAAACGAACGGACAGAAGACACACGGCCGTTAACGAGACAGGTTAGGATTGAAGTCACGAAAAGAAAACACGCACGCTGTTCACTGTACATACTTCATTCATTCGCAGTTAGGTGCCTGGGCCCATAACCTGTAGAAAAGCACCGAAGACAAATAATAAACTGGAGTGGAGTATAACCAATGTATTTGGATTATAACACGACATGCTGCGAGAGCGCCATCATGAACTAGACTGCAGAACAACTGAACAACAGCATGGCCTTGGCCAATAGCCGTGACTCTCCGTATAGCCAGGATTAACATTAAATATATAGCAGAGGCTAATATTCAACAAAATGATTATGATCAATGGCAAAATTCAATCAATTAAATTCAAAATAATATACATAAAGTTAGAGAACATGATCATTTAGTAGGGAATTATCAAGGAGCAGCACATTCGTACTGCAATACTTGAGAGTTTGATGTGTTTAGCCCTACATAATATATATAGAATCAGGAGAAAATTCTAAGGAATGAAATTACTATCAAAATATAAACTATACTCACAATTGAATAAAACATATATCTAATGAAGATTATGCTCTTGCAAAAATGTATGTGTCCACCTTTATGTAAAGATGTAGAATATTTTACAAAATTATACAATCGATTTTATGTATTAATTTTAGCTTATTTATTAAAAATTTTTAGAGGTGTTTGTTTAAAAAACGAACAATTTATATCCTGCTTGGTATTTTGCACCACCAGGTTTATCTCAGGATTCAATGCTTAAAATTACTAAAATTGAATTAGATCTATCGTATGATTATAATAAAATTTTGTCCTTAGAAAAAAGTTTTGGAGGTGTAATAAAGTTGGGCAATGCCAGAATTTTACTATGCAGTGGATTCAAATGTGTGAAAGTAGAGTTAGATAAAGAAACAATAATAAAATACATAAGAAATTTACCAAATGATTAAAAAAATGGTTACATTTTGGAAGTTGGCTTAGAATATCCAAATAAGTTGCATAATGAACATAAAGATTTTCCCCCAGCTTCAGAAGGAAGAAATAAATCAGTTACAACTCTAGAAAATAAGACAAAAGCGTGTTTACATTACAGAATATTAATATTATACCTTGAACAAGGTTTATAGTTAAAAATTGTTTACAAAAATTTAAAATTCAATTGAACAAATTATATTCAAATTATATTGATTTAAATACAAAAATGAGGACCAAAGAAACAAACAATTCTGAAAAGGATTTTTATATAAACTGATGAAAATTTCTGTTCATGGTTAAACTATGGAAAATATAAGTGAAAGAGTAGATATAAAATTAGTAAATAATATCCAAAAGCTGGAAAAATTAGTCTGTAAACCTAGTTATAATAGAGGTACTATTTTTATTGAAAATAAAGTAGCCATTCACATGAATATATTGATATTTTTAGCAAACCAATATATGTTTGAATGTCAATCATAAATATTAAAAGAATTAATGTAAAATTTTCACTATAAAATAATAAAACCAAAATATGGTAGAAATATTCTATTGTGTTATAAAGACACTATTTCTTTAGTACATATAACAAAAACAGGATTTTTACACTTGGTACCGTATATGAAAGGAAATGATAAATGAGTTTGATGCAGGTGACTATCGAAATGATGACATGTATAATATACAACATTTAAATAAGAAAGTAAAAGTTAAGATGAAACATGAATGTAATGGTAATATAATGACAAAAAATTTGTTGGATTAGGGGCCAAATCATATACATTTGAAGTTGATAAAATGAAAACTTCAAAAGGAGTTTAAGAATCTGTTGTTGAAAATGAAATAACATTTGATAATTTTAAAAACTGTCTCTGCAAAAAAAAAATTCTGAAAAACCAATAAGATTTTACAAACGTGAGGTTCATATATGTCAGATGAATAAAATGGTTTTAAATTATTAATCTTTTAAAAGAATAGTTTTGGAAAATAAAATGATAAACATTTTCATATGGATGCTAGCATAAAGAAGCTATAGAAGATATAGAAAGTACAGAAAAAGTTGAAAATAAATCAAATATGTTAATATTGTCCAATAAAGTAAATAATTGTGAAGATGTCAATATAGAAGATATAGAATTAATGAAAAAGTAGGTAATAAATATGTAGAATATATAGAAAGTAATAAAAAATTAGATAATAAATTTAATATGTTTGCATTGCTCAATTAATTAAATAATTGTGAAGAAGTATAATAAAATAGAAATCAATATATATTTACAAAGCATAATATGACATAATTAAGATATTAAATTACAAAAAATATACTTTTCTTTTAAAGCATCTCAATATCTGTACCATCAAAATCAATCAAATTATGATTTTCATCTCTAATTTCTTATTATATCTATCATTAATTTTAAAAAATAATGGATAAGACGATTTATAACAAATTGAATCTCTAAGACCAAACATGGTTTTTGGTTCAAACTGCTAAATAATTTTATTTTATAATATTTTATAAAAAGACCATAACCCAAGTTACAAAGAATATTTATTGTTTTTCAAGTGTTTAAATAAGGTAGTTTAGTAACTTTTATGTCCCGTCTATTGTCACTACAATTTACAAATCCACACCATTGACCTGGATCTCTGTCCGCTTGATTAGATCATTGTTAAGACACACGCCATGACACTGACTCACCGGTGCCAACTGTGTCCACCTAAATATACTTCCTGTTAAAACCAAACATCAGTTCACAACACTCCTCTTACAAGTCACAACACCTATACTAACTATTTACAACCCTATCTGGTGCCCTCAGTTCTAAGGTACACAATAAGCAAATTTCTTTGGTTTAGTCCTGACTGTTGGATGTTGATTGTGTTGGAGCTGGTGTCTCTCTCCTTTGGTGGTCTCCTGGTTCCCCTGGTCCTTCCTGAAGTGGCGGACCCGAGTTGTGTGGTGCTGCTGTGTTCTCTGTTGACACCTTCATGTCCAGAGCTGCTGCCACATCTGTCACTGACACATCCCCAGGTACTGCCAAAGGTTATGGACCGGAGTCATGAGAAGCTCTCATGTCCTCTTCAGACACAGACACATCCAAGGATGCTGACACGCTATCCTGCAAGGCTTCTGGGGAAACACTTGAAGGGTGCTTCTGACAACCGCTGCTCTGGCCTTCCAGGAACATTGACATTCTTGGAACCCCATCTGTAGTCTATATTATTTGATTTTCGAAAAACAATTTCTGCTTGCTCCATAGCCTTGGTAGATACATAAGTCATTCCCTCATTGGCTGGACGGCGGATCAACTGGTCAACATGACACTGGCGAATCTGCCTGCTCTCCGTGGGTTGAACATTATACATTACTGCCCCCCCCCCCCCCCCCCCCCCC
>NQII01000515.1:299520-393231 GCA_002778355.1 Clitarchus hookeri
ACTTGGGACCTGACCCATAGTTATGCAGAAGTATGCAATCCTCTTCTGTGAAATGCCTTCCCCGTTTGTCGTCTGTGTCAGTCGTCTCCACCTTGAAGTGCTCAGCGTGCTGGGATGCAACCTGTCAAAAAAAGTTTTTATTTTCCTGCCCATCAACAGTTCAGCTGGGGATTTCTGGATTGTAGTTTTTAGTGTGGTACATAGCGCAAGGAGTATTCTCTGCAATCTTGTGCGCCAGTCGCCAGCTTGCAGTTTTTTTAGTTTGTCCTTCACAATCAATCTGTACTGTCTGTTATGCTTGTCCATTGCTGGAAGGATGCTGTGCAGGTGAATGTCTGCAGGCAATTCCATTCTGGTCCAAAAATCTTTTAATCTCACAGGATGCAAACACTGTCCCATTATCAAAAAAACCATGTTGGGCAATCCATGGATGCTGAACATGTCTCTCAGCTCATTCACTACCACCGCACTTGACATTGATGGCACCAATTGTACTTTCAGCCACTTTGAGTAGGCATTAATAACTATTAAAAATATTTTCCCCATAAATGGTCCTGCAAAGTCCATGTTGTAGGCAGGACCATGGATTTTGGGGCATGGCCCACACCATGTGCGTTCTTGGTGTAGCCCGGCTTTCCCTGAGGCAGATCTCACAGTGCTAAACCATCTTCTCAATGTTGTCACGGAATTAGGCCACCATATGCAACTTCTAGCAAATGCTTTTGAACATACCATGCCATCATGCGAGGCATGGAGCAGAACCAATATCTCATTTCACATCACTACTGGAATAACAACTCTAGTGCCCCAGAGAAGGCAGTCCCGGTAGATAGATAATTCAACACATCTGTTCCAGTAGGGTCAGATCTATTCATTAGGCAGTTTTTCTGGCCACCCATGCAGTACAAAATACTTAACTTTGCTCAATATGTTATCCTTCTCTGTCAACTGGGCCACCATGTGTGCATTTAGAGGTGCTTCTGGCCTCTCCTGTAGCATCAGCACTTCTGTTGCTGTGGGCATCTCCATGGTGGGTATCGGTACTGGCAGTCTGCTTAAAGCATCCGCATGTCCTATTTTGTTGCCAGGCTTGTAGACCAGCTGAAAATCATACAGGATCAATTGCAAAAACCAACGGAGCATCCTGGAAGAAAGGATAGCAGGAGTGAGCCGGTGTGGGTCCAACAACTGCAACAAGGGTTTAAGATCAGTGATCACAGTAAACTGTTGACCGACCAAGTTCTGACGAAATTTGGTGATTCCAAACATTACTGCTAAAGCTTCCTTGTCTATTTGGGCATAGTTACGCTCAGTCTTACGTAGCATCCATGAAGAAAAAGCTGTAGGCCTTTCTTCCCCATTATCCATGATGTGAGCTAAGACTCCAAACTCCGAAGCATCACAGGTCATCATCACAGCTGTTTTGAGATCATAATGGACCAGCACCATGTTTGCCTGCAGGAGTTATTTTCCTTTCTGAAATGCTACTTCATGTTGTTGGTCCCACGTCCATAAGACTTCGTCAAACAATCAATGCAGAGGTTCTGTAAATCCAGCAGGTTTCTTCCCGTTGATTCTACTGCCATCGCGATGTTGATTGCTTCCTTGTAGGTTAATTTGTCTTTTGCCAGTAGCACATGTTGAACAGTTTTGTCATGTACCACCACCTATCGTGCAACATTCATTCTAGGTTAGGAAAATTACAGTGAGTTGATATTCGATGCAGTTCTGCCACATAGACCGCAACTGTTTCACCTTCCTGTTGATCCCATTTTAAGAACTTGTAAGTCTCCACTATTTAACTTGGTTTTGGCTCAAAATGTTTGGTAAGTTTTGTTAGCACTTTGCTTAATGGTACTGCATCTGTTTGGCGTGGCGACAGTAATGATGTAACAATACTGTACAACTCCGCCCCACACAGAATAAAAAAACTGCCTATTTTGCTATATCATTCTCTGTTCTATTTGCGATAAAATAGAACTGTAAATGTTTGCCGTAAGACCGTCACGTACCTCAGCACAGCACAAATTTGCTGATTGTATCCATGGAGGTCATTACTGTTCACCAATGACTGGAAACTTATTGTATTTTATTCAGCCTAGCATATATCCCATCCTCGTCGCCACTTTTATGTCCTCTGTCCATCTGCATTATAATTTACCGATCCACACCATTGACCTGGATCTCCGTCTGCCCAATTACATCATGTTTACGATGCGCGCCATGAAACTGACTCACTGGTGCCAACCATGTCCACCTACATATACTTCCTGTTATAAACAAAATGTCAGTACATAACAGTAGCATTCATTATTTAACATTTTTATATAATATTCCTTTTAGTATCTAGCATATCAGATAATCTATCTTCAAACTTAAAGTTGAATTTACTTTGAATTATTATTGTATTTGTTATATTGTCTGATGACATTTCACTTCATTTGTTGAAAATGGAACAAATGAGTTGTTAGTCCTGTTCAATGAATCATTGTCGTATTGACCTTTAGAAATAATAATTTTCAGTTTCAAATCTGTTAGGGTTTTTGTATTGTTATCTATATTAGGGGTGAGATATGTTGTATGAAATCTAATCAAAGCAACTGTGTGATCATTATGTTGAATGTCATAATGAAGTCTCACCTTTAGTACAAAACTATTGATTGTTAACTTAAATACCCTATCATTCATTCATATACAAAAATATTATCTATTAAGAATTATTGCCTGGTAATATTAGAGTTATAATAGATTGCCCAAGTAATTGTGAATAGCTATTTAATAGTTAGTTTTTTAAACAAAATAAGAAGGGTAAATTAGTGTAAATTATATATTTGTTTGAAAAGATTGGATCAGTCAAAGTATATTCAATTACAAAATTATTTTGAAAATATATCAAAAAATTAAAAGAAAAAATATGCATATTCAGTTACAAAATGATATTGAAAATACATCCAACAAATTGAAAGTACAAATGTGTTATTTTTAGAGTAATAATGAAGAAATGATTCTTTAAGGTGAATGCAAAAATTATTCCCAGGTTATATTTAATGTAATTATAGATAATCAAAATGTTATAAAAGAATGTTTTATTAGAGGAAGACAAAATATTGATGTGTTCTATTTATCACAAACATACAGTAGCAGTTGTTGCACTCCAGGTGTCCAGAGACCTCCAGGCCTCTTTATCTGTTCACTCTGTGATAAATATTTTATTGTAAAGATGTTTAAAATTTTGACAAAGTTAAAAAGACAAAAACTAGACATACAGTTATTTTTATGTTAATTAATTTTCCTTTGTTCATGTCACACTTATTACAGAAAACACTTCCATTGATTCATGGCTGAGATTTACTGCAAGGCACTTGCCAAGTCGCTAAAATTGCACCACCAAGTTATTGCATTATTTTTAACTGAGCTGAAAATTATGTCTGAGCATACACATGCATACTGTACAAACTTGAGTCAGAGTCTCTAGCTAACACTTTACTGTTGCCTCGTGCGGATCTCTTAATTTACTTGTTGTTTAAATAAATTCTGGAGGTTAAACTGTCCAAACCATTAGAAATATTTCTCGCCACAATCTTTGATCTGCATGAAGTAAGTTCATCGGCCTGTTCACACTGTTTTAAAATTTCATCAGGCCTCCATTAGCACAACCTTCCCTTTTTACGTACTGATGATTACTGTTTGGTATAACATGGCACCGGGTACCCACACTGACAATCAAGCTAACTCCTGGTGAAAATGGCAGAAGATGTGTAGATGGTCTCTGTGAGTACCCTGACTATTTCCAGTTTTTAACTGCAAACAAACAGCCATCAGAAATACATGTTTTCATGAGTGTGTAGTTGTACACAAATCCATTGAATACAAGTGATAATGTGACATTTAAATTACATAATATACCCTAACTTTTCAAATTGTGTACTGCGATGTTGTCTAATGATTTCAACAACAAGCTCGACAGCCTGAAGAAGCAGGTGTGCCAACAGCTGAAGGACCTGGAGCGGTGACTCAAAACCCTGGCCAGCTCACAGCCTATGGATTCCGACAACCGCAAGTCAGCCGTGGAAAACGTCAGCAGTGATCTCGCGGAATACTCTAGTAATTTCAAGAAGAATTTGGATGCAATGCATCAAGAACTGTAACTTCTCAAGGAAAATGTGGCTTTCCAAGATGAAAAAATTAATTAATTAAAACAGTACAGTAGGAGAAACTGCCATCTCATACACAGAGTTACAGAAGTTCCTGGCAAAAACACCACAGACGTAGTTTTAAGTATTGTAAACAGTAAGTTCGGGTTTGACATAAAGATAACCAACATTGATCGCTCCCACCGGATTGGAAATCAGAAGCGGTCAGTAGTGGGCCTTGTGCATGAAGGAACAAAGCCAATAATAGTTAAGTTTGTAACGTATTAACAACATCAGGTATTTTGTGCAAAACATGCACTGAAAAGTTTGCCAATCCTGATAATGGAATCACTGAGTGTGCAGAGGCAATGACTACTGAAAGAAGCTAAGGAAAATTTTGGTGCAAAGTAGTGCTTGACCTATGATGGTAAAATCATAATTATGTGTGAAAACAGTTGCAGGGTGTTTATATCAACTACTAGGGAACTAGAACATGTTGCTTAAGAGAATAGCTGCAGCTGGTTTTTAAATGTATCTATTTGTAAGGGAATAATAATTTCTAATAATTTTTTTGTTATGTTTTTTAATGTAAGTTTTTTAGTGCTGTGCTTTTCTTCAGTGATATTGTGAGTGTGTATAGTTCCTCTCCGTTGTGGTTAGTGTATTCAGTAATAATTTTTATGTGGCATCTGATTCTACTACTTCAGACAATGAGTAAAAATGATTTTTTTATGGACATTTCTCTTCTTTCTGAAACTGAGCTGGTACCCATGAGTCCAGCGACTTGTTTCTTCCAAGAACTGTGCAGTTTAACTATTCGCGACAATGGTGACCCTCCTAGTGATAATGTGGACCCTCCCTCATCCCTCCCCAGAAACTGTTATGAAAATAGCCCTCCTCCTAGGCAGCTGCTTGCAGGGTTATTCAGAACCTATGCTCTGGCATTGAAAGTGATTCATGTAAACGCCCAGAGCTTAGTGGCTCATAAACATGAACTGGAAGTTATAATAGCTCCTCTTGACTTACACTGCATTTTCATTTTAGTTTCCGAAACCTGGCTGGTAACTTTGTTACCCGACAGTGTTGTTTCATTAGATGGACATAATATTAATTGTAATGATTGCAAAGATTAATGTGGCGGTGGAGTAGCGGTGTTTGTTATAAATTATATGAAAGCTAAAATAGTAGCTTTCTCTCCAGGCTTGTGTTGTGCCTCCACAGCATACCGTTTTGTCAAATTTACACTATAGTTGGCCTCAATATTATTATTGGTTGTAGACAAGTCACCAAAAATCACAGATTTAGCCACTTTTGAGATTAAACTAATGGCCTTTAGATATGAATATGAAAATTTAATTGTCATGGCAGACTTCAGCACTGATTCTCACCATGATTTGAATGAAAAGTGCAAATTACATGGCATTTTCATTTTGTGTAACCTAACTTCATGCAATCTGTCTGTAACACATTACACATCACACCCAAAATTATTGATTAACTTAGTATTCACTTCCAGTGCCGAAAATGTTGCTTCTTGTGGACAACTAGCAGCTCATGATATTTTCATCGTGAAATTATTTATATCTGCTATGATCTTGAGTGTAACAATATAAAACCTGAATTGATTACATATAGAAACCATAGAGGATTAGATGATGAACGCTTATCATCTGATGCTGCATCCCTGCCATGGCACAAATTATATAATGCCCCAAGTGTAGATGAAAAAGTAACTCATTTCAATTATTTTGTAACCAGTCTAATGAATAAGCATGTTCTGCTGGTTACAAAACATGTAAAAATATAGCCTGCTCTTTGGCTTACCCACTCAATTAAAGAACTTATGCGCAAACTCACATTTCATCTTTTCAAACATACCTGTAAAAATAATTCTCAGCTAGCTGCTGAGTTATTTGAGAACTATAAAAAATTACATAATATCTACACATATAATGTAAGGAAAGCAAAGTTAAATTACTCTGAAAATATTATCTCCATATCATTTTTTCCTCGTACCCTGTGGCAGTGTCTCAAAATGCTTGGGGTCATCTGCAAGAAGAATAGAATTGACTCTCTTGTTGTGCCACATGATGAACTTAATCTTAATTTTCTTGATATTGTTAGCAATTCTATAAAATTACCTCCAGATTATGCCATTAAAACAAGTCATACTGAAACCACGACAAATTATAAAAGTTTTATTTTAAGATTATTTTTTTAAGTGACCATAAACTGAATCACATTGAAAGCAGGGGGCCCAGATAATTTACAAATTAAATTTATCAGAAAAATTATGACTTTTGGTACTGGACTGATTGCAGATATTTTCAACTGTTCATTGAAAACTGGAGTTTTTCCAAGCCAATGGAAATTTACATATGTAAGACCACTTTCAAAAGTCAAATCTCCCAAATGCTGCAAAGACTGTATATAGATCAATTACTGTTTACCTGCAATATCAAAAGAATTCTAATATATTGTTCACAGTCAGCTCTACATTTATATTAACAACAACAAACTGTTATCTCCATATCAATCTGGTTTCCGTTCTAAGCACAGCATTGCTATAGTCTTGACACATATCGTGAACGATATTAGGAAGTAAAAGGATAGTAAGAAGCTAACTGTTTTAATACTCTAAATTTCAGCAAAGCCTTCAACACTGTATCATAACATACTCATTAAAAAAATTGTAAGCCCTCTTCTACCTTTTGTCTGGTTAAAGTACAGTAGTTACAATCATATCTTACTGACCGTGAGCAGTGTGTTAAAGTGCATAATTCTATGTCTAAATGGCACATGGTACGATGCAGAGATACACAAGGGTCTGTATTAATGTCATTATTGTTTTAAATTTTCTTAAATGATTTACCGGAATGCCTGCAGAACACAAACCGTCACTTATATGCGGATGATTTTCAGGTATATCTAAGTGATATACTGAGTAAACTGAAAATCTGCATTGGAAAGATTAATACAGATTTAGAAAATATTGTTAAGTGATCCTAAAATAATGGATTGCAAATGAATGCACATAAAATTTGGTACATAATAATTGGTTAGAGAAAACTCTAAAGTGCTGTTGTTCAAAAAAAAATATAACCCCTTTAATTATAAGCAATCAAAAAATCTGGATGACCCATACAGTTACAAATCTAGGTGTTGAATTCAAAGACCCTCTTACCCGGTAAAATCATATCAATAAAGTCTGTAAAAAAAAAGTCTTCTGCTCATTGCACTCACTGAAGTGTATAAAATATTTTCTACCCATAGCTACAAAAAATCTTCTTGTTCAGTCACTTATACTTCCAAGTATAGATTTCTGCGATGTTTTCTATAGTGACCTCACAAATGACTTATCTGCAAAGTTACAGCTCTTGCAAAACATTTGTGTATGTTGCTTATTTAAATTGAAATTGTGGGAGCATATCAGCTCTTACTATGAAAAATTTGTGTGGCTCACTCTTGATGACAGGCACAAGCTGCATACACCAAACTTGTTAAAAAAAGACACTTAAATCTGACAGTCCTAATTACCTTGCAGATAGATTTCAGCCGCTAAATGTAAAACACATCATCATGCATGCTCGTGCAAAACATCATAACCCATTATTCCCTATCACAAGTCCAATTTCTTTTCCCAAACCTTTATGGTCCCAAGTGCTCGTTTTTGGAATGACCTGCCTAGTTATTTGAAAGACTGCCCAAAGGTCAGTAATTTCAAACATAAGTTAAAAAATAATTTGATGCATGAAAAGTTTTGAAAGTAGTGGAAATAGGGTGCTTTGTTTTTTTTTTTTTTTTCCCTCTAATTTTGATTGTATATTTGTTGTAAACTAATAATGTATACATTTTTAAAAAAATTTTTTATTATGCTATTGTGATCTCCCTCCTTATTTTTATAGTAATATTTATTTTGCCTAGGTATACTGTATGGTTTTTTTCACATGTTTCTTCAAATATCAAGCGAGAGAGTGTAAATAAATGCATATTCTACAGATTAACATTTCTCTTCTACAGGTTTTTAATTTGATGTTTATGATTATGACTCTAATTTTAATTCTTTCTGTGTTAATGTTTACCAAAGGGAAAAACAACATTTCATTTCAACTAATTTTTAATGTTTTATGGTGTATATTTTTATATATTTTTTATTTTATGTTTGTGATTTAGTATAGATAACCCAGTTACCGAGTTGTGCAATTTCAGGTTTATTACACGTTGATGTATGTGGTTAAGTGTAAGATAAGGCAAAAGCCTTAATTTTGCCACCAAAAATAAGATAATAATAATAATAATAATAACTCCTTATTGGCCCAGCCTGCTAGCCTTAAGTATCATCCCACTAATGACCTAATTATCTGCTGCCTCCATGGTGCCTACCTAACATTTTTGCCCACCTGCACAGCAAAACAAACTAAACACCACAACTGAAAAATATCACTATATATACATCCTTGAATTAGTATAAAAGTAGTGCCTTACGATACTGAAGGGCCTAAGTTATTTCACCATTACAAAATTATATCTGACGATTACCTCTTATATCCTATATAAGCCAATAGGCATAGCCATTTGTTACCAGCATCATTCAATAGATCTGTAGAAACAATTATTTAATTATTATTATTATTTTCAAGATATGCAAAAAATATAATTGAATCAGTGACTTAAGTGACCTGCAATGTCACACAGTCCCAAGCAATTAGTAAGACTGAAGAGACAGTACTAACATTTTATGTATTTTTTAACAGGATGTTACTAATCTAAAACATTTATAATAGTGATTGTGTTGGTGGAGATATGTTTTATGAAAAGTTCAAAGAGATGTGTTCCAAGTGTTGGGAACAAGGATTTGGTTTCACTATTATTTTTGTAAACAGGAAAATAAATGATTGCAAATACAGAAAGTTGTTTCCACTCTAGTATTGGATGCAAAATGGGATCATTTAGTTGATGTTCCCTAATACTTTCAGTACTCCATGTAGGTGACCCATCAGAAGATGCAGAACCTTGAATTCTTGTCCTCCGTATCTTCAGCGATTCACCACTATTTTTTGCCTGGAATTCACAATGAAAACTGAATGGTTAATACTAGGCTACAACCTAGAAAGTGCATCTGCATTGCTTTGAAGGTGTCCATATCTGTGTTGTATTTCAAAGTCATGTTCTTGAAGATGCTGTATTGACCAGGCTATTTGACCTTTGGGGTTCTTGAAATTAAGTAGCCAGTGTATTGAAGAATGGTTGGTTCTTATAATCAAATGTCTGCCATCAAGGTAGGGGTGGATGTGTGATATTGCCTTCACCACAGCCAGATGCTTCTGGCATGTAACATAGTAATTTCTCTTGGGTTTTTGCAATAGATTATTAAAATATGCTATTGGTCTCTCCTTCCCATCCTGAATCTGTGATAACACAGCCCCAATGCTTACATCACTATACCAGTCACAGAACTTCTTGGCTGCTCAGTGTTAGCCTATCGGCGAACAGTACAAAGCCCTGTTGCCACATCTATCAAGCAGCCATCATGTCATAATACATGTGCCGTGAAATCTCATGTAGTAATATAAATTTCATTTCTTTACATAAAAAGGAACACTTGCGTATACAAGAAACAGAAATCTATAATACACATACAAGATATATTTGGAAGTTTATATATATTAGAAAACTGCCTGGGCAGACGAACTGCTAATTTTTACGTTCATAATAAAAACATTACAACACTTAAATTTACATATTAATAACGTATATCAAATGTATATATAATAATTTTTATCTACTTACAGTTGTGTGTAGCATTGAAATAATAATTAATATTTTTGTTCTAGCTTGTAATGGCCACACAAACTCCTCTTCACTGCCCAAACAGTTGTAATGCTATTCTTTTCCATTACAAACTTCCACCCATCATTCGATTTCTTATAACAAAATCTGACACTTTGCAAAAAATCTTGTCGTGGAACTTGCTGAAAGCATAGGCCCATAACACATAGCATAGCTGTCGTAAATTTTTTGCCAGAACATTTCTTCATTATTGTAGGAGAACTTTCATATGCCTCACCTCAACGAGCGATAAAACTAATGAGAGCATGAAGAATATTCTTGCAGGAAAACAAGACAATGTCACCTAATGAGACACTCTCCATGATGATTGAAATACAGCTGACTTTTAATCAGCACAAACAATTAAAGGAAAATTCAAAATCATATAACAGTTATCTATATCGTCCATATTATTTAACAGGTAAATTAAGCAAAACTGTTATCCCAGTAAAACTATTTTAAATACATATGAAACTGCAGACGTGAAATTAAAAGCAGTTCTAGATCATACTGCAAGCAAAATTTGTAGAGTGCAAGAAGATGTTCTGATGTGTATAGTAGATCAAGAATAAGTATACATGTAAACCACTAAAAAGTGAGGCTGTGACAGGAGATTGGATCAAAGATGCTATAACATAGATTTTCCCACAGCGAGTTACCATCTCACTTGTGCCACTTCAGCTTATGGCTAAATCTTCTAATGGCAGAAAAAAATATAATTATTTGGCAGAATTCTAAGTCTTCATCAATCTCTTACTAGAGACATACAAAATTAATATTTCAGGTGGAAACTGTAATTTTAATTAGGGATTAAGTGGAAAATATTTGTGCAGAGGAGGAGTGTTTGTTGTCGACAATGGTGGTTGTAAATGGTGACTTACAAGTAAACGTTGAAATTGAGCTACATTTCACTATGCTGGAAAGTATGGAGTACCTCCTTGTCTTCATGTCAGTTATCTGAAGCAAATGAATAGTAACAGTTATACAACTGAGACAGTAGTACACCAAACTACACCTAAATTCTGACTGTCACTCCTTCATGCATGGGTTCAATGTATTGAATGCCTGCTGTACATAACATAAAGTCTAGATATTAAAAAGTGGGAAGTAAAGGATGTGAACAACAAGAAATTAGTGGAAAGTAGAAAGAAAAACATCCAAAAACTATTTTGAAAAGAAATAGGACTACTCGTTGATGTGCAGAATCACAGCTGTGGGAACACAAATTATGGAAACACAGCTAAGAGATTTTTCATGGAGGATGTCAATTTTGCAGATATAATAAATATAGATTTAGATCTGATTAAAAATCTATTTGTGCTATTGGAAGCTCTTTCATATCAGTGTAGCATCGGTAAACCTGCATTTGGTATATATGCAAGGGGATACTAGAGAACTGTGCTTAAGAAAGTATAAATTTTATTACATGTCAGTATCATTACATAAGCTTTTCATTCATGGAGAGGAAATCATAGGACACTGCATATCACCAATTGGTAAACTCTCTGAGGAAACCCAGACAGCGAGGAACAAGGATGCTAAATGTTTTAGGATATCTTCCTGAGAAGAACTTCAAGAAAGAACAAACATACTGACCTTGCCATATTGCTGATTTCCTCCAACATTTACATTACCAGATTATGGAAATTAAAGAGGTGCAAATGTTTACCATTGCCAAGAGAAGTCTTGCTGTTGCGGTCTGAGCCTCCTGTACCCGTTCTTTGCACGTAGATAACAGTGAGGATAATGATTTTGATAGTACCACATTTAACTTTCAATAATGTAAGTGGTATAAAAATATCATTATTTTCTTATTAATAGATTAATAGCAGTGACGCATTCTGCGTCCCTATATTTTATTCGTCAGAACACACGCTCTGGCGAAGCTCGCAGGCGGACGACAGCAATAAGGATTAAGGGTTTTGCGGACGTGATGGGAGCATGGCGCCAGGACGGCCCGGTGGAATGACCACGTGCGGAGAAAGGCGGATGCAGCTGCATCTCGCAGCTGCCAAGGGACGCTGAGACCACACCAGCAGCTGAGTCTGTCCCGGGCTAGTTTCAGCAATAAACATTGAGAGCTTTTAGCAGGCGTGCTGGGGAGAATAACGACACGATATCCGGAGGCATAACAACAACACGTGCGCTGAACCAAAGGGGCCACCCAAGAGTGAGTTCCCGCACATGCAGAACAGAACAATAAACGGCCATACCAGAGTCAAGGGGCGACGCCAGGCCGACTGCGGACCACAGGAGCAGCGGCCACGTGTTTTACAACTCAGGCGGGACGCGGCAAGCACCCCGGCCACGTGCAGGGACGGCGCAAGTTGAATATGGCGATGGAGCCTACAAAACCACGAGGAGGAGGGAGGAACGGATCAGTTAGTCTAGGATCGAGCAGTCAGGCAGTCAGTCGGAGGACCTGAAGTGAGGCGTCCGGGTCGGAGCCGGACGAAGCCAGTGCGATGATCGATCAGTCAGTCAGACGTCATCGAGCGAGCAGTGCGGAGAGAACCGGGAGTTCAAGAGGGCGTCGAGACGCCCACCAAGTGCCGGAGCAGTCCCAAGTCGCCAGCCGAGAGAAGACAGCGCCTCCATCCAGATAAGTAGAGTCATCCAGCGAGTGTGAAGAATCTTGCCTCCCGCCCCCCCTTCCATGACGCGGAGCGCCGCGCCAAACAATACGGAGCCTATGTATAAAAGGGAAGGGGAGTGTTGTCTCGTGTGTACATGTATGAGTGGCCCTGTTAAGCGTTAATAAAACTGATTTATTGGTAACCTAAAAACGAGGTGAATTTATTAGTAAATTGGACCTAGAGACAATAGTGTCGACGTATTCCTACGCCCTAACACAGAGGGTCAGCATCAATCGCTAGCGCCTCACGCCGAGAGCAGATTCAATACCTACTTATAAACCATAGCATTGGGCAGGTATCAGCAGGCTGCATTATTAAAATTAATTATATTTCTGTAACTATATCAAATTACACAAATATTACAAACGCCATATTTTCCAAAATTGCTTCTTATATTTATCTGAATGCTACAATATTTCATCATAATTATTGACAAAAGCTAGTATCCAAATCTTATTAAAATTGACCCAAAAAGTTTTCGAGATCTGATTTTTGGCCAGCTAGACTATCAATATTGCACACTGTGCGCTGCGGGGTCCCTGTAGCTGTCGCGTTTCTAGGCTTGATGCAGAGAGGCACTCCACACGTCATAGAAAAGGGAGGGGATATAGAATTGCCGCTCTCACAATAACAAATGAAACCAAGTACACAAGTGACATCTAGGGGACGGATCGAAACTACGCCAGGTTTCGAATAGCTATCGTCGTTTCTGTGAAATTGACTTTGCGATATCAATATGACTCTTCAACCAATATTCTAATTTATTCATATTTATGTTGTGTAATGTGACGATGTGTAAAGTTGTGTTTACAATTAAAAAATTAAGAATTATACTGTAAATATCGTTCCAGCACACAGAGCTACATCTTCTGGATTTACGATTCACAATTACTCTCATAATTCAATTTCAGCCAATGAAAACTTGTGACATGCCTGTCATATTTGCTTTTGTTCCATATCTTGAAAACACAACCTTATTTAAGCCAAACATATTTCAAAGGAGACATTTTCTAGCAAAGAAGCTTATTATTGTAAGAAAATATGATCATAAACATGATTTTTATACTTACATTACTGTAAATAACAGTTTCCTGGAAACAACATAGACTGCTCTGTTCTAAATGCATGTCGCCTCACAAGTTTTCCATAAGATAACTATTTATTGGTTCCCCCCTCCCAATTTCCAACGTTCTCCTTCAGCTGCTGGATGCAGACTCCTGGCCACTCTCAAACTCAAATGCCTGCTCTTGAGCAGACACTAGCGAAGCTGTATTTTCCATACACCCTCCTCACACCACCCTCCCTTCTACATGACATCTGTCCTGTTTAAGCTGAGAATGTAGCCACACACGCACACATTCAGATTTCATTCACCTTCACACAATATGAACCACATAATAGAAAGGCACAGTTTTTCCCAAGATGCATGACTTTGTGGTTACGCACAGATATGCAAACTTATTAATTCAGTGCAGAAAGTTGTGAACACACACAGTGTTAGTAATTTTTCATAAATGCAAATTTAAACCCAACCATGCAAGAAAATATACCAAAACTGTGAATTTCCATATACACAGAAATTTAACCACTCCCGAACAAGATAAAACCATCTCTCTTGAATTATAATTTTTTTCTGTCCATAAATTTCTATTTTTAGCCTGCACAGTGCCTAGAACATAAAAAGCTGAAGAGTCAAACCATCGAAATATTAAGGTATTTCCAAACAAACACTTTCTCATATCTAAGCTGATACTTTAGCACCAAGAGATTATATTTCTGAACATTCCTCTATTTTGGAAGAAAACTTGGAACTGCAGCAGGGAAAAATATACATTGGAAGTGGAAAATGTGTGTACTGTTAAATACAGATACATGAATATTGCTAACTGAGCACATATATTTTATTTATCACCAATTAACATTGCGGCTTTGTACCATTTGGTATTATTAAATGAATAAAACACAGTTAAGAGGATGTGACATTTATATTCCTTAACATTTTTACATTAATCTGCAAAGTAGAACATAATTCTTTCATAAACATAAATATTGCTGAAGGATACAAACAGAGTAAATCTTTCTTTTACTGTTGCTGATTCAATATTTCTTATATGCAAACAAACCCCTATTAAAAAAACAAAATGGTAGTTTGAAGAGAGGTGATTAGCATAAAAGGCAACCCAAGTTATTTCCAGTGCCCTAATGTCAGTTTGTCATGCCAGCTGAGCAGCAATATGCGCCCTCAAAAGGACACCACCACACAACCCGAACAGCAGGCAGTCAATCCCGGTCAACATGAAGTATGGGAAACCACCCACTCGTGTCTGCCAGCCACTACCAGGGTCAAACAGCTGTCCCACACATACACCCTAGAGTAACTCCCAAGGGCATAATTGTTTGGACCAGCAAAAATATAGAAAAATATCCCCACGCCTACAAGCAACAGGAGAAATAAAGGCTTCGTTGGGAGTCAAGCAGTTTCCTCAAACTCAAACACTCCTCCATGCATCCTTTATCACCTGCTCCTGATATAGTATGTTCAGTGTGTGTGAAGCATGCAATTTACATGGCTTATATTTTTAACTGTTCATAATCAAGTGATGTGGAGTGGCTAATTACAAGGTGTTAATTATTTATTTATTTTGGGTGATTTAAGCAGGGCTATCCATACTCCTTGCTATCTAGTGGACATTTCCAACTATGAGGGGCACAAATGTGCTATGTGTGAAATTGTAAATTTGTGAATTCTTTGTTCAGTTATTTACATAAAAATATATCACATTTTTAATCCCCTAGATAAAAATACAACAAGAGATAAATACAAATCCATTCCAGATATTTTCTAATTACATGATGAGTGCCAACACTCATAATTTTCTTAGCCTTAAGCTGTAATTATTGAAAGTTTCAAAGTGTTAATTGTTTATTATTTTCTGATGGTTGATTTTATATATGTTTGTTTTTCTTCTTTGTAAAGTGTTTCTGGTTTTGCATATATGGTGCTTTTCCAAGTCAGGCTCAGTTCAGAATGCTGCCATGTAAATAATTTTGGACTCAGGCACATTAGAGGGTGTTCGTGCTGTATGCCTCTCGTAGGTCTACAGCTTTCTTTGCTTAACCACGTAGAGTGCAATAACTTAAGGCGCCCGTCTACCTGGAACTTTTTCCCACGTTTAGGACGAGAAGCGCGGGAGCGATAAGGGCGACACTGCCACGCGCATCAAGTACGCCATCGCCGCTAAGCGCAAGGCTCTGAACTGGCGTGCAGTGTTCTCGTCGTGCTGCGTGTACCTATGCGACTTTCAGCGGTGACCATATAATTTTATTAGTGGGAAGTCTTTAGGAAGGTTCAATGCAGGCCCCTATAGTAGTTTTGTATGTATCTGATGCGTGCATTTTGAGCTACAGCGCCTTGGAAAGGCCGTTTTTAGCGATTTTGGAGTACTCTGAATTGATGTTTCTAACGTACGTGATATTTTGAAAGTACTTAACAGCTCTCGTCTGAAGTGTGTGCTCTTTTCGTAGATCAGCACGTTGGACGCACGCTTAATAGTTTCGTTGAAAAACGTGTATTTGGAGCACTCTGCAACGCAGTTCAAGCGCCAGGTAGACGGGCGCCTTAACTCTCTTCCTAGAATATTAATTTAATTTTGCTTGCATGGGAGAAGAGCCCTCTCATCCCTGCATACTCGCACATCCCAGGTATGTAACGTAAAAAACACTTTCTGAGCTCCGCACTCATTTCACAGCCTTGGCTAGCGGTGGGCAATAGTTTTAGGTCCATTAATTTAACTTGTGTCTGTTATTCTCTTGTGAATAATAATGGGAATCAAACATGTCAAGTCTATATGTTCCCCATTATTTATATTACAGTTGTTGTAATAATGTCGGGTGCTGCATCATCTTGCAGGTGAGTAAAATCTCTGTTATACATAATGTGTGAGTCAGCCATTACAGACTTACCTCTGCATTTACTGGTGTATAGATGGATCCAACACCGTTTATGGATAATCATAGGTGGCCTGACCACCACAAAGATATCCATGTGACCAGCTGCTGCTTCATAAATGGAAACTCAAGGAAGGCCAAATAGGTTAATGGTCTAACAACCCACAACAAACTCCATACTCTACAGCTTCCGGCACCCAAATTTCTCCAAATATGTACCTAATATTTCCTGCTTACCTTTCTCAGACAACTATACACCATACCCACAATTATCTTACTAGCCGAACCCTACAGTCTGACTCCCATCAATAATTAAAATTCCAAAATCCATAAAGCACATGATTCACTAAAATATTTCAGGAGTTCAAAAAAAATTGAATTGTTTGAAATATTCTTGCAATGGAGGTGAATGATTAAGTGAAATATTTTGAACATAAGCCATTGCTTCACAATGACATCACAGAAAACAAAGTCTGAGACTCGAAGTAAGAACACAAAAAAAATGACCTGAAAGTAACTGTAGCCAAAATATATAAATAAAATGTATAATAAATCCCACAAGGAATTTTACATAACACAGTATAAAACAAGAAACAAAATTACAGAACAAATTATTAAACGAGAAAACTAAAAAAACCAAGGACAATCCAAATTAAGACGGCGCAGATGAGCACAGTAATGAAAACAAACATTTTTAAGCACAAGACATGATGACGTAACAATTAAGTAACAGCCGCAAGGCTAGACAACACTACGATGACGAGACAGAAGAACACTGTTGATTTCAATCAAATTGAATAAGTGAAAAAAAAAAAACCAAGGACAAAATAATTAAGACAGCACAGACAAATAATGAGACAAAGACAAAATTTTGCACAAGTCTGGAAGACACAACAATGATGACACAGAAGACCACATTAGGTTTTCTTATACGAGCTTGTTATAACGTTTCAGGAGCCAACATCTGCTCCTGTCTTCAGGCGGATTTAAAGTGAGCAGATGTCAACTCCCGAAATGTCGCGACAAGCTTGTCTAAGGAAACCTACTATGTTCTTCTGTGTCGTCATCATTATGTCTTCTATTCTTGTGCAAAATTTTGTTTTTGTCTCAGTGTTCGTCTATGCTATCTTAGTTGTGGTCCTTGGTATTTTCACTTTTTCAATTGAATTGAAATCAACAGTGTTTGTGTGTGTCATCATCATTGTGTCATCCTTTCTTGTGCAAAAAAATTTTGTTTTCATCGCTGTGTTCATTTGTGCTGTTTTAATTTGGATTTTCCTTTGTTTTTTCTGTGTTTTGTTTGATAATTCATTCTGTAATTTTTTTTCTTGTTTTCTATTTTGTTGTTTATCTGACAAAGCTCCTTGTGGGATTTAATATACGTTTTATTGATATATTTTGACTAATGACATATATTCTAAATATTTCACTTAATCAAATACAACAATGTGCAAAAGGAGGGGAGGGGTGGCAGCAGGCAGCTGTAGAAAGGGTGCCTGATCATAACTCTCTCTGCACACATTAAAAATTCTTTCCAAAATAAAATGAATTAAAATATTAATAAGATTATGGTGGCTCATTTCCCTCTCCATTAACACACTCCAGAAAATGATCAGGTAAATTAAAAAGTAGGCTTAAAATTACAAAGTGAGTAGGTGTGAAGTGTCATCAAAAATGTAAAATTTAATTATGAACTCGAACACAACTCACACCTTTCTTGCTGGTAGTGGAGACACATGAAGCTAGAAGCTGTTACAGACACTACCTATTTTTCACAGAATCATCACAGACAATTACTAGAAGCAGAAAATAAGTAAATATTACCAAGGATCAGCTCTACTGTAAGTCTACCTATAATAACGTCTTAAGCATTATTTAGAATGGCAGACTGAAAATGAATTTTATAAGGGCACACAGCCACATGAGAGATTATCAACCAGATACACTAACTAGGCCAATACACATTAAAACCTTGACAATCAGTCAAGTAAACACTGACATTACACATCTTGTCTTACCTCTGATTTGGTGCTCCAGTAAACTTAAAACTGTCGAAAGCGAGAGAGAGAGTATGTTAGAGTGCAGAACATACATGTTAAATACTCACAGCAGAAACAGATGAGAATATAATGTGCATGTGCAGGGAGGAAGGGGTTGTCAAAAAGCTTGAAGTAAAGGATTATAGGAAGGGAAATGGGCAGAGTGGTAACAATTTCCACCACATTATGATGATGAAGATTGCATTGTCACGGTACTTTTAAGTTAATACTGCGCTGCCAACAGCACAACTTTGTTGCATTTTGGGCAAACTGAGCTACGATTTGACATTCTATTCTAGGTTACAGATACATTTATGCATATGTAACAGTTCATATATAAGATGATCATGAGCTTATACTTGGTGAGATGATTTGTTATCAAAGATGGGGTAGAAAACATAATAATTTATGACTTAATGTGATAAGTAAAGGAGGGACACATATTTTAAAATTAGGAATTAATGTTACTTGCTTGCAAAATGTCAGAAACTTTGCGAGGTTAAACAACAAATGTATTAAAAGTGTTAGCCTGATTTGATATCTGTCAGTTGTAAATATTTGGCAGATGCCCATCATTAAGAAATTAGAGGGTGCTATGTTATTAACCAACAAATGTAGGTTACCTGTGGGTGTTTATTGAATGTTATCATCCACCATGCCAATGTAATTTCTGTTTAATCCCCTCTTGGGTTCAATAGATCTGAGAGATAAGACAATTTGTTTGTTATGTAGTTTTGCAGTGGAGGATGTGGGGTCATCTCCCCTTCTTGGTACACTCAGTGTAACACTCCTCCATACCAATTAGTGCTGTCCCAACCTTGGACCTGTTGATATGCTGTGCTCATGTGTTTTGGTTTTGTCTGCAAGATATATAATGCTTTTGTATGTATTTTTGGTTTCTGTGATATGCAATGTGACCTACTGCAATATGTGTTTACTAATGAAAACACAAGTTTACTGCGTAAATGACTTTAATGAGAAAAAACTTTGCGTACTAACAACCCAAGTCGTTATCAAGTATTTATGGATAAGTTGTTCAATTAAAGTGAGGTTGATAATGATATTGGGGATGAAAGGATTGAAGATGCCCAAGATGAAGTGAAAAATCACCAGGAAGTGTGATACTACAGAAGATGGTTCTGATGAATCAGAAAGTAATAGGAAAGACTGTAACAAGACCTGTAATGCGAAATGTATAAAGTAGACGTAAGTACTCTCATAGGGCTTCTTTATATAGCAGGAATGTTATGCATCAGTCAGCAAAGTTAAGTTGAGTTGTGGGGCTAAGATGAAGATGGTGTTGAAAGATTGTGTCTTGTGATGAACTTGAAAGATTTTAAATTTCTGCTTTATTTCATCAGATTTGTTGATAAAACAAATTGCGAAGAAAGATATTCCTATTATTAGAGAAGTTTTCACATTGTTTGTTGATAATTCCCATAAATGTTACTCTGTGGGAGAAAATGTAACAATTAATGAAAAATTAGCAGGATTAAGAGGAAGATCTTGTTTCAGGTAGTATATCCCATCGAAACCTAACAAATACAGCATTAAAATGTTTGCTTTGGTTGATGCTAAGATGTACTATTCCTACAATCTTGAATTTTATACAGAATAAGTGCCTGAAGGCCTACTGCATAAGCAATAACATAACTTGCAGAAACTGGTTCAGTGACTGGTTTAGTTGAAGACTTGCAAAAAAAGGAAATGCCTATGCAAAAGAGAAAGAAATAACTTTCACCAGAATTTCTTTTAGTAAAAAGAAGACTAGAAATATCCAGTATGTATGAATTCAGAGAAGAACAACTATTGTGTCTTATGTTCCTCGCATACCCCTTATTGCATTGGTGCAGCTCGGTTCTGCCCAGCAGTTTGTTACATGTGCAGTGCAACAAAAAAATTTGGAGTGAACGACAGCACTTCAGGCTGCCTTGGGTTTTGTAAATGCACCCAGCACAGACCACACCCTACCATTATAGGAAGTCCCTTGGTCCGCAGTGTAACAGAACTGTGGTGATATCCCATACTAAATGAATTTTAACTTCACCTACTTAATGGAGGAAACCTAATTATCATTCAGGGAAAGTGTTGTGCTGTGTACTAGGTGTTAAGGTTTTTTCTGTGAGATTTTAAGCAGAGAGGATTATGTTAAGTGGCCTCCCCATCATTTCTGCTTTAGCACCAAACTGCCCTGGTCATCATGAGTCAGTTGAGTTTGGGCCAACACCAGAGGTTAAAATGTGCAGGAGGCATCATATTTAAGAAATTTTGTTTGCCCTGACTGAGTATTGCCCCTTCACTTATTCCTGGTAATGCAGTATTTTCAGCTTTCATTGACTAGGAGCCACCACTGTTTTGGAGCTAAGGACACAAGGTGTTTCCTGGGGCCTCATAATACCAGGTAGCTAGCTGCCTTCCCTGTAGTGATTCGTGAGAATATGTGTTATTGGTCTCGCAGGTGGGCAACGACTCACCACGACCCTGAAGTAGCTAAATGTTCTTAATGGATAATGAGCTGGTGCTCAAAAAACAAGTTTTCTTTTCTCTTTTCACATCACGTCACCTCATTCCAAAAAAATGTAAAAATGTGATTAAGATATCCATCCTGCATTTAAATGATGCCATTGATAAAGAAACAGGAGATTGAAAAAAAAAACCGTAAAAAATAACATTTCACAGTGAACTAAATATGGAGCAGACATAGTTGATAAGCTGTGCACTACTTACACAATGTTGCAATAAATTGTTGTTGATGGCCAGTGGTCATTTTCTTAGTAATGCTCAGCATTATGCTTTATAAAAGAACAAGTAATATTTCTTGGAAACAAGACTAAACTTAAGAGCAGGCAATATTAAAAAAAAAAAAATTCTCTATCAAGATTTGGTGGAAGAACAGATTGCTTAAAGATGTGTGATCACAAGAGGAATTCCCAGTTCTCCTCAACAAAGTCTCTGAAAGTACTTATCACCATCTGAACATCAAGAAATTCTAAAAACAAAAGGAAAGAAATGCAGGTGCAGCACACCTTGCTCACGTGAAGGCAAAAAGACAAGACTCAAAATATTTCTTTAGAAATTGTGATGATTATTTTTGCCTGGAACAGGCTGTTAAGATTTCTAAATTGTGCTACAATCATTCTCACTCTGACAGTAAAATTCATGACAAATACTTTACGTGCTTTCATGATTTGTAAAATTGCTGCAGTAACTTGTGGGCTTGTAATGCTGAGTGAACTAAATATTTACCTGGTTTATATGTCACTTACATATTATATGTGAACTTGTATATTACTATAATGTCCATAAATGAAAAAAATATTAAAGAAATACAAAACTAGTTGGCATTATAAAATGTTTCTAATTCTTTATGTGAATTTTGCAATGTATTCTATTAAAGGAATAAAAATATACATTTTAAATACATGTAATGGACATATAATAACACAATAAAATGATAAATAAAAATTGAATGACAATTTTAAGAAACTGAAAACTACATTTTTTTATCCACAAGTTACATTATGCCTCATTGTGCTTGAATCTATATTGTGCCAGATGAAGGGTTAAATATTTTTGTGTTAATTAAAATTGTGTGAATTGTCTGAGCTACATAAATTAATGGTCGTCTTATCTTGTCTTTGTTACAACTATTTGCATATAAGTTACTCAGTGTAAGTACGTGTGTCTGAAAAATCATGTGAGTCATTTTGTTAATCTACATGCGATAGGCATTGCATTTTCGTGGCATAAGATCATAGGTGTGTCCCATGGCCTTAGTAAAAGCAAGGCTAATTAGCAGGAGTAGGTCCGCTTGTCATAATGCAAACCACTTTGTGTACCTCCACCTACACCACTGCCAAGAGGGTGGCACCACTACCGAACCGATACACCCTGAAATTCAAAGCTCTCCCATCCCAGCCGGGTAATAACTGGGTGGCACCATATTCGAACACCTTGCCTTAACATTACCAGCACCTTGCCTCTCCTAGGAACCTCACCTGTCGCCTTTCCTACTGCCTTGATGGCCAGCACGACCATAGGGACGACAACAATTTTTTTGTTAGATTCTTTATAACAGGATGACTCATTTCCATGGTTATTATTCTTTGATATCTGTCTGTTAGTAGAATATCTCATTTAATATGTTTTCTTGTTGTTATATAAGTAAAAATAATGGTTTCCCTTTCTTGTGTCATTTTTCTCCCCTTATATTTTGTAGTGAGCATAAAATTAACAAACACATTTATATTCTGAATATAGATATAAGACTTTGCTAATCCTTTTTAGTTTAGGAACACATGTGTAAAAGAACTAATAAAAAAATTAATATAGTAAATATATATGTTATTGCTGTCGGAGTAGGGCTACTATGTTTTCTTTGTTATGTTGTTCATAATTGGGGCATTCTTATTTTTTATTTTAGTTCTACTGTTCAGTCTGCACTCGACAAGGCATACTTGACTGCAATTCCTGCCCAAGGTAAGGATAAGTTATTTAATCATATTTCCAAAATATCTTATTTTTAAAATCTTGCATACAAGAGAAAATTTTTGTATGTCAATATCAAATACCATTTAAATTTATTTTTTCCTTTTTTTTCAATTAATTTTCTTAAGTCATGCCCTATTAATTCTAATGAGAATGAAAGAAGTTAAAAGAAAATGTTTGGGTTTAGTTTGCACGATTGTTCACAAAAAGCTTAAGGCGATACCTCCAAGATTATGGCACTGGCTCATTGCTCATGCAGGTAGGTGAGTGCAAAGAAAAAACAAGTGTAGGCTCCTCGCCAAATGAGCTGCATTGTTATCAAAGAGCCAGAAAGAAAATATTGTTTTCTTAGGTATCCATTAAAAAACCATGTTTCAACTAATAGAATATGTAACTGTTTTAGTGAGACAATGCAGGGTACTGGGAGCACAATTATGGATAACCAGCCTCTCAATATGATTGCAAGAATAGGTGGTAGCCATAGCATACACAGTTAATTTATTTTGTGAATGAACAGTAATGACTCTTAAATGTTATTTTGCAAGAATGATGAAATATTTTATTAAATTTCTACAGTCAGTTAAAAAAATTACCTTTAAGTTAAAGTTGTTAACTAAGCCAAGTACCTACAATGTTTTTCCATTTTATTTACAACAAAGAATTCAAAAACTTTAAATCAGTCATAATGTAGTGATTCAATATTTAATTAGTTAGAATCATAGGCAGTTAATAACTAATTATTTCCTAAATATGACTTAAGGTGTAGTAAACGTACCAGCAGTCTAAAATTATAAACTGGACCTATGGGAATAAATAAGTGAGTGAGTGAAGAGATTTGGGTGGCTCTTAACAGCGAGGTCTTGAGAGCCATTGAGGGTGAAGCGAGGTGAGTATAGAGCAGTGCCAGAATGAAAGGATGGGGAAATGGTAGATCCTCAAGGAAGCTCGCCAACCAGTATCCGGCACGATTCCCACATGCAAAAATCCAGGAGCAACCCCACTGGGAATTGAACCTGGTTAGCTTAGGTGAGAGGTGAGTAGTCTAACCACTGCACCACTGCTGCACCACTATGGGAATAAATAAAAATATGTTCTTTGTACAAATAAATTTTTTAACAAATCTGAAATAAATCTTGTACGGCATATGTGTTGAAATTCCAACCAGCATGGTTATAAAAAAAACTTATTTTAAAGATGGACCTCCACTGGTAAAATACATTTTCTATGAAGTTGATGCAATGTCATAAATTAAAAATAATTTTGATGCTGTCCATCGTTCATTACTTGTTACTCCAGGTCAACTGTCACAATATGTGGCTGCTCATGAGGGAAAAGCGGACCACACTGCACTATGCCACTGTCCGACGGCTATGCAGCCAAGAAGATACATAGTTGGAATGCACAACGAACAACACCAAAATAATATACTTCTGGAAAATCCAATAAACTAAATAAAAGAGTATATTAAACTATGTACAGACAGGTACTCTTAATCTAAATATGTCTCCAAGTAGCCTGTGAAGTGTCACCGCCTGAACATTGGGGGTTTAGGACATAATTCATTAAAATAATTAAAAATACTTTTCTCCAAAGTTGCAACTTGATTGATAATGATTTAATTTATTAATGAGTTCTCGTGAATTGGCTTCAAAGTAATAGCCTCCAACCCAAATGTGCCATCATAGCAGTGAACTCTCCAACCCATGACGTCACACGACCGGGACTTTCAAAACTTCATACACATTTATTAAACCAGGACTAATCCACACAGAACATGACTTCAGTAAACCCAGGCAGTTAACAAACCTACCATAGACTTCACGATTTGAAGTCTAAGAAGCTATATTCCACACAAACTGATTAACCAACTATTTTATGTAAATTAAAAACAGCAAGGAGCCACCTGGTAAAGAAGGGATATGCATCTTATAATTTTGTAAAGTGTTTCATGTACTCATTTTTAGTAAACTAAGAGTCAATTATGTTTACACAGCAATTGGTTTGAACTGAGACTTGTGAGGTCAGCAAACCACTGATGCCATGTTACTTCTGGTCTTGCATTTCTGGAGGTCCTCAGCCCCAACTGTTACAGGGGGTTTACTTGAAAAAGTATGCTTTCCTGTCCACTGGGAGATAGATTTGTTTTTATGTTGCCTACCATTTAGGCTCAGGGCTGGAGCCACTTCAGCTTATAGCCCTAAGTAAAAGGTATGTGAAATGTGCAGCCTTACAATACCATTAAACACCAGTTCTTATAAATAAACTTTAATTTATGAGTCATACTACCTGCTTGCATCACGCCTATTCTCGGTACTGGCCATCTCTGATAATTCATTATGTACAAAGAGTATAATTCATTATGTACAAAGAGTTATAGTGTGGTAGATGAATGGCAGTACTGGTGGCCAACAACTAGTAATTTCCATTCAGTCCAGGGGAATCATGCCATGTGATTGATGCACCCTAAGATACAATCTTGTGTCTGCTTGATAGTGGACCGACTGGCACCCGGACTAACTTGTGTCACCAACACTTTAGGCAATCGGGTTCATTATATTGCCCCTCATTGAGCGATTTCAGCCAGCCATCTTGAAGGTATAGCCTGTGGGAATGGCCATCTTGGGCCTCACACCTAACAAGAGCACACAGTGAATCATCAAGTCTAACCCCTGTGGTTTGCTCATGTGTACGTCACCTGGCCGGGTGTTGCAAAAACTGGGTGAGCAGCTGTCCTCAAGCATGGGATGTGTGAACAGAGAGGGCCGACAGTCCTGCAAAGGTCTTTGTGTGGCTCATGCAACACCTCACGAGCGGAGAAGGTGGAAGTTCCCTGCAAAGATTGTCCATCAGCCACGTAATGTGACCTGCAAAATTCAGCTCAGAAGTGTAACCCAAGGACTGGTCAGACGTCTGTGCTAACAATGTGTGCATCCACAAAAATTTGCGAGATGTATCCTGCTGGGAAAAAAGACGACAGTCTGCCACTGCCCAAAACAGTAAGATTTATGTGGACAAATCACACAGTAGCAAATTAGTTTGCAGTGCACATGCATGAGGTGTGATTGTTCTGGAACAGATATGCTTCAGTTTGGCACATAAAGATCTGCCACAGCAAATGCATCACCATGATTGAATAGAATACAAGAAAAATAAGTCAGTAGTCAGTGTACCACTTGTGTGTTCTGTACAGTTCCTCAAGGGAAAGGAAAAAAGTACAAATTGGCATCTGTAGTTTAATCCATTGGCTTTCATTGCATATAATAATATCCTACTGTTATGTATCTAATGTGCGAGAAATTCAGCTACCTGGCAATGCGTAGTGCAGCATTGTGATGGGGGCCGTCATAATGGTTCCTTATGACCAAACATAACTTTGAAGCATTTAAGATTTTTTACTAACAGTGAGAAAATGGCAAACACACTGCAAGGGACTGTACAATTACAACCAGTGTGTTTACTGAGGGGCAACCCAAACTCAGCAAAAAACGTAAGTTCCACTAGTCACAAAAGTCATACAGAATAATAGTGCAGGCAGAGAACTAGGAACTAGACTTTCATCAGTCACCATAATAGAATAGCACACCTATACAGTTTCAGTCACTACCAGTATTCTCCATTCATGAGCAGGAAGACCCAAACACTTTTGTACAAGCCTATATACTGACGTTTAGCAACATTGGAATTTCTATAGATGAATGTATGTGCTGTGTAGGCAGTCAACTGATGGGCAACATGGGGCATGGTGGATGAATGTTAATAGCTGCAGCTCGACATGGGAAGAATTTACCCTGAAATTGGTTCACCAACTCATGAACTACAGTGTCAAACACAGTTGTTCACCGAGGAACAGACAGCAGGAGAGAACCTCAAAGGTTTTGTCAGTCAAAAACTAAACCTAGCGAAATGCTTCCATGACCAGGAACCCACAGAAGACATACTGAAACTAATATCCAAGAAAGTACTACACCAACACCAAATAACACTGAGACAGCTTATTTAGAGTAAGATTGATTGGTTCATGTATACAGTGCGAAGTGTAGAGAGGGACATGCAGAAACAGAAAGGTGATTACAAGACAAACACAAACTTGTGCATTTAGTGAGAGAGACAGAGCTTCCCTCACCCTGTGTAACAAATAGCCTTCCCAACCAACCAATTCTATTTCACCAAGAAGATAAAAGGTGGCGTGAGCCCTCTGGAGAAAACAAATGACAATGCACAAAATGACTGGTAGGGTAAAAAGACTGCTCCACCACATATGTCTTTACTGCCCCAGGGAACAAATATACAAGCATGTAGAATGTCCATGGTGGACACAATAGATAATGGGAAACGCTCTGCAGGGGTAAAGCCGAACGTCCAACTTTACCCCACAAGCCCCTCTCAGGTGATCCATTATCCACTGATTTTACTTGTACACATCAATAACAACTAAAACCACCTCATTCAAATACCATTTCGTGTCAACAATCAGAGCATCATGGTTCTGATCGCTTTGGCAACAAAAAAAAATTTTGTGAGAGAAAAAATTGGCGAACCAAGGTGATATCACATTCCGAAAGATCATATCATACAACTTTAGACCAATGGTACAACATGTCAAGTCACAAGGAATGTAGTAGTCATGATGTACATCCGGGATGTAAGGATGCAAGTACTCATATTAATCACAGACCTACATAATCTTGGGCGTCTCCTGGTTTATTGAACATGATATTACCATAGAGTTAACCAATGAGAGAATGCATCATGGATGATTTGTACAGATTATTGTGTATAGCCTATGGCACAAAGCTGGTTACAAAGCCCCACCCATTGCATTGAACAATCTGCACTCGAGGTTCCCCCAGAATACCCAAGGGGCAATACAGAAGGTGCAGGATGAACACCAGAATGTTTCGCAGCAGTGAACCCATTGAGAAGCACAATCATAGCAGAACATGCAATTCCACCCATGCAAGACACACTGCTGTACAAGCCCCTGATAAGCTACAAACTATATTAGAGCTTAATCATTAAGAAGCATGTCAAGAAATGTTATAGGTGGGATGATAGAACCTACATAAAGCTGGTACAACTCATGTATCACACTGGTGCCTAAGAAAGAGGAAATTCAAGACACTGCATGGACTTCCAACCCATGAACAAGATGACCGTTAGTTCCCCTGGCATTTACCAGCATTAAGGATGCACTTACCAACCTTGGCACAGCTAAAATCATGATGTCACTGTACCTCAAGGTAGGTTAGTGAAAAATCTCAGTTAAACAAACAAATAGACCCAAAACAGCATTTGCAACACCAGATGGCTGGTGCTTTCAATTTTGTGCATTGCCATTTTATCTTAAATGTGCCACACCCCCACCACTATCCAGGAGTTAGTGCTACAAATGTTAGACAGTCTGGTTGGTGAATTTACAACCTCATATTTAGGCATCCTATTATGATAAGAGACCTGGCAACACCACTTCAGACACCTATCAATCATTATAGAGGCACTTGCTATAGTTCATTTCATATAATAAGGCCACATTCTGACAGTCAGTGAGTGGCAACTTAAGATATTCATAACAAACAACGTGCCATTTACAAAATCATGTATCAGCTGATGCACGAATGAACAAAAGTTAATGTTACGTTGGCTATTCTGAGTGCATTGCCGATGCACATTATACAAGCTGAAAATACGCGATAACAAAGAGTTCCTAGATTAATTAATACATTTTATTTTACGTGGTCATAAAACAGCAGTTTTTAGTTTTAGAAACTAAACTTCGTGATAAAATAGTAATGTATAGGTGTTCAGAATGAAATGCATAATAATACAACCAGTATAGAAATGAAAAGCAATCTCAAAACCTTTTTCACGTCGTATACCGCCCTCTCCAACCCTGCTTTTCTTACATGCTTGATATTAATTCCAAAAGCATACCGAAATATTGCATAATATTGTTAAATTATTTTCTCTGATAATTTTACTAAATATATTTTAAATACGTTTCGTACCCAGCCAGCAACAACAGTCTACTTTACAAAGACACTATCGTCGAAAAATCTGTTGTGCGCGCTACCTATTGGCTCATTTGCGAAGCATACGCCATATTGTCTCCGAAAACCCGCACCTTGTTTCCGGAGAAGTGGGACACCACACACTCGCAGCACTAGCACTCCAACCTGTAATGTGTGCTGCACTCACGTCTTCCCGCTGCTCCCCTCTACATGTTCCTGCCCTTCCAGTTACATTACGTTTATGAACGACCGTACAAACGCACACCAAATTTCGTTTTCGAGAACTCTTTCGCCGCCTGCCGCGCACCCTAGCAGTTCATCAATTGCCGCACGAGGCAGCACCTCCTAGATGCGCTTACTCGCCGGACCAGTTATGTGGCCGATCAGCTGATGGCGGAACGATACGCAGTCAGATGTAGTCAAATGTAAACAGTGGCGCTACTTTTACCGATCTGTCAAAAAGTGGCCTTCTTATATGGTACGGACCATATCAATGGACTTACATGTACCAATCACAGTGCAAGAGAGACATGTCATAGTTGGTGTACCTAGGGCACATAGTGAACTGTGATGATAACCAATCAAGCATTGAACACCTCTGCGTAATCAGGGAGCAGCTCTTGCAAACAGCTCCGACACTTTTTCGGCCATATAAATGGGCTCTGCCAATTTATAGAGAGATTGGCGACTGTTGCCACCCCACTCACCACCCTCCTCTTGCCAGAGCAGCATTTTGTGTGGTCTCAGGGTGCAAACAGAGCATTTGAAGAAATAAAGGCATGCTTTAAGCAGTGCTAAAGAGTGTTAGGCATAGACACGACACACTATATCTATGTTCAGACTGACACAACTCGGCGACGAAGGCAAAAAAATTAGTCTTAGAATATACCAGTGCTAAACTGAGGCCAGCCTAGCACAGGTATGTCATTAATGAGATTGGATGTATGGCGATAGTGTGGGGAATAAAGTGCTATTGACTGTACCTCAGGTGTCAAAAATTTACATTTGAGACAGATAATCGGTGCTTACTATGGCAACATAAGATGCAAGGCAGCCGGAGCAAACTCATGTGGTGGATGCTACTGCTCCAAACATATGACTTTACTTTAAAACATGTGCCTGGGGAGGACAACCAGCTCACAGACATATTGTCACAACTACCCAGTGACAAGGAGACAGCCTACGACAATAACTGGCAGCCCCTTCTATGCCTTCTCACTTTTATATGGGGGTAAGTACAAGCTCCGGAGGTTAATCAAGTAGGCAGTGTGGAGTAAGCAGAACTGATACCTGTTTTGTCCGCCGATGATGTGTGTAGACTGGAGGTAAGCCAACAAAAAACTTCATCCAAGGCAGAACAACATATATGCGCATGTGCACAAACTACCCAAAACCGGTGGTATGTGGTAGATGAGAGGATAGATACCCTTCCACGTGGGGATGATGGGAGGTGAAATCTGTACATACCAAGAAACTACTGTGGCAAAGCGGCTAGAGCACTTGCCTCATACCAAGGTGAATTGGGATTGATTCCCAGCATGGTCACTCCCAGATTTTCACACGCGTGAATCATGCTTGAAGATGCTGCTGGTCGGCAGGTTTTCTCTGGGTTCTCCCATTTTCCCCACTCTTGCATTCCAGCGCTGCTTCATACTCACCTCACTTCACCCTCATTGTCGCTCAAGATCCTGATGTTGAGAGCCGCCCAAATCTCTCCACTCCACTGTACACACCACCGGAGGCGTGATAGTGCGTGCTTAGATGGGTGCATAACAGCCAGACCCCCTGGGACCAATGAGATGAAAAGAAACATAGTAAAATACTATTATTGGTCAGGTTTATCAAGACACATACGGGAGCACAAAAGAAAATGTAAACACTATTACCAGTGCAAATCATGTCCAAGTGACAACATACAACAGCAGCCCAATGCTGAGCCTTTCGACATAATTGCCCTTGACCTTGTGGGCTTTTATTCCCAAACAGCTATGGGAAAAAGTTCATACTAGTGGTAACATACATATTATCATGCTGTTTGGAGGCCTACCCCATCACCAACGGTTGAGTCAAACCAATAGTTGCAACTCTTAATTATGATTTATTTCTGTAATGCGGTTAGGCCTGGGTTACTCTGACAATGGAACACAATTTATTGGCATGAAATGGAGTGACATCTGCAAAGTTTGGAAGGCTGAACATCACACCACCTTCCATATATAACCAGAGTGGCACACTCAGGATGTAAAAGGACATTTTAGATTACACCTGTGGGATGACCACACAAGATGGGCCAAGCAACTCCCCACAGCTCTGTTCTGTATATAAAATATGAAAGTGAACCATCAAGACGACTGGCATGTCACCGGTGACAATTTTACGAGGGCAGAACCAGGTGGCCCTGGGGAACATGCTGTACCAGTGAAAAAAAAAAATGTCTGGATAGCAAAGGGGAGTGGTGCAAAAGACAGCATGAAGCAGTGACAAGTACATGCTTCCAACAAGCAAACTACATAAGGAAATGTTTATCCAAGACTAAAAGGCCACCCATGGCCCTACAACCCAGGCAATAAGACTAAGGTCAAGTTAGATTCAAATTTCAGATTCACTTCCACAACTATACTTCAAAAACTGGTAACTACAAACCTTTGAAAAAAAAGGTTACATTCCTGCTTTTAGGTGTTCTATGTTAAGTAATGTTACATTAGTGCGACATTGTTTGGTTTAGAGACATTATGTCTCCAAACTGGGAGTCGTTTGGGAAGTTTGAGTACACTCCACAAATAGTTTTTTTTCTTCACCATTTGGCACATTACTGCATACTTGTGCTATGATTTTCTGTTACACAGTGAACAGTCTATATTCAGAAATATCAGATTTGGTACGACATTGTTTGGTTTTGAGACAGTGGGGCTCCGAACTTGAAGTGGTATGGAAAATTGAGAAGATTCGACAGATAAATTGTTTTTCCCCTGAACATTTGAAATTGTACTACATACTCGCATAGAGACATTATGTTATGTACTAAATGCTCTTTGCAAAGGAACATCAGATTCAGTGCAAAATAATTTAGTTTGGAGACAGTATGGTTCCGAACTGTGTGTGGTCCAGAAGTGAGTGAGTGAAGATATTTGGGCAGATCTTAACAGCAAGGTCTTGAGCTGATGAGGGTGATTGAGGTGAGTATGGAGCAGTGCAGAAATGAAAGGGCCGGGGAAACTGGAGATCACAGAGAAAACCCGCCGATCAGCAGCATCGTCTGGCACGATTTCCACATGCAAAAATCCGGGAGTGACCCGACTGGGGATTGAACAAATATGTATTTTACTTGAAAATTTTGCTTTCTACGGCATACTTGTGCTATGAATTTTTCTACACATGGAACCATTCACATTAAGGAATATCAGATTCAGTGAAGCATTTTTTGCTTCTGTGACAGTAGGGCTCTGAACTTGAAGCGGTGCAGAAGATTGAGAACACTTGACAAAAATATTTTTTTCCCTGAAAATTTTGAAATTGTTCTACCTGCTTGCATAGACACATTACATTATGTACTGAATTTTCTTTGCTAATTAATACCAGATTTAGGGTGGAATCATTTTATTTAGAGACATTAAGTCCTTGAACTGGGAGTCTTTGGAAGGTAGAGTACATGCTACAAATATGGTTTGTATATTTTTTCTTGAAAAGTTTCTTTTGTGCTGTTTATTTGTGCAAAGATATTCTATTATGCATATAAGTGTCTGTCTTAAAGAATAATCATATTCAGTGCAGTATCCTTTGGTTTAGAGACAGTGAGTGGGTGTTCAATCTAGATGTGGTTCAGAATTTTGAGACACTTTACAGAATATATATTTTTCTAGAAAACCTTGAGTGTGTAGCATACTTGTGCTAAGAAATTCTGTTATGCACATACCTATACATATATATGAAGGAATATCATATCTGGTGTGGTATCATTCAATTTTGGGACAGTAGTGTTTCAAAACGGGGATCATTAGAGAGTTGAGTACACTCCACAAATATCATATTCACCTGTGTACTGCATACATGTGCTAATATATGTTGTTATACATTAAACCATAGGTGTTGAGGAATGTCAGATTTTAAGCAACATTGTTTGTTTTTGAGGCAGTGAGTCACCAAATTTGAAGTGATTCTGCAAACTGAAGTGCATTTCACAGCATTAGTGTGTTGTAAAGTTTTACTAGATTTAACAGAATGAATTTTTTGTAGCTAATTTTACAGTGTATTGCATATTTGCCTTGAGACATTCTGCTATGTATTCAACCTTGAATTTTAAATATATACTTGTTTTTGGGTTCAGTGCAACATCATTCAGTTTTGTTCACCAATGATCTGAAATAGACGTGGCTCCAAACATTCTGTAAAGTTCACAGGAAATTTTTTTTTGTCATTTTACAGTTTTTTTTATGTTTTCCTTGAGACTGTCGCAGTCCAAGAGTGGCTGACAAATGACCAGTGATTTGCCGAGGGGGTAGCAGGTGGCGTGCTGTCACCAAGTGGAATTTATAGGCGCTACCTAGCATATCCCGGCTAGGGCGGGGAGATGAGTTCTCAGAACAGATGGTCAGCATAGCAAATTCTGACTGTGGCATTACATTAAACGGACACAGGGTTGTATATAAATTACACAATAATCTGCAAAACTAGCTTCTTCCACTGTCCAGGCCATGAAGTACACCCTTGCCCTCGTACTGTGACACAATGCTGCCTAGCAACAGTAACAACAGCAACAGTATGGAAAACATGAGGTTCAATGCAACTGGCGCTTACTTCCACAAATATGATTACACTGTTAATGCATGTGCACATACATAACACTGAAAACACTGACACTGACTCTCATTAATCTCTGAGCTTACAATTAGAACATAAATTCCATTTATACGTGGAAACACAAGGTAAACAAAATGAAATAGCCCGCGACGTGGTGAGGCAATCACAAGCCACGGAGTCTGCTGCACCCATAAATATAATGTTTAAGCTCCCTTGCACCGACATGTACAAGGGAATACAATGGAGTATATACGAGAGGCAAGAAAAATTATGTTCTAATATCCTTATGACACTTGTGGTAAACTGACAAAGTTAAAACAAGTGATGAAGGACTCTTGCAACTATATGTGATTTATTCCAGGTGATCTCTATACAAAAATAAATCATGGCGGACGTGGAAGGTAGCTTGTGCCCAGAGGATGACTGTGGGAGTATGCAATAAACCCTTATACAAAACAATAAGTACAAACAAGAACAGAACAACTTTTCTACAATTAAAATACATTTTCTTACATGCTTTACTCCATACTCCATGACTCTTGAGTAATATAGGATTTACATAGTATTCTTGTGTTAAATTTAGGCATGTTCAGCAATGGGAACAGCAGTGTGTCCAAAGGAACAGCCGGCACTGCAGTGAATGGAGAGGAGAGATTTCAGCGACTTTTAACATTGAAGTCTTGAGAGCCGATTCAGCACTTCTGCATCAATTTTTGTATTTTAAATGTTTTTCATTTGTGAAATAAACTACTCTCTGAACTCTGCACTAATGTGTTTTAAATTAATTATTCAATTTATTATGTATTCTTTCTATGGCAGATGTGTTGACAACACTTTGTTTATAAACTTTACGTGGTTGCTGTAGCACTATTATGTTAAGATCATCGTAGTAACCATTTTCCGCACTATTGCATGTATTACTTTACACATTGCCGTGTTGGTTTCTTTGATTCACACTGGCTGGAATTTAGATTGAATACAACACTCACCACGTGGTGAGCAGGGATGCTAGGCTGATGGCTGTGGTACCTGCCATGTTCTTGGCTGTGTGGCCGTTGCTCCAATGATAGCTACCAGGCTGGTGATGTGATCTGGTCATTTGCTGCTGCTCTGCCTTTGTATGCACATTGCACATTATGTGTCTCGGTGCGCACTATGTGCCTCAGCAGTTGGCTGTTCCCCTTGTTGACAGAAGTGTATGCGTGTTAGGTTCGGACTTAGGAGAGTGGGAGGGGTTATGTTAACGTACCTCTCTCCCAGAGAGCATGAACCTGACCACATACATGCTGTGCTCCTTACAAGCTGACGCTGCAGTACCTAGATCCTGATGTTTTTCACCTGAGTCCCTGGATCTGCTTCAGTGCTGCCCAGAGCTCTGCCAGTTCACCTAGATCCTGGAAGTCTCCACCCACCTTCCTAGATCCTTCTGCATGTGATCCACAGGCAAGGCTTGCTCTATCACTGGCTGAACTGCATGTGTGTCTCGAAAGGGCTTTGTCTGTGTCTGGCTGGTCATATATGGAAGGTGGAGAGCAGGTGTTGCCCATGCAGGCAGCTGCAAAGCCACATGTGTTTTCGCACCAGTTCAGCATGCAAATAAATACACATACACATTGTCCTTGCTGTAAAATAAATGTAGTTGCCTTGTGGGAAAAAACAAAAGTTCAGATGTGAACACTGTGGCCATGAACCTACTGATTTTACATGGTGCCACGATGAGGTGGTCGCAGGCATGGCAGATATACTGGTGTGACATGAGACGGGTGATGGATGGCGGCAGTGTTGAGGCATGGGTGCAATGGAGAGCAGAACAGCTGCAGGATTCCAGTATCAGCATAGTGCCTTAGGGACCAGACATCCTGTGCATGTGTCTATGGGTATTAGGATAATAGCGACCCCACAGCAAGGATGTAGGATGGGGAAGGCAGATTCCACAGAGTGCCGTGCAAGCCTAAGCTGCTTTGCCAGCTGGCAGCATCAGTGTCCCAAGCTGTGAGTGAAGTATGAATTCCCATGCTCTAGTCGAGGCTGTCATGCATGCATGGACATCTCAGATGTGCATGAATGAAAGTGCAGGTGGGTACCTATTTGCCCAGGATGGTGGATGCATCCCTGGTGGCACAAAATGTGTCAGCTGAAAGGAGTCTGATGAAGTTGTCCCGGGCTGGAATGACGATAGCAGTAGCATTTTGTCGCTACGTTGTGAGAATGGTGGTCGTCTTGGCACATATGCGCTCAGCAGACAGGCATTGTCTTGGCACATATGCGCTCAGCAGACAGGCATTGGGATGCCATCAGCAAATGCTCTGCATAGCGTGGGCTGTCAATATGCTTATTGAGTGTTGACTGCTAGGCGAAAGTTCTTCAAGGAGACGCGCTGCATCTTTCTGAAATGACATCAGGTAAGGCGTCAGATGGCTTCAGCATCTAATGTGTGTGGGGGAACTACCTTGGGTTAAGGTCAGCTCATACCCATAAACTGGCATGAAAGTGATGACATCTCTGGATTAGGCCATGCTGGTATCTGGCACAGGCATCGGGGGGAGGCACTCAGGAGGGCATGTGCGCGTCTTGTTCAGTCTCAGCAGGCCACGTATGGTATGCCACAATTGATTACGGGATCTGCATATCTCCAGTTTCTCCCACTCCTGAACCAGCTTCTGGGAGGGCAGTCTGCCCAAGAGCGCCTTGGGTGGCATCTGGCGGCTGCATCCAGCTAAGCATGTCCAACATCTTTGTGGCTGGTGAGTGAGGTGGTGGCATTCACTGAAGGGCCTCTTTTGTCTGCTATACTCACATTTAGGTGGGTATGCTGAACATGATTAGCATGGGCTGGGTAGGGGCAGCCCGATGTGGCATCTCAGCGAGGATGCCCTGCATTTCTTCTTGGGTTGGTACTGCTGGCAGGTCTGGCACCTGCACTGCATTGTTGGGCATCCCACGCTCTGCATCCAGTTCAGTAGACGCAAGTAGAGGTAGGTAGTGTCTCAACACTCAGTGTAGGGGAGCAGATTCTTGGCATCTCTGTGTCATCTGGTGGTACTGGCACATCACGTACGATCACAGTGATGGTGGGCCACTCACAACCAGTGTCAGATTATGTGATAGTGTGTGGAGTAGGCATCTTGGAGCAGATCTCAGGTTGAGGTATTTCTTCTTCCAGAAACATCATGTTCAGTACCACAGCAATAATCTCTATCAGGCAAGGAATGTCTGTTCCTCCAGGAACCACATTAAGTCCATCTCCGCCCCCCTGGCCCAATCCCATGCACATGCTTCTGAGCCTGTTTTGTAGTGTGGTGGCCTGATAGGTGCAGTGCAGTTAAACTGCTGCTGTCCACAGTTGATGGGATCTACATCTCATACACACATTCCAGCATGCAAGAACTTTGTTCACCTAGGGCAGATGACAATTCCTAGTATGTTGCCCTGACTTCCCCTGCCAGTACACAGTGTATGTTATTTATGACACCACACACATCTCACCCTGGATTGTCTCTGTCCACATGGTCACATAGCACACATTTTCACACATGTTTTCTGGTTCTGCGTTTTCTGTAAGTTCTGGTTTACACATTTCACGCATGGAGAGATGCAGTTCTTTCACGTAGCATGCAAGCTTCATCACTTAGTCAGGGAGGTGGCAATGCTCCCTAGAATGATCGCTTGGATGCGGCACACACTACGGATGCTCTGTGTGTACTCTGAGTATGTTCCACGATAATGGGGTGGGTCAATCACATGGAGGCTCCTTTTTTGGTGTGACATAGTGGCATCGTGTAGACCTCTGTAATGCTAAATGTTTATAGCCATAGAGTAAGGTGCCAAATATTGCTGCCACCGTGGTGTGGCTAGCCAGAAGAGTGGCTGGCAAGAAACTGGTACTGGGATGAAGGGGTAGCACATGACGTATCCCAGCTAGGGCAGGAGATGAGTTCTCAGGGTGGATTATCAGCATGGAAAATTCCCTTGCCAGTATTACGTTAAACCAACACGGCTGTATATAAGGTACCAGACACGGGGCTGTACATAAGGTGCACAAGGATATATGGAACTAGCTTCCTCTACTGTCCAGGACATAGAGTACACCTCTGCCCTTGTGTTGTGATGCAGTGCTGCCTAGCAACAGTAACTACATGAACACAAACATGAGGTTCAATGCAACTGGCATTTACTCCCACAAACATGATTTCAATGGGTGTGTGTGTGTACATATATTACACTGAATACACTGACACTGACTCTCATTCATCTCTGAGCTTATGATTAAAACAAAACTTAAATTTACATGTAGAAACACAAGGTAAGCAAAATGAAGTGGCCCGCCAATTTGTGAAGGACAATCACCACAGGTCCATGGAGTCATTTGTGCCTGTAAGTATAATTTTTAAGCTCCCTTGTACCGATGTGTAGAAGGGAGTGCACGACAGGCAATAAAAATTTGTTTCCAATATACTTAAGACATTGATGTCAAAGTAATGAAGTTCAAACAAGTGACGAAGGCCTCTTGCAACAATACGTGACTTACCTCGGTGGAGCTCCATATGAAACTGAATCGTGGTGGTTGCAAAAGGCAGCTTGTGCCCACCATGTTCATGTGGGATTAATAAACAGTTATACAAAACATTTAGTACAGACAAAAACAGAACAACATTTATGCAATTAAATTTTCTTACATGCTTTGCTACACTACCCTTTAGTAATTAATCATTTACTTAATGTTCCTGTGAAAGGCTTGGGCATGTTCATCAATGGAAACAGCCACGAGTCGAAAGGGACAGCTGGCACTCCAGCATCAGTTTCTGTCTTTTATGTTTTTTGGTTGTGAAACAAGCTACACTCAGAACCGTGCGCTAATTTGCTGTAAATTAATTATTCAACTTATTATGTATTCTTTCTATGGCATATGTGTTGGCAACACTTGGTTTACAAAGTTTACATGATTGGTGTAGCACTATTATGTTAAGATCATTATAGTGACAATTTTCTGCATTATTGCATGTATCACTTAGATGCTAGTCTGAGGGCAGTGGTACCTGCCATGCTCTCGGCTGCGTGGCTGACGCTTTAATGGTTGCTGCTGGGCTAGTGATGCTCTGCCCTCGTATGCACGCTGCACACCATGTGCCTCAGCGGTCGGCTGTGTTCATCGATGCAAATGTACGCTTGTTAGGTTCTGGCTTAGGAGGGTCAGAGGGTAGTATGATGACAAGACATTCTGTGATGATTAATTTGTGATTGTAAGAATTGTTAGACTGAGAGCAACTTCATTTGTTTTAGAAATAGCTTTTTTTTCCGAACCAGATGTAAAGGTGATATTACATTAAATTTCTAGAAATTATTTTTTCCAAGGTATTTGTACAGTGTTCTTCATTTTCCCCTTGGCCACTTTTCCAAAGAATATAAGACATACGGACATATAATTTCTGTCATTTAGTAAGTGTAAGCAATTAAATGGCTTTCATGACATTTGTTGGATCATTTATGCATGATATTCAATACATGCATGTTTCATACATGAGAAATTCGAGAAATATTTATGTCTTTGTATGTCTACAAATTATACAATCATCACTCACTTGTACAGATCTTGCTTAAAATTTGGCCAAAAGCCTACCTACGGGTATGAGCCCTCAAATGTTAAAGATATTATCAAGTAAATTAATTTTTTTTACGATATCTTAACATTACAGATATATTAATAAGCCTATTTACCTATTTATTATTTATAATTTTTTTATAATTCTAGTGCCAAACATGATTCACAATGCATTAAAATTCATGCAGGAATTGCTCTAAGCTGTGTTGTGAATGATCATTACAATTTTAATGATCATTCACAACACAGCTTAGAGCAATTCCTGCATGAATTTTAATGCATTGTGAATCATGTTTGGCACTAGAATTATAAAAAAATTATAAATAATAAATAGGTAAATAGGCTTATTAATATATCTGTANTATATTTATATATACAGTAGAACCTCGATTATCCAGGGTAATGGCGGGGAGGGGTAGCACGGATAATTGAAAACCATATTTAATTGAGACACTTTTTATTTAACGAATTACATATGTACTGTAATATGGATGTACAATGTCATGTTATAACGTTATCACTGCTTGAAATAGGAAGTAATGAGTCTTTGTTTTTTGCGGTTTGAAATGGTTTTCCTTACTTCAGTTCTAATTTTTCTCAAATTCATGACGTCATGGAAGTCAAAATTTTCCTGTTCGCAGAAGTTCAGGAGGATATCAACTGCTTCCATTGCTTGACTTGGCTGAATTTTTTCTTCTTCACCGCCAACACTGTCATCATTGTCATTCTCATCGTCCTCTGAATCATCCTGTTGTGTAGGTGGAGTACTGCTTGTGCTGCCATAACGAGCTGCTATGTCACTGTCACTTAGACGTTCGAATCCCTCTTCATTAACATCTTTTTGTAGCCAATCAACAATATCCTCTTTATCAACGTTAGTGAAATCTGGAATTGATGTGGCAAGCTCAAGACAAGCTTCTATANTCATCAATGTTAGTGAAATCTGGAATTGATGTGGCAAGCTCAAGACAAGCTTCTATATCCCCCTCTTCTATATTTTCTTCGTCATCATAACCTTGATCTAAGATTTTTGCCCACNATCATAACCTTGATCTAAGATTTTTTCCCACGAAAGTCTTAACGTACTTCAGGTACGTTTTCCCAAGACTCACATACTGCGAAAATGGCGTCTTTAATGGTCCACTTTTTTCAGAAAATCTTTCAATGAATCAAAATTGTAATTTTCCTGTAGAATAAAACGGAGAAAAATCTTTTTGTGCCTTCTTTTCAAACAGGAAATCACGCCTTGATCCATTGGCTGGACTAAGGAAGTCACGTTAGGTGGTAGGTAGTAGACAAAAATTTGACCATCCTTTGTTTTCTGGGTACTGGCTGAGGGGTGTGAAGGGGCATTATCAAGCAGAAGAACAGCTTTTTTTGGTATCCCTTTCTCATCCAGAAATTTTGTTACAGATGGTACAAAAACGTTGAAAAACCATTCACGAAAAATAGCCTGGTTCATCCAAGCTTTTGGGTGATTGTAATAGTCACATGGAAAACATCTCATTTCTGTTCCTTTAAAAGATCTTGGTTTTTTAGCTTTCCCAATTACGGTTAATTTGAGCTTGCGTGTCCCAGTCGCATTTGAACACGTCATAATGGTCAGTCGTTTTTTGCTAGATTTGTGTCCAGGAGCTGATTTTTCAGATCCCACATCAAGTGATTTTGAGGGTAGCATTTTCCAGAATAGACCTGACTCATCTGCGTTGAACACTTGGTCAGGGGACAGGTTCAACGTTGAAAGCAATGAATTGAATTCCTCATTGAACAATGTTGCAGCAGTCAAGTCTCCACTCAGAGATTCGCCTTGGATGTCCAACTGTCTTATACCGTGTCGAGTTTTGAACCTAAATAACCAGCCCTAGGAAGCATTAAATTTGTCCTCAATTTTCAAATTTTCATGAAACCATTCTGCCTTTTCACGAACCATTGGCCCAGAAATTGGAATTCCTTCAGTACGCTTCTGTTTAAACCACTCAAAAAGAGCAGATTCCATGTCAGATAATGATGACTTTTTCATAGTTTTTCTCGCAGCTGATATCTCAGAAGTGGATTCTGCAGAAGATATGAACTTGAAAATGTCATTTTTTTGCTTGATTAAATAACGCACAGTCTGTTCACCCACACCGAACTCATCCGCAGGTTTTTTTTGCACTTTCACCATGATCTACAGCACGGTTTATAATCGATACTTTTTTCTCTAGAGAAAGCACGACACGTTTATGTTTAGCACTCATTGTTGACCGCTCGGAAGGACTATGTAAAGCGACGGCCAGAACCAAACTGAGAAGTGTGAAATGAACAATTGAGCCGTTTGAAAAGGAAGAGAAGAGGGGACAATTTCTTTACTAGCTAAATTCCTAGAAAATTTTAATAAAGGTTCTGCTGCATTTTTTTTTCTGTAGTACCGGGTCTCTGTCTGAAGTTTCTGTGAATTTATATACATCAAACGTCCTGCTTACTCGCCTATGCCTTTCCTTTGTGCCTGTACATTTTTTAGAATAAAACGCCTTACAAAAACAAAAAAAAAATTCTCCCAGAATAGTGAGCACGGTTAATCGCGACACGGTCAATCGANTATATAGGATGAGTCAGCACCTCTGTGATAAACTTCGTGAGGATGTTCCTTGCAAAATGTCAGAAAATGTGTGACAGCAAACACCAGGAAACCACTCCTAGGGACAGGAAACCCTTGTGAAGATGAGGTTGAAAAAATCAACTTAATTGAAATACACTGACACCATCTGATATTAAAGGATGATTTTTTGTATACATGTCTAAAAAATTCAATATTTTAACAGACTAATACCTATGTTGGACTACCGCATTCCTTACGTGGTAAAATGGTTGTTGCCACACTTTTGAATAGTGAAAACAGGGTCTTCGTAAACCGTTACGTAAAGTGTGATCACGGGTTATGAATTAAAATGGCAAGACATAAAAACGAGTCCTCTTGGTGAGAAAGTCACCTACAAATGGTACGCGAGAAAAGAGACTTCAAAAATTAAAAATTCCACGTAATGCCTATGGGGTTGGCTAAATGGTTGATGCCAACTGACATGTACTGCTGTAACACAGTTAGATGTTTGTTTAACACCAGTTTTGTTGTTGTATTTCAAATGTTGTACTTAATGTGTTTTATGAATTATTGTATTTTTAAAATTTAATTTAATGTTTATTTTGTGTAATCATTTCATCATATTTGTTTAGTTTTGTTCTTAATTTATTATTTGTCATTTGTTCAGTGTTTTATGCTTATTTACAAGGTTATAGTGTTCATGATTTAAATTCCTTTATGTGTTATTTTTTTGGTTCATTTAATTTATTTTATGTCATTGTTAAATGGTACTTTATGTCATTTGTATATTTATTGTGTTATTTACATTATAGGGTGCATCAGCACCTCTGCGACAAATTTGGAGTAGATCGCTGAAAGACAAAAAAATTGTTTGTGAAACAACCGATGTCTGCTGACGAGTCTTTGGGACTTTGTGAACCCCCGCCCCCTTTATCGGCTTGCTTGTTTGCTGAGCACTGATTCCAATTGCACGCCTCATGACGCGGCCAGCCTTGACCATGCAGTGTATTTCTGTATGCTGAATGTGTGTGCAGTTGAATGCACATATCCAGTGAGAATGGCAGGCTATGCATTCCCTGAGCTGTCCGACATGATAATGTGTTTTTGGTAATGTTCCAGCGCACAGTTATTTCCGTATTTTTTATATTGCAGCCCCGCAGTTAGGCCGCCATATTTGTTATGCCGCACGTCAAGTATTGACGTCTAGAAGTTGCCACTCTGCTAGCTCAGAGGTAGCAACATGAAACTCTTAAAAAAGGAAAAGGTGCTGATTAAATATTAAATAATGTAGTCAAGTTCTGGTTTATTATTTTTTACTTATTTCTTAAAAAAGATGCCACAGTTCACGGAAAAGGTGCTGATTAAATATTAAATAATGTAGTCAAGTTCTGGTTTATTATTTTTTACTTATTTCTTAAAAAAGATGCCACAGTTCACGGAAAAGGTGCTGATTAAATATTAAATAATGTAGTCAAGTTCTGGTTTATTATTTTTTACTTATTTCTTAAAAAAGATGCCACAGTTCACTTACAATGTTCAGGTATGCCGAGCACGAACAGGGTTCACCGATACACTACACAGACGAAATAGAGAGCAGCGCCATAGTCATTGTTGATTATCAATTTACGTCTTGAAAAACTTGCCCGAAGAAAAATCAAAGGCAGCAACCTCCCACACTGGCGGAGAAATAAAATAGCAAGTTCAAGTTTGCAGATGTGGGGGTTATGTGCCAAGCCCGACAAGGCCTAGGCGAGCACTGAGAATCTACTGCTCAAGGGTGTCGACTGCTTGTTATCCACTGCTCTGAGCACTGGATGACAACTGCTGGACGGCGACAGGCACACGTGTATTTGTGCTGCTTATCACCCCCCCNNTCTTCCCAGATAAGGTCCTGGCGTGGGCTTCCACGTACGCTCTTCCTACGCTGTCAAAACTGCGTAGTCCGCTTAACTTCGCTGTTAAGATAAAGATAAGCAAACTTATCGTACAAAACGTGTCGATGCAGTCTGAAAGTTTCTTATATAATGGTGATGCTTAACAAAAACTAAGATTTTTAAAATGGCAACCGGATGCCTGATAAACGTTAAACGGCAAATGTATGTCCGATAACGATAAACAAACCACCAAGGCTTTAATTTTGAATGTCGATAAAATATTACAAAGCTTGGTAAAGCGAAAGAAAATAAACCACGTATCCCAAAAATTTATAATACTGCGTCATTACAATGGCGAGGCTAGAGGAAACGGATGACGGGCTCTCCGTATCTACGAACAGCGATTTCCACACAGATGTCATCCACACCATGCAATGTTTGCTTAACTGCACCAGCGCCTTTGTGACAAGGGGTCACTTTGTCCCCAGCACACTGGTGCAGGACAGCGCAATGTGAGAACAACTGCATTCAATGCAGAAGTGCTTAAGAGAGTCACCAACATGCCCTCAACAATCACACGTGCCATTTCCAGTGCTATGGCCACAAGCCAATCAACTATATCCCGCGTATTGTAGGAACATTCTTTCCATGCATACCACCTTCAGAACGTTCAGACACTGAGGCCGGACCACTTCACACCTCATGTTGAGTATGTCCAGTGGTGTCTGCAACGACCTATTGCTAATCCTGCCTTTACTGCAAACATTTTGTTCAATGATGAGGCCTGCTTCACAATAGACGAGTACTTCTTCAACGGCAAGAACAGCCACATCTGGGCAGCAGAAAACCCTCATACCAGGGCCAGGTTCATCCACGGCCACCAGACGACATTTGCAGTCAACAGCTGTGCTATAATTGTTGGTGACAATCTACTGGGGCCTGTAATTATGCCATCCCATTTGAATGGGGCAGCTTACCTTGACTTCCTTCAGAACATACTTCCACTGGTCATGGAGGACGTACCCCTCGTGATGCATAGTGACATAAGGTTTCAGTATGATGGTGCCCCAGCACACTTCAGCCATGGTGTACAAGAAAATCTGAACACCACCTACTGGGAGCGTTGTATAGGGAGAGGGAGGCCTGTTGCATGGCCACCACAATCCCCCAACCTAATGACCCAAAAATTTATTTCTTTGGGGCCATGTGAAGTGTGTCGTGTACTCCACCCTAGTTGGCACACGACATGAACTGGTGGAGCAAATATTCACTGCTTGTGATCAACTGTACCAGAGGCCTGATATGTTTGCCAGAGTCTGAAAGGCACTGTTGTGGTAGTGTACTGAGTGTAATCAGATTCAGGGACGACACTTTGAACACCTCCTCTGAGGTTACTTGCAGACCAAATGTTGTACCAACATGTCATATTTGTAACATGTTACTACCATCTGTGTTCCCTTTGCTGGTGTTTCCCTCATACATGACTTGTTGGAGGGCATCGGTTGTTTCACAAACGATGTTCATCTTTGAGCGATCTCCTCCAACTGTGTCGCAGAGGTGCAGACTCACCTTTTAATTTAATGTAATGTACTATAAATACAACAATAAATGTACAAATGAAATAAAGTAACAACAAAACAATGACATAAAATAAATTAATTGAAACAAACAAATAACCCACAAAGGAATTGAACTCATGACCAAATAACAAATGATAAATTAAGAAGAAAACTGAACAACTACTTCATGATATAATGAAACAAGTAAATACAACATGTCAAATACAACAACAAAACAGGTGTTAAACAAACATGTGACTATGTTACAGCCATACTTGTCAGTGGTTGTCAACCATTTAGTCATAGTCAACCTCATAAGCATTATGTGGCATTAGTAATTTTTAAGATTTGTTTACTCGTGTACCATCCATCGGAGGCTTTCTCACCAAGAGGGCTCGTTTTTATGTCTTGCCATTTTGATTCGTAACCCGTGATTACACTTTATGAAACAATTTACGAAGATCCTTTAGCACTACTCAAAAGGGTGGCAACCCCCATATTACCATGTAGGGAATGCGGTAGGCCAACAATAGTATTTACGTGTTAAAGTTATTGGATTTTTTGACGTGCATACATAAAATCATCCCTTAATATCAGATGTGTTCAGTATAATTAAATAACATTAATTATTTCAACCCCACCTTCACAAGAGTTTTGTGCCATTTTAGGCACTCACCAAGTTTTCTTTGTTATTGTTTTCTCTTTCTGAGAATTAATTTTTTTATGGCTAAGCCATTTTATTTTCAGGACTTATTATTTAATTTACTTGTGTATTGTCATTTACAATCACTATTAATGAAGTCATGGTCAACCTTTTGGCAATTCTGTATATTAAACAAGCAATATTTGTATATTTTCATCAACTTGTAATTTCAATATTTATGGGTGACCAGCTCCAAGTGTAATCTGATCAGTTTAAAAATATTAAAAATAATTTTGCTTGAAACCAAAATGATTGAGTAAAATATTGTTGCGGAAAATGTTATTTTGCTTTTCCATAATTCTTCATTCATTTCTTTTGTATTAATCACTAACTGTGCCTGCGGCTCCACAAGCGTGGACCACAGAATTATTGTTTAGGGTTTTTTTTTCAACATATTTTATGGATTTTACTGAATGGCAAAATTATACGTTAATGTGTGCATCAAAAACTCTGATTAAAACAGGATTATATGGAACGACCCACTGGTTGTCTATTTTAATAACGCCTGTGTGTTATTAATTGAACACACAGGCTATATTAGTTAAAGGTATATATATATGCTACAGCAGAGTTTTTTTAGGTCTTTTTATTTTACCTAATTCTTTACTACATGATATTGTTCCATCTTTAATGGTTTAGACAGCATATTGCAAGAGAGCGCACTGGCTGCAAACTTTTTTCCGACTTGATTCACAATTATTATCACTGCTTATTCATTATTTTACTTTACGTAACAAAATATACACTAAAACCTGGCCAGAGAACAAAGCTATGAATTTAAAAATAACCACATAAATCGGAAATGCGGTTCTCTAGTGATAAGTGCACCAACAGTTAGACAGGCAGAGAGACCTTGAGTTTTATAATATGTATAGATTATCATTCTTTAGTCTAAGAATACTTTTGTGGTTTCTGGTGTTGCGTCAAGTGACTTGATATCTGTGACAGTCACTGTTACTTTCTGAACTCACTTTCTCTTTCTTCTTCCTTGAGAATAATAATGGCGTAGCTTCGTTTTATGATCATCTCCTTTCTCAATTGATTATAGACTAATCGACTGACTTTACCACATTTGGTAAGTTCCTTTTATTTCTCTTTTATACCCTGATCTTGTCAATTATTATCTTACTAGCGACCCGGCCCGGCTTCGCCCGGGTACGATTTAGTTTTTACAGCCATACACTAATGAATAAATTGGGAAAAGACAGTTACAATATTATATGATAGTAAATTAGTAAACTACTATCATATATAACATACATACACGTCACGCCTGTCTACCAGAGGGGTAGGCAGAGATTATGGACCTCCATTTACCACGATGCTGACATTCCTACCTCCTTCGCTTTATCTACATTCATACATCTCTAATATAACAATATTATATTATAGTGGTTTACAAAATATCTTTGTATACAACATTAATCGTTTTGCCTCCGACTGCCAGCACAAAAAGATTTCTGTTTAATGTGACACGCGAAAGAGTTACGTATAGTTGTCCATGTGAAAAACATGCTCCACTCAAATCCGCTCCAGCCACATTAAGTGTTTGACCCTGTGCCTTATTTATGGTCATATACCAAAACAAACTCTTATTGGAAATTGGACTCTTTTAAAATTAAAAGGCAAATCCGAGGGAATCATTGGTATTCTAGGTATTAAAACAGTTTCTCCAGTACCGCAGCTAGTTAGAATATTACCTTCCCAATGAGATAACTTTTTAAACTTTTTATTTGTAATCTAGCCCCGTTGCAAAATTTCGGTGGATTTATATTTCACAATAAAATTATGTGAACTCCAACTTTTAAAATCAGTTTGTGTGACAGCATGCCAGAAGGATTCAATGAATTAAGAAATTCTGTGGGATAGTGCACAGTTTCTTCACTGTCGAGTATTGCATCTACTGAGTATTAGTCTTGTGTTTGCACATTGAATTTTGCGAGCACTAATTCATTAATTTTTTCGAATTGTTCCTTAGTAGACAATAATATCGCTTTTCTTTTAACAACGATAGTGTCTTATTTGAAACGTTGTGTATTTCAGGGTATACATTATCTATCAGTTGTTGTTGGCCGGTGACTAAAACACATATATCACTATTGAGAGAAACTTTTCCACAATCCAATGGAAGCTCTCCATTTCTGACTTTCAGTAGCATGTCGGCAAACATGCTGTTATCTTCTGAAGACATAAGTACTCTTATGTTTGTTTTGAGTGCTAATTTAGTAATGTTGGGCCAAATTGTATGCTGTAAAGGACATTTCTTAACTACATTAAACAGTTTTAATTAGAAATTAATTTATTTTGATAAAGATTTAGTTTTTTATGGTTTGAAAAGACAGTGAATTTTACATTTGTTTTTACTGCGTAATTTAAATTGTAAATATGCCTATTACTACTTATCTATTAAAGATACATATATGCTACCACTGACTTTTTTGTAGATCATTTAATTTTACACAATTCTTTTGTACATGATTTTGATATATCTCTAAAGGATTAGGCAGTGTATTCCATGAGCACACGCAGGCGGCAAACTTTTTTCCCCGCTTGATTCACTAATACCGTTAATGCTTAGCTCCTATAAGTGCTAGGGAAATTTTTATTGCACACAAACCTTCCTCGATAAATGCAGATCATAACAGTAAAAACCGCATCCAAATCCTTTCAGTAATTCTCCAGATTAGCGCAGTCATGCAGACAGACGTGCGCCAGAGACTTCCTCTTATACTATGTAGTGATGTGGAGCTTCTATTTTTCTGGTGTTTTTCTTTTGTGTGCCAGCAGTCTACCGGTCAGAACTTAATGATGCCTTGGTGAGGTGTTTCCACGACCATAAAGCTGCTCATGTTGGGGCATTTTGGTTGATGCGTGACTGTTTCTGAACTTTGGTGATGGCAAGACCTTTCTGGTAAACTCCAGATTGTGAGGGAAGTCCATCATGTAATCTTTGTATCAGTTCATCTTGTGCATGCACATGCACCAGCAGTCAAAGCATCAAGTCGCTCATCCAACATGAATTTCTTTTTGGAACTTTTCTTTTTAAACCTATCTTATCATGAATTATAAAAAAAATTTTTGAGTAACAAAAAAAAAAGTGTTTCAAATAACCTTGTTATAGTAACTAAGTAACCTGTTTTTTTTTTAGTTCCCACTTAAAAAATTTCCTGCTGAACAAGTTGAATAATTGTACATTTCGGCTATCTGCACATTCGTAAATTGACCTTTTTAAGAAGTTATCCTGGTAAACGTGCATTATTTTTTCAGTCCATTCAGAAATGTTTTAACAGAGTTTTATTTTGTTTAATATCAAGAAAAACAATTATATACTCATAGGCTATAAATTGGGAGCTAGGCCATTCAGGATTACTTTCCAGCGGCAGTATTTAGTCAATATTTTGTTCCCCATAAATTTATGAACATGGTGAAATGTTAGAAAACGGTAATATTTAATATTGCTTTACGTTCGAGAAAAGGACAACAGAATAAAAGTTTATGTTTTTTGGCAATTTTACTAAGAGTGAATCTTCAACTCGGAAAGATATTTATTCTCACTGTAACCATACAGTTTAAGTACAAATATTCGTTCACACTCTTGATTTTCACCTCAATCTGTATGGCTTAATTTTTTAAGATATTGCAGTTGTAACTGGTAAGAATACTAGGCGTGGAAGATAATTTTGTACTTGAGTTCTATGATGACAGTGAGAATGATTATCTTTTAGAGCTGGGATATTGCTCTTTTACAAAAGCACTGAGCAAAATTTATTTATACCTGTCTTCTTTATCTCAGAAGATGCTCTCCAATATCATTTTTTTTTAACATATAACCAAATTCAGTAATGAATGGGAAAATAATTTTGTTAACAGACAGGTTAGAAGGCCAGCCAGAATACAATAGCTCCTATTCAAAATTAAAAAAATTTATGTCAACTGAAATTTATATAATTTTATATAAATACTTTAAAATTGCACAAAGAGAACAGTCAATTATAGAAATGCTGAACAGAAGTGCCCAGTGATATGTTAATATTGTATTAAAGTATTTTGCATTTGTCTCTGTTCTTATCTGACAAAAAATTTACATCTATAAAAGCAGTATTTCATCATTTGTTTTCTAGGAAATCAAAAAAATGTACTTCTTTATAGACAACATAGGCCATATTCATAATCAATTATTTGTTATTATTAAAGGCTAGAAAATCTCACAAATATATTTAAGAATAAGCTGTAGCCCAAACTACTATAAATTTATGTAATGTTTGCTATTATATCTCAGTTTATAAGATGGTAGTTAAGTAGGGCTTAACATCTCCTCCAAAGTGAGGTTATTTGAGATGGAGCAAGTTACTCAGAGAAGCAGGAGTGGGCAAGAAGCAATCCCAGCATTCTCCTGGGGTGATCTCAGGAGACTATGGAAAACTGAAATCAGAATGGCCAGACTAGGATTTGAACCCGGTCCTCCTGAATACAGTGAGTGAAGAGATATAGACGGCTCTTAACAGCAAGATCTTGAGAGCTGATCCCAAATACGAGTCCAGTGTTTTTTACCACTATGCTATCTCACTCGATGAGTTTATATGACACACCATCCAGTCAATAATAAAACCTTCTAGGAAAAAAATACGAAATACAGTGATACTTGGCATGGGGTAAAAACTGACTACTCACTGGAGCAGCAGCCAACGAACATACAGCTGAAGCTTGAATACACATTGAACTCTGGAGTTTAAAATACAAGGTTAATGAAGCCATGCTCTTGAATTTAATAAGGACATTGCGGCCATTTAAAAATGTTTTTTTGAGTTGCGATGTTGTAGAAAAATGTGCTACAAAACTGTAAAATTAATTATTCCCATAGTTCAAGTTGTAAATGAAAAACTTATTTTAGAAAATTTCCTAGATATAAATTTTTATGACATGTTTTGCTTTGAAATTTGTGATAAGGGTGATCACAAAAATAGTAATATTGGCCACCAATTTTCAAAATGTTGGTGAAATCCATGGTAGTAGAGGGGTTTAAAATACGTTGTATGGAGTACACTTAACAATAGTACAAAATCTGTTTCAACTTCCCTTAATATCTTTTAATATTTAAAGTCCTGCTGACTGGATGAAGTATAAAATAAAGCAGAGCAGAAAAGTCTTAGTTTCGTCCATGAAAAAGTGTGCTTTGAAGTTGAATTGTTATTATTTTTCAATTCTGGTTTTCTCCCGTTTCATACTTATTTCTTGTAGATGGATAATTTTCAACTTGTTGGGTAACATTTTTTTTTTCATCAGTCATGCCTCTCAATACTCTAAAACTCCTTGTTTACTGCCAACCAATTTAAGATTAAAAAAAAAAAAGTTAGTTTATGTTAACTGAGGAGTCTGAGAAACATTCATTGCATTATGAGTTTTGGATCTTAGATGCATATATTAAATTTATGCTAGTGCTTGTCTGAAAATGTGGGAGTACAATTCTTATGCGAAAACATCTATTACTCAGGAAAATTCAATAGGTTATATAACCTCTGGAAAGAAACAGAAACAAATGAAGTAAAAATGTTAAGAAGCAATGGCAAATGGCCAAGAGAAATATCAAAATATGTGCATACAAAACAAAAGTGTAATGTAAGCCTTATATGACATAATGATGAAGATTTTGTAAAGATAAATAGATCAGATGGAAAATCACGAAAGTAAGTTTATTAATATGTTCAGCTATCAGTATTTAGGGGCTAAATAACTACAGCATATTTTCCACACCAAGTTGAACAAGTATTTGTATAATTCAAATTTTTAAAAATTAATTTTTGTTTATTATATATTATTTATTTGTTTTATAACTGTTCGGTGTTGTATACATTTTGTATTACTTTATTCAAAAATAGCCATGCTAGTAGTACTTAACTTGAAAATAAAAACAAAAACCAAAATTTAAAATGAAGAGTTTTTTTTTCTAAAACATCACTTGAGTTAAGTGCATTATTTGATTACTAGGATTTTTCTTTCTTACATTTTCATTCAATATTTGTCTTCGGATTTTCCACTCCAATTTTCTACAACTGGAATTTGGTCATCAGTTTCTTGTGTGTGTATTTTTGTGCAGACCGCCTAGAAGAAGAGGGGAGGTTGTGAGTTTCCTTTGTGCTTGCCAGAAAGGGAGGGGGTGAGGTGGTTCCTTACGTGACAGTGTCTGAGTGTGGTGGGCACGATGAACCATTAAAAAATCAACCAATGCTACAAAACCTTCTCAACTTTAAGAAAATATACAAAAGAAATGGAAGCAATAACTAACTTGTAATGTTTATATTGTATCTCTTCTAATTTTTCTGAAAACTGTTAAGTGTAATGATAAATGCAGTCCATATTAAATTACAGTATGATTTTTCTGTGAAATGATGGTATTGTATATATTATATGATAATATGAAATCTACAAATTTCTGAAAAGACAATATATCTTTATGTTTTTATAATTTGGTTTCATTACTGTAAAAATATTCTGAATATTTATTATGCATATTAACAGTTATATTTTCATTGTCAATCCTGTCAGCAACAAATAGAATGCAAGGGAATTAATATAAAAAGAAAATACTGTAGTAAAATATTTTTAATTAGTATTGTGTATAAACTGTTCAGATCTATTTTACAATGCCCTAAATAATTCAAATTGAGCCCGATTGAGTTTATACCCTAGTTTTCAAAGAAAATAAATGCTAATGAGATCACTTACTTTTCTGTTTTTCTCTGTGTGTGTGTGTGTGTCACCTCTTTAAATTTTTGAACACGTGAACCGAATTTCACGAAACTCGGTATAGTACTTAGTAAAGACAGCTGACGTTTATAGTTTTAGACCATGCTGGCCACTTACTTTCAAAAGGTGGCCATTTTAGTATTTATTTTTTCATATCTCTGGAACCATTAAACTGATTTAAACCAAATTTTGTATAGTGTTAGAGCATTATGTAAACATTAAATTTGGGATGGGCATTGTTGTAGGTCTGCCATTTTGGATGATAACATCAAATTAAAAAATAAGTTTTTACATTGCATCAAATTAAAAAATAGGTTTTTACATTGCATCAAATTAAAAAATAAGATTTTACATTGCATCAAATTAAAAAATAAGTTTTTACATTATATCTCAAAATTATTAAACCAGTTACCACCCAATTTTGCACATAAGTAATACTGTGAGAGGCCAGGTAAACATAAGAGATTGAACTTTTAGGTACCTATTTTCAAAATGGCAGCCATACAAACATTTTGGGTTTATTTGGTATATCTACTATACCATTTAACAAAGTTAAACCAAATTTTGTATGCTGAAAGTATGTATTACAATCGTAATATATGCCAACACATAGCCACAATTGTCAGCCATTTTGAAAGATAGCACCACACAAATAAATTAAGTTTTTAATATCATATCTCGGTAAACAACAAACCAATTATTTCCAAATTTGGCAATCAAGATGTACTGCAGCAGATGATTATAACTGGTATGTTTTAAGTATGTCAGGAACTTATTTTCAAAAATGTGGCTATATAAATATTTACCTCAATATATTTTATTAACCTAACTAATTCCTACTTAACTTTATATGCTGGCAGTATCTATAACAATAATCAAATTTTCCTATATAGAGCCGCATTTCTCTGCCATTTTGTAGGATAGTCTCACAATAAAGAATAAAGTTTATATGTCATATCTTGGGAAACATTCAACCCATTCTTACCACATTTGGCAAAGAATTTGTACTCTGGCAGCCTATATTTATATGTCTTTTTTAAGTGTGACAGGCACTTATTGTCAGAATTATGGCACTAAAAAATCATTTTTAGCTTAGTGTGTTATATCTACAAACCTATGGTATCAATTTTAACTTAACTTTGTACATATACTGGCAGTATAGAATCATTAAATGTGCTTATAAATAACTTTTTTGCCATCCAGCTATGAAGATTGTTACATATCTTGAGAACCAATCAACCAATTCCCAACAAATGTTACACACAAGTAGTGCTACATTATGGTATGTATAATGACATGTTTCAGGTGCAGCAGTCCTTCTTTTAATTTTGTTTAGTATGTTTGTATCTATGAAACAATTCAACAAAATTCATCAAATTTTGTACACTAACAGTATTCATTAGAAACATCAACTGTGCATTCAGAGATCTAATTTTTCCAATTTATTTGCAAAATAGTGCAGTTGAAAAAAATGGAAATTTTTTCCCTATTACTAATACAGTTCAACTAATTTCCACCTAATTGTGCACACTTTAATGCAACAGAAGGCCATGCAAACTTACATGATTTAAGTGGGTCAGACAATGATGTACAAAATGGTGGCTTTATAAATAATTTTGGTAAGTTTGCCAGATATATTAAACAATTTAACCAAAGACAACCAAACTTTGTATGTTGATAGTTTATATTTGAAGCATTATAAACAGGGCATTTTTTGGCAGTTTTGCATGACAGCACCAAGTTAGAAAATAGAGATTTTATTATGCCATATCTCAAGGACCAATCAGCTGATTTTCACCAAATTCTTCACACAAGAAGCAATATGGTAGGCCATGTAAACTTACATGTTTGAAGTTGTTCAGTGACTTATATTCAAATTGCTAACTCTGTAGACAGACAAAGTCTCAAGTTGTTGCTCCGAATCTGACTTTCATAATGCAGTTGATTGCATACTGGGTTATGGTACAAGGTTTTCTGGGTTTTGAGTCCTGGATAAGGTACTGTGTATTTAAAATTGTCTCACTACTATTGCATATGTTTCTGGTTTCAACAAGACGACAAGACCAACCTACCAACTTAGCTTTTAAAAAATTATTTAAAAATTAATTGCACCCATGTTGTGAAAAGTATGCCCATTAGTTATATCAGTAACATCTTTTTTATATATTTATTTTTGGTGCATCATGTGCAGTAAATTTTTTTAATCTATGAGTGAGCCAGGGTGCCACAGATGACTTGACTGGTAGTGTTGACAGGAATTTAATAATTATATAAAGATGCCACCATATTGTTAATATGTTCAAATTCTCTGTAAATCTCACTGCAGCTATATATTAAATTACAAGATAATTTATAACAAGACTTTAACCAATATAACTTATTACCCTACTTTCCTCTAAATATATATTAAAATAAATTTGATGAAGTAAGCCCGAACTTACTCTAAGACTGAGAAAAAAGGGACATCTGTGAACATAAAATATTTACATTTTCATAATTTAGAAAATAAGCATCTTACCAACTTTAAACACATTAGTTTGCATGGCCTACCATAATAACATTTGCCAAAATTTGGTGCGAATTGTTTGATTGTTTCCCAACATATGGCATAAAAATGCTGGTGTTCCTCCCTCATTTCAGACTTATCCTCACGGCAGGTGATCTCAGCCAGGGGAGTAGGTAGCACCACCAAAAGAGACAGAGATAAAAAGTGAGGTTTAAACTCTAAATAAAATAGTAGTTTGCCCAGGACTTGACAGTGCTCTTCAACTGATACCAGTGCCTCCTGTGAAAAAGTGTCAAGTGGAGTGTGAAGCCTGGCAATTTAAGTTCTGAGGCAATATGGTGTTCTACTGTACCCAGTTGTATGACTGCCACAAATACCTTCCACTAAACAAGTCCATCACAACAATTATAAACTGTTTGCCCCACGGGTTGTGTGAATACAATCCCATGATATCAAGAGCAATGTCTGTAAATTGTTCACTCAGTTTTGTAGGATCTGCTGTACTATACCATCCAACATCAGTGTATTTTTGAGTTAACATTCCCTGCAAGTGCGCATGTACTTCCGCATGTCCCCGGTCAGCCCCAGCTATTGATAATACTCTGCCACATGCTGTCTGTTCTGCACCTGCATGGCCCATGTGTGCATGATTATGGGAAAACTTGAACACATACTGCCATGCTTTTGGTGGTACATATATTTTCTACACTTCATATCTGGGTGGTTTGGTGTGTACTACTCCATCCATTATGTGCCTGTTTCCTTTCATTCCCGTTATGAATTGCATGACCAGTCTGTCAGCTGTCAGTGATGTCCCCTGTATTGCACGTACGTGGCGATCAATCTCTGCCTGGGTGGAGGAGGCAATGTAGTGTGGAGGGTGTTTGTGGTCGTGTTACTCAGCTCTAGTAGAGGAGAAGTAGCTTTGCGCACCCTGTTATTTACTGTAAGCAGATGTTGCTGCTGCTCGCGAGGGAACATGACATAAAAGAGTCATCACGTGGAACTTTGCTCTCATTCGGGTCATGTGACAGCCTGTCAGAAAGCTGGTTTTCTAACGTTGGTACATGTGCTATCACAAAGTCAAATGATTGTAGCAGGAGTGCCCACCTGATCAGTTTTCCCCTGTGGCCCTGTATGCTGCCCATCCATGTCAGAAATTTATCAGTGTGCAGGGTAAACTGCATTCCCTCTAAATGTGGGTGGTACCGATGTAAAGTCCACATGATGGCTAAGCATTCACACTTGTTAGAGCGGTAACATTGTTCAGTGTCTCCGAACTTTGTACTGCCATAACACACAAACAACCTGTCCTGTGGTCATCCACCTGGTAAATAACCATCCCCGCACCCACTAGGCTGGCATTTGTCTAGATGTAGGATTGACCTAAGACTGTACGTGACACTGTTAGAACTGTGCATTTAGCATTTTGAATGCCTCTTTACCCAGCTCATTCCTTTTGTATTTGTACTTGTAATTGGGCTGCAACAAGTTCGTCATGGGGGCAGCAATTTCGGCAAATGTTGGAATGTAATTGCATAGTCAATTTGTACATTCTATAAACTTATGTAATTATTTGCAGGTGATAGATATGTGGTTCAGCTTCGGCTGTCTTATGTTAATGTGCTGGGTGTGCATAATTTCCCTCCGCACACACTACATGTTCTATGAAGTCTTATGATAGTCTCTTGTACGTGGAATTTAGCAGGTCACACAAGTTGGTGGGTAGACAGACACTCTAGTATCAGCCCTAGGTTAAGGATATGTTCTGCCCAAGATTCTGACCAATTTATAATATCATCCAAGTATGCCATAACCAGCTCTCCAATAAAACATGCAAGTTCTGTGGACATCATATACTGAAAAGTAGATTGTGCACATTTTAATCTGCAGGACATTGAGCAGAATTGGAAACGCCTTCCATCAGGTGTGGTGAATGCCATTTTTTCCCTATCAGCTGGTCAGATGGAAATTTGGCAATATTCTGAGCAGAGGTCTAGCATGATAAACACGTTTTCATCATATAAGCTGACTAGCACATTTACTCTGATTGAGGGGCCTACACAATATCGGTTACAAGATTTAATTGATGAAAATCTACACACAAAAGTATACGTCCATATTTCTTTGGTATGGGTACTATATGCAAATTGTACCTACAGCTTCTACTGTCTCACCAGGTATTGTCGCACGAAGCAATGCATGGTCTCGTGCAGTCACGTAATTATATCTCAAATGGCTTCCTGCAGTACTTACTGAGGTTGGATACGGCAGAAAAGTTGGAGTTTCCGAGCTACAAGTATCTCTACCGGTACCCCTTCTCACTGTTTCTCACCATAAAACTAGACGTGGCAGTCTGCTCAAGATTCAAATCTACGGACCTTTCTCCTACTCCCCTGGAAAAGTTGAACCAAGTGGAGTCCATTTGTCACCAGATTAATCCTTATTCAAGTGCTGCACTGCACAGCTGTGCACCTGCATGCTTAGTCCACTACTCCTGTGGTGCACCATACCTTTCCAATCATTCACACTGTCTGAGGAACAAATCGACATCCTCAGGGTTTTCACATGCAAACTCTGGTAGAGTTATGAACTGAGGGTAGGGGGTTGTCACATGCTCTGGCATAGGTGCATACTCTGTTCCTGCTGTAGGAACTTCCCCCATTCTTCCTACTGTCATGTCCGTGTTTGCCAGCGCTCCTGGGGCCTTGTCACCTGGGCATGCAGCCTCGAGAGGCAGTAGCGTGGAAGTCACCTTGCTGTTGTTCTGTGGCATCATTGGTAAAGCGATTTTCATGCCTCCTATGTCTTGTCCAGTCATCGCGTTGTGATCCCTTGTTAATGATAAACACGCGAAAACCCCTTCGCTAAAAGTCACCAACTCTTTTGCATGCGCATAGTATCGGTGGCATTTGGTATGACAGGTTACACACACAGCAAAGTCAATTCCGGTTGCATCACAGTTGAAGTTGTCACATATAGCTGTCACATTGACTGGGCTGTCTACGTCCACGAGACATTATACTTTTCCATGGACCTGCTCATCGCACTGTAACATGTACATGTACAGTTCCAGTCACAGTCTCCCAAGAGCATGTCCACATTTCACAGAAGCACGCACCACTCACGTAATTTTGTTATCAGCGGAAACTATTGCTGGCAATTGTCTGATTTTACGCAAAGGTATAGTTCTGCCAAAGCTGATTAGGGAGAGTGTTGTAAGTCCCAGTAAGGTGTGGCGATTGGAATGCAGCATTCTGCAAAATGGCCATGCCTCATCTGCATTGTGATATTGGTAATACCTTATTGTGGTATTACCACGTGTTTCTATGACTGGTCCTCTCGTAATCTGAATTTACACCACACGTGTCAGTGTCATATGTTGCCATCCCTGTCAAATTACCTGTTGTTGGGAGGTGATGTTAGGCAGATGGCAATGGGTCAATGGGTTTGACGTGATGTTAAGTTAAAAATAATACATTTGCCAGGTGCTACTCAGTGCATTTCCTTACTGAGTAGTTTAGATTCTAACTAAGGATATGTTGCAGTTCCGCTGTGTGGTGAAATTTTCCTCAATAACACAGTCATACTGCACAGTGTAGAGGATCTAACTTTCTACTCTCCGTTCTTGGCCATGGAAAACACCACTGTCCCTCACGCCCTGACTGGATGACACCTAATTAAACCACGGCACAATAATGTAAGCGACTGCAACCTTCAGATTTATCATTTTATTAAGATATATGAGATTCAGATGCACATCAAAACTATGTCTCAAATAAACGTGGAAAACACTGGATTGCACGATAAATACTTTTCCCTGGAAGTCAGACTATTTTCCTCCTTCAACAGAACTTAACTAAAAGCAGGTCAGGCCATTGGATGCTGAAAAATTGAAGTTCACCGCCTACATGCTGGTGAACAAGCCAGAAAAAGGACGGAGATGGCAGCTGCCGTAAATTATAAATTTAAGCCCCGTAGTGCAGAGAAATGCTGGAAGGAGGGAATCGGGAAGGCGTGGGAGGTGAATAGAAAAGTTTCAGAGTAGAAATAAAATATACAGAATTAATTGGTCAGTGGCATGAACCAAACTGGCAAAATGGCTGACATGACTGCTTACTATACCTGTCATGTTGCCTCATAAAAATTAAACTTTAAATACGTTGACAATTAACAAAAACACTGGTCAGAACAAAGTTTATTTGAAAAAGACATGATTCATTTATCTCACCACATAATTTATGTGTGTGTTTAATGAGCTGCCAAGATGGTTGAATAATTACAAAATATATTAATTACAAAAATACAAAGCACTCAAAACAAATAACACAATAATCCTGTACTGGCCTTTCTTGTAGCAACCTGTAAAAAAAACACTCAAGACTACTGAAATATTAATATAGTACAATTCAAATACAAAGTGCATGATTGAGGGTTGAAAGAGCTGTGTACTAGGCGTAACAGCAGTGTCTGCTGTTTACTAGTTCGAAAGTTCAGTCAGTGTAGTATTTCCTTTATACGGTAAACTTAATGCATCCTGTTGGTCATTGATTCTGTAAATTCTTATGAATTTTTTATCATGCCTTTCTGCCCATGGCAGTCATAGCAGTGATGTATAAATTCATGTATATTTGGACACTCATTCTGAAGCACTCTTATCATTCCCCAAAATACCCCCAATGGTTCATGGCCCACACTTTATATGTTATTTAATTAGGTAGCTCCCTCATGGATACAATGCTTCTCTGCCTAGTTCTCAGGGTACTCAAACCACCATGTGGGCGGACAGTAGATTGTTCTCAATGGTGTCCAATGGGGTCTGTTGGCATTATTCTCGCTGTTATACAGCCAAGTAGATTGCAGTTGAATGCTGTGCAGTTGCTCCAACATGCACACTCTCACAATCATAATCATTTAACAACACAATGCTTTTTTCCACATACAAGTTGTCCTTATATTTCCACATACACTTGTACCCAGTTTGACACTTGAGATGCATGCTTTGGCCATCCCTGATAGTAGCAACTAACAAGGTCCTGCTAAGTTGGATTCCTCTGTGTTGCATTTGCCAACTCTTCCTTAGCTCTATCCCTAAAAGGCAAGCACTGTATAGCATGTGCCATTTATAGCATACTGGAGTCATCAGCTACTGATTCTGTTATGTAAGCCCTAGACAGCAGGTCTGCTACATATATCTCTTTACCTGGTCTCTTCTTTAGTGCAACATTGTATTTATACAGTTGAAATTACAGTCTTTTAAGTCAAGCTTAGCCAAATTTATGTATTCCCTTCAGCATAGTGGGACAAGGTGTTTATGATTAGTTAACCATCTTTAGGCACAGTTGGTAATAATATAAGGTAAGAGCACCCGCTGTTAACAACACTTTAGCAGTTGACACTTCTAGTTTCAAATCTTCATAATAAGACAAATACAATCAACTCCTGTTTCACCGGGGGCGGCTTAATCAGGTTGCGGCTTAACCTTGGAGCCGCCAGTCACCCACCTCTGCTATTAATAACCCATGTGTGCACTGTTATTTTCCAAGCAGCAGTAGAGTGATAGGATAATTTTTTTTTTTACTAAAAGTGTTTGAGTATTATATTTACAAATTTTTTAACAGTGAATATATGTGAAATTTGTAAGTATTAGGAATTTGCGGAGATTGTGTGACAGAACATTTTCATTCGTAATAATTAAGTATTTCATTATTAAAAGTGGCGTCTGCTCATCAAAATGGCGAGATAAGGTAGTTTACTGTAGTTCGTACATGCAAAGAGGCTATTTATAAATTTACCGTGGTACAGAGTGCGACTGGATGACAAAAATATCTCATCAACATAAATATTATTTATCGCAAAAATTATTCCATCGCAAAACAACGCATGATTTTAATAAATAACTTTTATTTTTGCTTTGTTGCTCAAATAGGAGGGAAGTAGAGAGACAAAAAACAAATTGGTGAGCCAGCCTCGGAAAGGCTTGGGGATTGCAAGCAGAATACAAATTATTAACAACCAGAATCGCTTCACACGGAAATATGTTACGTTAAAATATTTATAGAGCTCACGGAAAATTTAAAACTCTGGGAATTTGTTTGTTTATTTGTACTTTACATATGAAAAATTAGTCATTTCTTGGGGGAGTGGCTTCCAAAGTGAGCCACGTTCCATGACCAACAGATGTCAGCACGATCACCTATTTTGTTGCTGTGTTGCCAAAGTATATCTGTCACATTCTTTTAAAAGTAATTTTTTCATCTAGTGCAGGCTCAAAACAACTCCGGTTTGAAATATATTGTGTCAAATTAATGTAGAAATATGTGAAAAATGTTTCATAATCGTTCTATGGTCTGTTTGTAATAGAAACCATTGCCACTACTTTGTCATCTCATCTTTATTAATAATGAAACACAACTCAAATCAACAACAACCACTATATACTCACCGAGAACAAAAACACAACACTAAACAAGTTTGCCAACATCACAATACAAAACATTCAACAGTTAACACCCTTCCTCAAACCCATTTAAATTACAAAACCAAAAATTAATAAATTCTTAATGCTCTGAAATGGCTAACAAACAAATCTTTCTTAACAGGTTTCGTCAAAATATCTGCAGGATTTCCTATTGAATCAACGTATCGTAACATAACAGTAGCATCTTGTATTTTATCTTTAATGTAATGATGATGAACATCAATATGGTTAGTAAGCTTTGAGTTTTCTGCACTTTTAGCAAATATTAATACAACTAGTTTTATCTTAATAAATAACAAAGTTTGGCTCTGTTACGTTAAATTCAGAAATCAAATACTTTAGCCAAACCCCTTGCGTTACTGCATCTACATATTCAGCCTCTGCTGTCGAGCGACTAACACTACCTCGATTCTTAGTAGACCAATAAATTACATCATCAAAAACTTTAAAAATAAAACGACTAATTGATTTACGATCAATTACTTCTGAAGCAAAATCTGAATCAGCGTATCCACAAAGAGGCTCAGGCTCCTCCTTACACATATATAGCAAACCATACTCTACAGTACCACTTAAATAACGTAATACTCTCTTCAGTCCCATCCAGACTTTCTCAGTTGGCTTCTCCTGATATTGACTCAACAGATTTACAGCAAACATAATATCTGGAAGCACACCACATGCCAAATATAATAGACTACCTACCTGTTCTCGTACAGGCCACTTTTTCTCACCTGTGTACTCATCATCAATCTTAAAATTCACTTCCATCGGAGTACCAACCGGATTAACTCTTCCATATGAAACTTTCTTAAAGCCATTCTCGTATACTGCTCCTGACTGAGCTTCATCTCTCCTTTTTCATGATCCCACTGAATCTCGAAACCTAAAAACATCCTGGGCATACCTAATCTCTTCATTTTCAATTCTTCTGATAAGATATCACACAATTTGGTAATATCACCCTTCCTTGAAGAGGCGATCAATAAATCATCAACATACAACACTACATAAGTATATACTCCATTCTCTTTCCTTGCATAAAGACAACTATCATGGTATGACTTCTTAAACTTCAACTTCACCATCAAAGACTCAAACACCTTATTCCAAGCCTTAGATGCTGTCTTCAGAACATACAATGATTTCTTCAAGCTACATACTTGTCCCTTCCTACACTTAAGACCCTTTGGTGGCTCCATGTAAACAGCATGATCCAATTTACCATTCAAAAATGGAGACTTTACATCCAACTGTTCCATATGATACTTCCTCTGATTCATAACAGATAAGAACATCCTAATAGTCGTCAACGTAGCCATGGAGCTTACCCCCTCAGGATCAAAATTTCCTCGCTCCTTAAATCCCCTTGCCTTGTAAATCTTCTTTCCATTCTCATACTCCATCTTAACACCCACTTCGTATCAACAGTCTATGCATCTTCAGGTTTACTGCACAACAAGCAGACATCATTCTCTTTCATAGAATTCAGTTCTTCATTAATAGCTTGACTCCATTCACTAGAATGAGTTCCTGACAAAGTTTCTTCATACGTCTGAGGGGCCTCAAAATCTACATGACAAGCATACACTCATACTCATAAAATCTTTCAGGTGGTCTTCTATTCCTCTGACTTTTTCTAACACCATCCTCATTCTCTGGAACTTCTTCTTCTACCTCCTCATTATCACTAGCTCCTCTTTCAATTTCTTTATCTTCCTTTTCGTCTTCATATACCATTCTAACCATTGTCTTTGTTTCACTTGAAACATTACCATCAACACTAACCATCTCATTGAACACAACATTTCTGGTCACATTAATTCTCCTTCTTTTCTCTGACCAAATCTTATACCCTGTGTCCATATAACCTAACATAATTCCACACTACGACTTATTAGACAACTTTCCTCTGCGTAAGTTCTCTGGAATCTTTACATACGCTTCACAACCAAAAACTCGTAAATTTCTCACATCTGGTACTTTACCATAAAACAACTCATATGGCATTTTGTCCTCATTTGCAGAAGTTGGGCTCCTATTTCTCAAATAATTCGCACAATACACTGTCTCACTCCATAACTCATATTTCACTTTACTCTATTTCAACATAGAACGAGCTGTATTCATCAAAGTCTCGTTATATCTCTCTGCCACACCATTATGTTGTGGAGTATACGCCTCTGTGTACTCAATCTTAATACCAGACTCTTGACAAAAATTCTTCATCTCTTTACTCGTATATTCTCCACCATTATCACATCATAACATCTTTATTTGACTACCAGTTAAATTATCAATTCTTGCCTTATGCTCTTTGAACATCTCAAATACATCACTTTTCCTTTCAATGACATAGGCACTACTAAAACAAGAAGAATCATGTATAAAAGTCACCACATAGTTTCCTCCATTCCATCACCTAGGGATAATCTCTACTGCCACATCCGAATGCACTATTTCTAACACACTCCTGCTCCTCAATTGTTTTTCATTAAAAGGAAATGCACGTTGTTTTGATTTCAAACAAATATTACAAAATTTTACATTACAATTAACGTCAGTGTTATCAAAACCATCAACAACATTACCATTTTTCATTTTCTTTAAAGTATCATAATAAAGATGGCCGTACCTTTTATGCCACGTGTTCATGCTTACTTTACTAGTATATAAATTCGTCATTACACCAATTTCTTTACCAACAGTTCATATTACTTCATACATTCCATTGGAATCCAGAACACCCACATAAAATGGACAACCCTTCCCATAAACAAATACGACAAGTTCGTTAATTCTACAGTTACTTTATCTAAACCCATTTGAAAAACACAATGAATTGTACCAACTTCATATGCAAGGATCTGTGCACAATCTTTTGCACAACTTACTGGTTCAGGTTTCTTTAATTTAACACTCTTATAAAACAAATCATTCCTATTTACACAATGATTATTTGCACCAGTGTCTACATACCATTTAATTTTTGCTTTAACAATTTCCATTTCAGAACAATAGCCCTGAGACTTGACCATCTCATCAACATTGAAACCAGCTTGAGCCATACTTGAATTTATAAAATTTACACCTTTACAACCAGAATTTTTATTTTCTAGATTAAAGAATTTCCAAAATTTCCACCACGATTACCCTTATCATGAGTTTTCTTATAACATTTAGCTTCAATGTGACCAATACCACTACAATTATAGCACCTCTTCTGATTCTGTGAATTATTACTGAAGCAGTATATAGCAATATGTCCCATCTCGTTACACTTAAAACATTTTAACATCACTTTTCACATAACCACTGGACTCTGCAGAAGACTGAGATGACTTTAAATTTAAATTCTTAACTGCCTGACACCCTTCTACAGTTGAAGCTGATTGATTACCATTTTCCCTCTCATCTACATTTCTATTATACTCAAGTAACAACTTTGACCGGACAAATTCCATTGTCAACATCTTTTCACTAATTACATCAAAAACCTTGGTAATCACATCATAACTTTTTGGCAATGATTACAATAAATAACTCAGTATTTCTATGCCCACGATCTTTTCACCTGATGCACGCAGTTCTTTCACCAACTTATCAAAGTATTCCAGATGTTTCATCAGATCGCTATCATTCTTCCAACTTGAGTTCCAGCAATTTTCGTTTGATCATCATCTTACCAATAGCTCCTTTCCTTTCATATACACAATACAAGTTCTCCAAAATTGACTTGGCATTCACTGCTTCTTTTGCATAACTGGTCTGCACATCACTTAAACCACCTACAATAATAAATTTAGCAAGTTTATTCTTCTTACCCTATTCAGTAGTAACAGGCTCCGGAACATCCTATTCAACCACATCAGACAAATCTTTTGCCTCCATGATTGTCATCATTCGAAACTTCCATGTTTGAAAATTCTTACCATCAAACACTGGAGCAGCAACCTCCGGTTTTATGGATTCCATTTTGCATAAACCAACACGTGTAAGCTCCTTCAGTTCACAAATATTTCATTAAAAAGATCACAATTTTTCTATATACCATTACAAACCTGCATAACCTTCCTCTAAACCACGGACTGCGTTACCATGTTCTATAATGGTTCTATGCTCGGTTTGTAATAAAAACCATTACCACTACTTTGAAATCCCATCTTTATTAATAACGCAACGCAACTCAAATAAACCACAACCACTATATACTCTCTGAGAACAAAAACACAACACTAAAGTAAACAGGTTTGCCAATATCACAATACAAAACATTCAACCGTTAACAAAAAATACTCTGTGACAGATGTGCGGCCTCTTGAATTAATATGAAGCATGCATGTGGCGACGTTAGCAAGCAGTAGCTACAGACTATGAAGAAAAGACAAATGAATCTAAACTATTGCATATGGTTTATGTTCCATGTAATTTATACACCTACACATTCTTCTAGAACAAAGTTTAATTTGTTGCTCTTATAATGGCTGTTTCGTAAAGATATTAAATAAAATACATAAACATTTTGTCTACGATCTCCTTCCTGCATGTGTACTTCTCCAATTTATATTGTGCAAATGTAGGCTGTCAAAATAGCCAACATGAAATCCTTTTGCAATTGTTCATGCATCAGCTGATACAGGATTTTGTGTATGTGATGATAACATCATTTATGACATGTTGCCACACAGACTGTCATAAAATTGTATTCTTATATGAAAAATTTTTTGTTTACATAACCTACATGTACAGTATGTGAAATAAACATTTTCTTTCCCCATTGCTTTAGCTGTGAATCTCAGTTATCTGTGATATTTTAGCCAGTCATTATCCTGGAAAATCAGGAGTTTACTGTATAGGTTATGACAAACTATTTGTAGTGCCATCTGTTATGAAAGATGGTAACAATTACATCAAAACATCACTGCCATTTTGAGTATGATTTGGTGTCATGAAGGCACGTGTGTATTGTGTGAAGATTTGGTTATTTTACAAACTAAATAGTTAAAGAAATAAGACATGAAATGTTGTATGATAATTTAATTTTTATGTTTTACATGTTTGATAGTTTAATATTGTTTTATATGAAAGTCTACTAATACTAGCATGCTGCATTAGTGATTTTAGGTTATATTTTTGGAACCACTGGGGGTGTCAAGTACTTATACAAATTGTTTGCAAATTTTCTATAGTAGGCAACAACTGTCAAATGCTAATGAAACTATAAGATTTATTATTTATGGGAACACCAAAATTCTATATGTGTATTCTTTCTTTATCCCAATGAAACAAGGTGTGTGTGAAAGGAGAGAAGAATGTATATCAGCAGGTTAATGCAGACAATAAATAATTCTTAACAGTTTTAGTTACTGGAAATTCAGATGGAGATCTAGCACTTACATTAGTGGTTTTCAAGCATGAAAGAGTGCCTCATGAATTAGCCAATAGTGTTCCAAAACACTGGGGTACTGGAAAATCTGAGAATGGTTGGATGACCGCTCCTCTTTTCTTAAAATTTATTGCAAACATTTCCAACCCTTTCTCAAAGAACGAATTATGTCTCTGCCAGTTATTGTTTTCTTTGATTGGTATACACCTCACTTTACTTTGCACACAAGTAAGTTTTGTGAAGAGCATGGAATATAATTTTGTAAATTACTTACAAATTCATCTCACCTGATTCAGCACATGGATGTTGCTGTATTCCATGTGGTGAAAAAAATGTGGAAGAAAAAAGTGCATCAATGGAGAATGCAGCGCTTAAATGATCTAGTGTTGAAGAAAATTCACTTTGCACCTTTGCTGGAAGAAAAATCAACTGAATACATTACAATTTCCATTCTGCAAAATATATTTAGAAAGTGTGGTCTTTTGCCATGGAATTCTGCAGTCATAAATACTTCCAAAATTCCAACAATGGATGATGGTCCTGCAGTTACTAACAGATGTTTTTCAGAGTGATTACAAGTTGGAAAGGCATTCTTGCTAGGATATATTGGAGAAGGTAAGCTTCATAGTTTTAGAGATTCTGGTAATGAATGAAAAGAGGATTCTCATGATCATTCTCTGTTTTTGTTGTGGAAAAAGTTTAATGAAGATTGCACCCTTCATTGTCGCTTCCAAGACAATCTTCTAATAAAAATTATACAGGAAGTCAGAATTGAAACTCCGTTATTTTAACTATCTGTAATTCCCCAAGTATTCAATGCATCAAAAAGATTTATACAACAATGAATACTAATAGTCATGAAGTTGTGTCTGTGCAATCACAACATTTCTACACATGCCTCATGAATTACACAGAGGATCTCTACCAGATACTCAATTTTTGCCAGGTTGCCTGTAGCATGTGTGGTGTAAACATCTCAATAGCAACTCTGATCTTTCTGAAGCCAAGAAAATCAAGGTGTGGAAAGCGGTGCTTTTAGAAATGGGATCAGTAACTAAGAGGCTTGGTGGTGCTGACCAGACACATCAGAAGTATATGTTCAGCGCAATGTGGATGCAGTTGGGAGAAGTCCTAGGAAATTAATTTGTAGGGCATCATGCAAGCTTGCTCTCTCAAAATCAACTGCCGTCTATGTGTTTAACAAGCATCTTATGCTTTAGCCACTCAAATTACAATTGTTACATCAGGTGAAACCCAATGACAAGCAACAATGAACAACATTTGCCAAAGATATTACGGAGCACATTGAGATTGATAACACCTTTTTGGCCAAGGTTCTCTTTTCAGATGAGGCAAAATTCCACTTATCCGGAAGAGTTAATAGACACAACAAGAGAATTTGGGGTTCACAACATCCTTAAAAGGTCACATAGTATAAACGAGACAGACCCAAGGTCAACAGCCAAGGACATTATCAATGTTATCGCAGATCTTGGTATGTTCGAACAATTTGTGTTCACTCAGATAAGACATCGACTCCCACGCCTACTCTTCCAGCAGGATGGAGCACCTCCATACTGACATTTGGAAGTCCGGAACAGATTGGATGGGGAATTCCCACGAAGATGGATTGGGAGAGGTGGTCCAATTCCCTAACCACCCTGGTCGCTTGACATTGCTCCACTGGATTTCTTCATATGGAGCATGTTAAGGACAAAGTATATTCAAACAAAGTGACAACTATGGAACAACTTCATGAAAGGATCAGAGTTGCTATTGAAATGGTTACACCACACAGGCTACAGGCAACCTGGCAGGAAATTGTGTATTGGCTAGAAATCCTCTGTGTCACTAGTGAGGCACATGCAGAAATGTTGTGATTGCACAGACAAAACTTCATGACTATGTGTATTCATTTTTGTTTAAATCTTTTTTATGCATCGAATACATGGGTAATTACAAACAGTTAAAATTAGGGTGTATCAATTTGGTCATCTTGTATAATGGGTAATACAGAACAAAATGAAAACAAAAACAATGAAGTATATGCAAAGCCATATGTAGCAAATGAAATGAATGTTATCACACAAAATAATGTAGATCTAGCAAATTGTGACTCAGAAGTTAGTCAACATAATGATCATGATGGAAATGGAGATAGACAAAACCTATAAATCCAGATCTTTTTACTTATTAATATAATGGAAAATTGTGATGATTGTCGAGATGTTACAACAGATGGAATTACATGTATTACACCAGCAAAGACATACCATCTCCTTTTAAACATTCCTTAGCTATGCTGACCAGGATAGAAACAAAAAGTAGGGAAATGGAGATGAAAAGAAAAAAATAAAATACCAAGTGTGGTAACATCTAAACAGTGGCATGCCTCCTCCACCCAGGCAGAGATTGATCGCCACGTACACGCAATGCATGGGACTTCACTGACAGCTGACAGATTGGTCATGCAATTCACAATGGGAGTGAAAGAAAACATGCACATAGTGGATTGAGTAGTACAGGCCAAACCACCCAGGTATGAAGTGTAGAAAACGTATTTACCACCAAAAGCATGGCAGTATGTGTTCAGGTTTGCCCACGATCATGCAGACATGGGCCATCCAGGTGCAGAACATAGAGCGGCATCACTGGCCGGTGCTCACCAGGGACATGTGGAAACAATCATTTTAAAATTATAATGAATAGATTTAACAAATTTTAGGCATTAGTGACATTTATTGATAGTTTATGATATTTAAGATTATATGTAACATTATGTTTTATTATGTATTTGTATAATCATATTATGTTTTCACAAGTAAATGCATCAGTTGATGACACTAGTCTGACTTCACAATTTTAGATGTTAATTTATAGTATTTGACACCATGAAACAAAAACACACTACTGATAGAAATTGCAAAATGTAAATTACAGTTTACCTACAGTTTACATATAGCACAACACAGAATAGTGGAATTCATATCTTTCTAGGTCATCGGCCACATAATACCATGGTTGAGGTAATATATTTTTCTGGCATTTATAAGATTGCAGTGCCATTACTTAAATTTCTCTATCATGATACACCTTCTGAACAGTAAAAACATATTTAAAACACTTTATACTTCCAGGGAAAGAAACTAGCACTAAATTACGTTTCTTACGAGAAACACTCTTTAGTTTTGATGTAATTTCTTTTTCCTAGATCACATTTGAAACTATGACTAGCTTCATCTTCAATTCATATGAATTCCACTATTCGGTGTTGTGTGATGTGTAAACTGTAAATTACATTTTGCAATTTCTATCAGTAGTGTATTTTTGTTACTTGGTGTCAACTACTAGTGCACCTATATGTCAGCAGCTGAAATTTTGAAGGCAGGCTAGTGTCATCCATTGCATTTACATGTGAAAACATAATATGATTTAAAATATATATAATATCATACAATGTGACATATAATCATACATATTGGTTCTTTAAGTATAAAGAAATGTCACTAGTGCCAGAAATTAGTTAAATATATTCATCATCATTTAAAAAAAGAGTACCTATTAAACCAATTTTACTCCTTAAATTGTCAACTACTGGTGCTCTTACCTTAAACCCTGATAAGTTATATGTTATAAATAGTAACAATCATAGTACCAAAATATTGGGTGATGTGGATGTAAAGGTCACCAAGAGTGGTATGATAAGCAAACAACCATAATGCCTCCTGGAGGTGTGGTAAAAAAAAGGGGGAGAGGTGTTACAGTTATGTGTGGTTGTTGGGTTGGCCAAACCGTGTAGATGTAAACAAAATAAGATACTGTTTATTTGTTTTATTACGTCCATAATATCTTTTTACAATACATAGCTGTACAAAGATATTGGACAAGTCGAATAAGTCAAATTACAACATACAAGGTTTATACACTGGACGGACACACATGCACGCACACACACGTCAGATTGCACTTACCCACATAACATCTTTTCTTCATAATGTGACTAATCTTCCTCCAACATGCCGCAGGACGCCATTGTTCCACTGAAACAGAAGAAAAAGGGTATGAGAAAAACCGGAACAAGAAATGTACACAATGAAATGTTATACAGCAATTTATTAATTTCTGTAGTTTAGATATTCATCTACGCTATAAAATGCACATTCAATGAAAAATTCTTTCAGCTGTTTTTTAAGAGTTTTTGGTTAGAGAAGTAAATTTCTTGAAGGTGGCTACCAAGGTAGGATGGCTCTTTCTGGGCTAGTTTTAAGTTAACTGAAGCCATGTGTAGGTAATTGAGACTGAAGAAGTATGCTCTTCTACTAGTATGATGTAGTTTTGTAAGCAATGCGTAGTAAACAAAATATATGTGAAACTGGCCATGTAGTATGAATTAATATTACAATGAACTTATGAATTTAACATTTAACAGTCAGTAGGATTTCCATGTGTGTTTAGTTCGTAACATTGTAAATTATATTAATCGGTCAGTGTAATAAAAGGAAGCTGAAACTAATGAGTCAGGTGGGAACATCATCTTGTTGTGGTGTACTGTTGTGAGAATAATTAAATATAGTGCCAATTACAACATTTATAATGGCAGAAAACACCACCTTGGCAACCCTTAACATCCCACCTAGGCTCAGTCAGCTTGGAAGGTAATGTCCATGAGAACTGGATCAGATTCAAGGGCCATTCTCTCATGTACAATGCAACCAGTGATAAAGATCCTGATATCCTACAGCCTGTGCCATGTTCAATTCGTATGTTCACTTTAATATTAATTCATACTACATGGCCCATTTTCACACACATTTTATTTATTATATATTGCTTATGAAGCTACAAATTACTAGTACAAGCTCACGCTTAGTCACTATACCTAATCTCCTGTTGTCTACATCTCCACAGGCTGGCCAACCCAACAACTGTTACAGAATTTTGTGTCAAACCCCTAAGACTGGAGATGTCCCTTCAGATAGTTAACTTTTAACTTAAATTTTGATTCAAAACTAGTTGTGGCTAGAAACTGTATTTTAGCACCTGTGCCTGGCCATCATTTATACCTGGTAGATGAGCAGAGCCTGACAGGGACAGATTGAATTTTAGCTAAGTTAAATTTTTTTCCAGCTCAGATTTAATTAATGAAAAATGTACACCGAGTTCTACACTTTCAGGTAACTGATGTTGAATGATTTATATATTATATAATGTACATTAAGTAAATTATTAGTTGTTATAGCTGTTTTTATATTTTTATAGGACATTCTGTGAAATCTGCATAAAAGTATTTCTTCCAGAGGCAAGCAGCTCCAAAGACTGGAAATGTTTGGTTTGTGAACCAGCAAGAAAAAACAGAGGTCTTCTTATAGTAAGGGATAATTTCATTCAAGAGGTAAAATATAAAATATCTTTCTACAAATTGTATTAATTTTAAATAGTAAAAGTAACATTTTTATAATGTGTTTTACGTGGGTTCATACTCATTGTGTATCTTGCAGCCTGCAAATTCTTTGGTTGCTTGTTCACTCAGGTGTCACCATTTGATAACTCTAGTGACCACTTTAGAATGAGAGCAAATTTTTATCAGAGAACTCCCATTTTGTCCATACTACTCTCCTTCAATAAGATCACATATGGTCATATGCATATTTGACATATAAGAGCTCACACTAAAAATACAATTTTTTTGGATAACATTGCATGATGGGTAAAAACTTAGGAAATATTTTGCATAAAAAATTGTAAAAACAAATATTTTAAGTTTATTTAAATTTACTAGACTACATATAGCTATGCACATAACTTATAGTGTTATAATATCAGCCTTAATGAGCTCGTATTCATGAGTATTCACTCAGAAACAGCTGTTTCTCCTTCTGTAGTATATGCAGTATAGTAGCATAGGCAAGACAAAAGTAAAATGTAGAGATATGGTAATAACAATCCATTAAATATATTAACCCCTTTTATAACTTATAGTGAAGATCATTGGGCATTGAGCCTAGCAGTGCACAGCACTGGTCCAGAGAAACCTTCCCATACATTAGGTAGACAGTTGTGTATACTGGGTCTGCAAGGGTTATATTAATGTTACTTATGCTGGTGGGTAAAATTATATGTTTATTGCCATGTCCTGTCAATGTCAGTGTAAACATGGATATGGATACTGTGAAGTGTTTTTAAAGGTTATTATGTAAAATATGTAAAAATATATACATATTATGAGCATGAGACCATGAATTACTGCACATCAACATGATGGAAGTAAAGATATTCCTTACCATGCAACTGTGAGTCATAGACTCTGGATAAACATGAAATAATCCTGTCTCATTGTTGGCTTTGAGCAGGGCTAAAATTAACAATGGATGTTAACAAAGCTAACTATTTGTACATTCCATTGATACCCTAAATCTCTGGAACATAAATTGTCAGTGGTGTAGCATAATAAGATAACCAGATACCAAGCATTTTCGTGAAAAATATTTCATATAATTACATTTTTATAATAGCATCAATCATATGTAAACTTCCTGCAATATAGAGATTCAACATTTAACTAGCAACAGTTGTGTTTCCCCACCTGTTTTTCTGCTTATCGCTCCTTCGCCAAACATGGCAATGAGCCATATGCCAGAGCCACGTGTTATATCATCTGGGTACATTTGTAGAAGAGGGATGGGTGACACAGTTGATGGACAGGGGGGCAACCGGGGAAAACTATACCTTTTGCTGATATGACTGCACGTTAATGCCAGTGTATGCACAGGAAGTTTAACAATAAAGACATTCCTCTCTCTAGCTTTGGCGCCAGGGAATGGCGGTAATGAAGGTATCCCATTTACTTGGTAATATTAAAAATATTATTCAATTAACAAAAAAAAGAAAGATAAAGAGTCACCTCAGTGATAATATATGTTATTTTTCACAGTTTTGACCAAATTAGGTAGGAATTATATAACGAGTTTAAAAGCTTGAGCTGCTTTATTATTTTCACTTACTATGTTTATATCTTTAAATTAATTGATACTCTCTGAACTATTTTATTTGTAGTTATTTAACAATAAATGAATTTTTTGCTTTAGTAATTGTTTTGTAATTACTGTAATTGGTGTTTAGAAAAGTGAATTTAATTACCTTACTAAATTAAATGTTCTTTCTCATAAAGTAAATACTGATATACGCATAAACAATTTAAATTCATTTCTCTGTTACTTTTCTGCTTTCCTCAGTACCAGTGCACTCACACTTGGAGTGGTTTCAGTACTCACTTATAGTGTGATGGGAGTTAGGCTCCAGGATATGGACAAGAGGTGATTTTACAGTGGCGGTGTATTGTTGTTAAGAGGGTAGATGGGGGAAGGAATGGAGAATTAAGTTAAATGTTTGCGCACCAAAAAGCTCTGGAGCATGAACTGTTGAGTTGAGGTTGTAGACAGTTCACCCATGTGGCTTGTCCTGGAGACTCAAATGGTGCAGCAAGGTGAAACATCTAACAGTTGGTATGGTAGTAAGTTTCCATGCCTGCCTGACAAGGGTGACGGTTCCCGCATATGCCAACAATGAAATGAGGCTGTTACAGCCACTTCACATGCAAAAGTTGTAATTACTGAAATACTTTAGCAAAAACATGTCACGTTAAAGTAAAGTGGGTTAAAGGATCCCAACATACTGAAGTGGTCATGAATCGACTGAAGCAAAAATAACATGCAATCACATTGTTGGTATATTCACAGCTTCTTTTCCATGTGGTACATGCATGGTTTGGTGATACAATGCAGGCCCGGTGCTTGGTCTACTGGTGGCCAACACTAAAATGCGTGCACAACTCTACAAATAATTACAGAAGTAAAACCCCTGCGGCACGTGAACTGGCAGGGGCAAGGGGGTACTACTATCTGAGCCTAGAAATCAAAAAGCTTAAATAGTATTATGTCTATTGTTGCTAATACCTGTGCAAAGAGTGAGGATCTAGGAGTGCACGACCACCCTCTTACATGCCCATTTCCAGATTAAAGAAAATGATGCTGGGCTATGCAAAGCTTGGTTGGGTTGGCGCCAAAGTGGCGGGAAAATAATATTTCATATAACAAAGAAAATGTAAACACACACAGAACACTTAAAAATTTGACAACATTAACAAAAACCACTTCAGCACAAAATTAAATTGTAAAATGAATATTGAGAAAATATAAAAGTTGATAATTAGTAATTTGAAAGGCATCACATACATTAAATTGGAACCTGTCTTTTTCTGTCTTTTGTGACATAATAAAAAAAATTTTTATTCTTTTAATACAAAAGTAAAACAAAACACAAAATTAATTTCACTTATGCATTTGGCAGAATTATGTACATGTCATTTGACAAGTCTATGTATTCAAGCAGGGTGTAGGTATACATGCCCGAAGGGGCCAAAACAAAGGTTTATTTACTGTTCCCTTGTTTCAGTTGCTAATTCCTATTAGATCATTAATAAAAGATTATGTGGGAATCATTAATGAAAAATTGCGTGGATCACACAGCACAATCAAACTTCGCTTGGAACACATGCACGAGACCAGGATTGGTGGATGCAGGGCATGCATGAAGGTTCACCAGCCTGCATGAACTACTGAATCCCCATTGAGACTTTCATTTCCCAGGTGGTTTTGCAGCTGGGGAATAATTTTATTTTGTGTAGATGGCCAGCGAAAACTGTCACGCCCCTACAAGTTGCCTCTTGGGGAGACAAAGTCGAGATGGCTGCTTGACCCCAGTGGTGGAATGGCTGGCCAGCAGGGTACATTCCTACATTCATGGCAGCAGAGTCGTTTACAGCAGGCATCCATGAATTTGGGTGCGGAAATACCCAGTAGAGGGCATTTTGCTGCTGCATCATAACAGCAGAATGATCTGGCTTGGGTTGCATCAAGTGCTAGGAGATAGGCTTCATCAAGTGTTCCCCATTCCCTTTCCTTCTTGGAGCACTGCATCATTGGGAAAGGAGGAAGTGGTTGAGGAACTAGTGATCAGGTTCTGAGAGAAAGTTTTCACCTGTTTTTCTTGGCATAGGTTACATCCTAAATTGTTATTAGTAGAATGTAAAATCAGGAATCCTTGAGAAGTGAAACACTTATTGCAGAGAACCAGAGTGGAAATAATTAGTTATATCCTTTGGTCATGTGTTTAAGAATGATGACTTGAAGTTTGATTAGGTAGGGAGTGAGACACATGGATGCATGGAAACAATTATATAATTCTTGTCCATGTCTTCTATCCAGAAAATAGCCTAGCACTGTGTACACAATCCATCTCATGTACATTTTCAGGTTTCTGACATCCTTATAACAGAAAACGTGTTAGACTCACACTGGGGAAAAAAACCCAGTAAAAATGTGTTGAAACCATTTACCTTTCACAAAAAAATGTCCCCATTTCCTATGTTGAAGGGGCAAGGGGACCTCCTTGGATCCACATATGACTAATTGAAATAAGTACCTGCATTAAAGAGCATTCCCATTTCAAAAGAATGCACTATGCCACGGGAATTAATATATGTTTTAAGCATATTGTACATTATGAGAGCTCCAGACCTCAGTAAACTAAATCAACAAATATGTTTTGATAGACAGTAATTAAAATGTTCTTTCCTTTACAACATAACTCAGAAAAACCTCTTTTGTTAATAGCTTCATACTTATTTGAGCATCTTACAAGAAGAATTGTGTGCAACTCTTCTGTATGAGAAGAGTAACAATATTGAGCTTCCTGCAGAATGTGCACCTATGCCTTTTAGACTTACCCACTCATCAGTTATTTCAGCCAATGAGGAAATCAAATTATTTTCACAGAAATCTTAAGTTGTGGAATTAATAAAATTCCTCGGGCATCATGCTACAAATGAAGGGACTTACATGTGATTACCTGCCATGGAACAATTTTCTGCCCTAATCTACATTATTAATTCCTCTTGCACCATACAGGCCTAAGAGGAGAAAAATTGTTGTAACGTTGGAATAATAGCAAGTCAATTACAATGAAGAAATAAATGTATTCATGCACAGCATGGCCAAGGCACAACAGATGCCACTGTTCTACAATGCAATAAAAGAAAGTAGGTTGATGAGCCAATGAGGGAACCTTAACAGCCATTTTGTCCCACAAGTTGATAAATAAAAACCAACAATTATATGCAATAATACTGTGATGGGACCCGTTCTACTGACCACCTCGCTACTGTGGCTGTCATGACTGCTGGACGGTAAATGGCACGCTAGTGTGCGGCTTTGAAACATCGCCTGCTGCCCCTTCTCTCCCATGCATGTCTCCATGACCTGACGCCGGCCAGTCATTATGTCACCAGGGGACGTTTAAGCTCTGGAATCGTTGAAAAATATTCAGTATGACGACGAATATTGGTATATAATGCTGGTGTTTTCCCCTGCTCGAAGAGACGGGTCAGGGACTTTATTGGGGAAGGAACGAACTGCTGTTCCATAATTTTTAATGGCAGGGGTGTTGCTCTGAAAATTATAAAAGATATGCAGCCTTTATATATTAATCATTTTGTGTGTGTTTGTGTGTGTATATATATATATATATACACACACAAATATATATATATATATATATATATATATATATATATTAGACACACACACACACTGAGACAACAAAAGTCATGGGATACTTCCTAATATCGGGTCGGACCTCCCGGCGAAGTGCAGCAACTCGACGTGGCATGGACTCAACAAGTCGTTCGAAGTCCCCGGCAGAAATATTGAGCCATACTGCCTTGCCTCTATAGACGTCCATAATTGCAAAAGTGTTGCTGGTGCAGGAGTTTTTGCACAAACTGACTTCTCGATTATGTCCCATAAATGTTCGATGGGATTCATGTCGGGCGATCTTGGTGGCCAAATCATTCGCTGGAATTGTCCAGAATGTTCTTCAAACCAATCGCGAACAGTTGTGGTCCGGTGACATGGCACATTGTCATCTATAAAAATTCATCATTGTTTGGGTACATGAAGTCCACGAGTGGCTGCAAGTGGTCTCCGAGTAGCTGAACATAACCCTTTCCAGTCAATGATTGGTTCAGTTGGACCAGAGGACCCAGTCCATTCCATGTAAAAACAGCCCACACCATTATGGAGCCAGCACCAGCTTGCACTGTTCCTTGTTGACAACTTGTGTACATGGATTCGTGGGGTCTGCGCCACACTCGAACCCTACCATCAGCTCTTACCATCTGAAATTGGGACTCGCCTGACCAAGCCACGGTTTTCCAGTCGTCTAGGGTCCAACTAATATGGTCACGAGCCCAGGAGAGATGCTGCAGGCAATGTTGTGTTGTTAGTAAAGGCACTTGAGTCGGTCTTCTGCTGGCATAGCCCAGTACAGTCAAAGTTCACCGCACTGTCCTAACAGACACGTCCGTCATACGTCCCACATTGATTCCTGCGGTTATTTCACGCAGTGTTGCTTGTCTGTTAACACTGACCATTCTGCGCACACGTCGTTGGTCTCGGTCATTAAGTGCAGGCGGTCGGCCACTGCGTTGTCCATGGTGGGAGGTTATGCCTGAAATTAGGTATTCTCGGCACACTCTTGACTCTGTGGATCTTGGAATGTTGAATTCCCTAACCATTTCTGAAATGGAATGTCCCGTGCTTCTAGCTCCAACTACCATTCTGCATTCAAAGTCTGTTAATTCCTGTCGTGCGGCCATAATCACGTCAGAAACCTTTTCACATGATTCACTTGACTACAAATGAAAGCCCAACCAATGCACTGCCCATTTATACATTTTGTACGCGATACTACTGCCATCTGTATATTTGCATATTGCTATCCCATGACTTTTGTCACCTCTGTGTGTGTGTTTATATATATATATATATATGTGTGTGTATATATATATATATATATATATGTAGTAAGCCTATATTGGGAAGAATTGATATTTTTTTACTGAAGAAAAGGGAGAAAATTTATTTTGTGTAAAGACAAAATCTTTGATTCTGCAATCCCAAACTTATGATACCATTTGATGACACACTTGAAAAACGAACTTCTTCCTGAAGGAACAGAGATGGAGACCTATTTGCATGTGTCTGCAGAAACCGTCACATGTAGATAGAAAACTGGGCTACTCTGCTTCTCAGTGCGATCAGTTGAAAGGGTTAATCAATTTAGGAATTTTGAATTTATGGAAAATAGTTTAGGTTTGCTACAGTGGAAAAGCTAGTGAACCTAGTTGTGGTGCATCAAACTAATCTGCAAAATGGCTTCTACAGGAGTCGTTCGTACTGCCTGGATTCAAACTTTGGGAATAGAATCCCTGCAGAAAGCTCTCACCGATGCGGGTGTAGTCTACAAGCCAGAGTATGGAATTGAAGTCTTGCGCCATCTGATGCGGGAGTTGGTGAGAAAAGGAGGAGTTGCTGGTCAACTAGAGGGTAAATCCAATCCAACCAGCATTTAAAAAAAAATCTGAGATATCTGCCGAGTAGTCTGAGCGATGGGTTCAAGGTAGTGCGTAGTTTAAATTTGGGTGCGGTAGTAAAATTGCTTGTTCAAATGGCCAAAGTAGTTTCACTTAACATCTGTGAAATAGCAGTATTATATGCTGCCATAATGTTTAAAGTACCTGAATCCTTGCAGAGTGTGGGAGGGGAAACTATGAATGGGCGTATGTCCTTTCGCAAATTTTGTCAGGCTATCTTGCGACAAACAGGTACTCCAGTAGCCATTTCTCACCAGCGCATGAAAATTTTAGAAAGATTTCAGCACCCTGGAGAATCAATGCAATATTTTTTTTAATGAAACAATTAGATTGGTAGAAATTTTTGGGTTTGCCATGTGAGGAAGCAAATTTGGTAGAAATAATTTTTTTTAAATTTTTTGCCTTAAAATGGTAAGTTTTTTACATTTGCTACAAAGTCACAAATGTTACACGAGTTGTTACTGTGAGTAATTCAAGTAGAATTAACCATTGGCGATTGTAAGCAAAAAGTGGATAAGGTAACACCTAAAGGCAGTGTCAAATTTGTTTCCTGTCAAACCATCCGACAGCAAAATGTTTTTATAAATCCCGAATGGGAGAAGGAAATTCCATGCAGATTAAGCCAAAACAGAAATGTCAAATTTGTTTTCGGGTAAATCACACAACAGAAAACGGTTTTTTATTAAAAAAAAAAAAACTTGAATGTGATGGGAAAAAAACCGCCAGAAAACGGGGAGCAGTCAGACATAAAATAAATGTCCGATGGTCAAAAACCGGTGAAAATGATAATTTTTTACAGTTGCGGTAATTCTTGTCACTTGGATTTAAAATGTCCGTTGCGAGGAAAACCTGCGGGATTACGTTCAGTTTCAAACAATAATTTGTGTAATAGGAGTGACTTGTTGTATGTTTCATTAATAATTGTGAATTTAACCATGTCCGCATTAGTAGATCTGAGTGCCACTGCATCTCTCAGAAAACATGAAACTTGTAATAATATCATGTGTGAAGCGCCGGTTGGTACCGTGCAATTAAAAAAGGGAGTCTGTTGTATTTTCCTTAGCAGACGGAGGATTGATAAAATCAAATGTGGCCGTGATAAAAATTAAAATTGAACAGTTTTCATTGAAAGTACCTTTCCGTGTTTTTGAAAATTTATTACATGACATGATATTGGGTGTTTTAATTTTTTTGGGTAGCACTCGCACATATATTGACGTAGCAAGTAAAGTGTTGAAATTTAGTTTTTCCCCTGAGATTGTTATAGAGTTACAAGTCAAGCCTTCCCGATGTCGGAAAATTCAGTTGTTACAGCATTCTGAAGAGATGGTAAAGAAATTAGACCAGTTAAAAAAACATAATATAGTAATGTGCTTACGTCAAATGTATGGCATTGTAAAGAGAGATTCCTGTTGTTTTGAAATTAAAAAATAGGAGCCTGTAGTGTGCATGCCATACCATTTATCTTCTGCCAACATGCAAATCTTTAAGCAGTTAATCTATGATTAAAGGGAAAAGTGAATTGTTTAGGAAACCATTAGTCCGTATGCAAGCCCACATTTTTTGTTAAAAAAAAAACACCAGGTCAATATTGTATGTGATTAGAAAAAAGGTAAATAAAAAATTGTATGTTGATTTATATCCGGTTGCAGTTATAGAAACTGTTTTCCAACACTTACATATTGGATCTGAATTCTACTTTTCTACAGTGTGAGTTACATACGGAAAGTAGAGCGCTGTTGGCATTTTGTATTCCTTGGGGGGTTGTACCAGTGGACGCGTTTGCCCATGGGGGTAAATTCAGGGCCCCAATGTATATCCGGAGTGTTGAATTGTGTGTTAGGATGGTACTTGTATGAGTTCATCATTATGCACATTGATGACGTGTGTGTGTACAGTAACACGTTAGAGGAACACCTTAAACATTTGCAGACAGTGTTAGACACTTTAAGGAATGCTGGTCTGACGATGAACTCGAAAAATATTAGTTGGGCACAACATGTGAGATAACTAGGGTTTATTATTTCAGAGGGTAATTTACTCACGCATCCTGAGAAAATAAAATCTGTTGTTTATTTTCCACAACATAAAAATTTAAGATTGCTAAAAAGATTTTTAGGAATGGTTGCCTTTTATAGTCAATTTATTCCAAATTTTCTAACCTTACAGAACCATTACATTAGTTGAAAAGAAAAAAATGTACCTTTTGTGTGGAATGTGGAACAAGAAAACACTTTTAAAAACTTAAAAGAAATGTTAGCTAATCCTCCTGTATTGCATTTGCCAAATTTTTTGAAGAAATTTATTTCCACTGTTATGCAAGTTCCTTAGCCGCGGGGGCGTGTTTCAATGAAAAGAAAGGTAGACATTTTGTGCCGATAGCATACGCCAGTAAATTATTAACTCAGGCAGAATGGAAGTTTACGATCTATGAAAAATAGTGTTTAAGATGTATATGGGCAATGGAAAAGTTAACAGATTATTTAGATCATCCTCCATTTACTTTATTTACGGATAACCAGGTTTCAAGCTGGTTGTTAAAATCACAGAAGCCAGCTGGTAGATTGGCACATTGGTTAGTGCTGCTTGCTCGGTTTAAATTTACCATGCAGCACACAAAGGGGATCGATAATTCTGTAGCGGACGTGCTGTCATACATGTATTGCGAAGACAAGTTTGAGTCAGTGGAAAATGGAGTCCTTATGGATAGTCAGCTGTCTGATTCAGTTTCTGATAGTATAAATGTTTTAGAATTAAATATGTTGCAAAAGTTTCCCAGTGCTTTACTAATATAAAAGAACACGAAAATTCTGACATGGAATGTAAACAGATATTGTCTGAAATCATATAATGTAAATTGTTGTTACGTAGTTTATAAAGGATTTCTAGGAAAATTGACAAAAAGAGGCAATTTCAGAGTTTTGTACCAGAAAACCTAAGGGCAATGGTTTAAAAATATTATCATGAATCCTTTTATGGGGGACATGTAGGATGGGATAATATAATAACCCATGGGTTAGAACATTTTATGTGGCCAGGAGTGCACAACAATTTAGGCAGGGAGTTGCATCATCTCCCCGACTGGCGCATGACCAGTTTTTTCATTGGTTCTGCACCAGACTGCCCTTGGCCTTTCAGGAGATTGCATCACCCAGTTGCTCTAGTCTCCTTGACATTTACAGTGGAAGTTTTCCTGGTTCACTGCACCGACTGCACTTTGATATTTAAAACCAGCCACGCCCTTGCATCACACATATTTTTTAGCTTGGGCTTTGCCTGATTAAAGTAAAGGAGAATGGCTGTGTGTTAGGATAGGTGTATTGTTTGCCAAAAAAAGAATGTTAGAATGGAAGAAGGCGACAAAATATATCTGTCTGCCAGAACAAGCAATGAGGTTAAATGGTCTATTACAGTAAACTTTTCTTGCTTAAATTAATTTTTGGAAGATAATATTTTCAACACAGTAATTGTTGTTAGTAAATGGTTCTGTTTATTTCAGGAATATTGAGAATGCTTGGAGTAAATTTAATGATTATGTTGATGGCTTGCAAAAAATTGCACAAAATTCAAAAAATTATATTTTGTGGAAAAATTTGCTACATTGAAAGGCTTGTGTTAGTGATGTTTTCCATTGGTAATGGTTTTGGGCCATTTTGGTTGCATGCTGTGCCTAATGATATTATTGCATTCAGAATATTTAATGTATCTATTCAAGCCCATGATGGTCATTCTGTTAATAATATGTTTCCTTGTGCCGTATTCTTTGCCAAAAAGAATGTTATAATAGGAGAAGGTAACAGAATATACCTTGATGCTGTCCGTAGTTTCCCCCAGAGCCCTTGTCGACCTGCGCACACCATCTACTGGAGCAGGTAGGAACCATCTGCATCAAACACCGACTGTACACAGCTCAAACAGAGGCCACACACCTAAGTCATGATGGATGAATCAGTGCAAATACTAACTGAGCCACAAGGTGTAACTATCACCCAGCATAATTAAACGGCCGAACCATAATGTGATAAATATAAATAACGCCATTAATTATTGCACCGCCATAAATGAATGTCAGAAGTTTCTTACACAAAACAGCAAAACCATACACATGTAAAGTGCCAACCATGTGGTCAATGTGATCCAAGTATTCACGCAACATCTTACAATTTAAACTAGTGGATTGTTTAACCCTCATTAAATGAACATTCCAACTACAAGTTATGTTTTTAATAAGTGCTTTGCATAATTTATTAAAAGGATATGTTTTAACTCCAGCAGTGGGACATTCAAACACAAATTGACCCACAACAAAATTCTTTGTGGAATTTAACGTAATTTACATATTAATTATAATGACATTTTATTTAATTGAAGGTCAATTGTTCATTATGTAAAAGGATTGTGTTCATGTATTTTCTTTTCAGGTTACGGAAAGACTTTATTTGAAACAAATTCATTTTCTCATAAGAATTATTGTAACATAATTTTTATCACTTTTTCTTACGTCAACAGTAGTTGACACAGTGCAAAATGTAATTTATTCATCAGTGTTATATGTTGCATATTATTAATTTGGTTTATTCTGAGGGAATTTGTGTGTTGACTGGCGGTGGACAACTACCATTACCATCACCTTGCCAACTCTTCCTCAGTCTGGCTATAGTAGGCATCAGGGCAGGTCACGTCACGTGCCTTGGGGTTGAAGCAACCTTTTCCGCGCCAATCACTTCACGTCCATATACTTTAATTTATCAGAATCTTTTTCTTATACTTTGTGCACCTCCGAGTTCGCCTCCCTCTCGGACCAGACTCGCGCCTCTCCAGTATAATCTCTACTTTAATTTTGTTCAGCATCTGCGCTATGCCTTTGTACAGGACAACTTATGCCAGTGTGGGGCCTTCTGCTGCACGTCTGCTTAACTTTGTGTGTAACATCTCATTTGGATTTCTTTAATATAACTGTTATTCTGAAGCCAATGTGTATGTGTCCTTTATTCCCACTTCACGGGGAGCTTAAGGGTGATGGGCTCTCATAACCGTCAACTACCTGCCATGTTACTTACGTCAAGTAGGTCAGTGTGTAATTTGTTTATTGAAGTTTTTATGTCTGTGCATTACAACGGCATGCTATGGAGCCACACACAAATACCCCATATTGGGCGTGCGTATATGTTCTGGCATCTTCTTAGCCAATGATGTCAGTCATCATGTGCGACCTCGTTAAGAGACAGGACAAAGGGTTCTTTAGCCCAGGCTTTTCAACTGGGACCCACCTCAAGAGTCTCATGCTAACCCAAGCGGATTCCCTTAACTGGTTAGCTGGCACCCTTAGGGCATTTACTTCATTTTTCGAACCCTGTGACCACCCCGAAACGTGTCAACCTGTTTGCCAGAACAAGATATTTAAAGCCTTTGAGGTAAAATTGTGTATTACAGTATACTTTTGTTGCTTATATTAATTTAAATCAAGATAATGTTTTCAATATAGTAATTGTCATTAGTAAATGGTTGTGTTTATTTCAGGAATAAGGCGAGCATTTGTAGCAAATTCATTGATTATTTTGGTGGCTTCCAAATAATTCCATACCAAATTAGGAAAATTACATTTTGTGGAAATATTTGCTACTTTGAAAGGCTTGTGTTGGTAATATTTTCCATGGGCAGTGATTTTGGGCCACATTGGTTGCATGCTATTCCAATGTTTTGTAATAAGTGTTACATAAAAAAAAATTGAATTTTCCCTGTAGCTGGTTTATCTGGTATAGAGTGTCCTCACTCTGCAATGCCTTTCAGTTCAGAAAATTGCAATGTTCCTCCTCCATCCAAGAGAGAGTTAGATAAGGTGAATAGTGATTTCAAAGATTGGCCTTCCAACTTGCTTTCTGGAAGAACTAGTGGTTGCACGTTTCGAAAGTGTGGCAGTGTAACATATTATGGGCATGTACTTCTTTAGGTTAGGTGGTGGTCTAAATGTTTTTCAAATTTGGTGTTTTTTGTACAAAATGTTGATAAGGTATTATTTGTAATTTAACTAACAGCTGTGTTAATACTTGGTTTATTGTGTTATTGTTATTTAATTTTCAATGATAATTTAAATGTTGACTTTGAAACCAAATTTGTTGTTTTGTGTTTTGGTTTGTAATATATCAGTGTAATCTATGGTAACCAAGGCAGACCTACCTAACCTAACTGAATATCAACACCAATGATAATTCAAGAGATGTGAAAACTAGTGATAATAAAACCAATTCTGACCCTTTAACAAGTAAAACAGTGTGTTCATCCTCACAGAACTATGATGACACCAAATTCACAAATGGTAAAGTGCATTTATAGAGTGTCACTGGGTCATTTGCCAGCTAGGTAGAGGTGTAGGTTCTGAAAATTTGACATTGTGGAATATGTGCTTGTATTGAAAATTTTAGGTTGCCAGCTCATTCTATGTTGAGCAACGAAAACTTAACCTCAGGGTCAAGGAACGTTGGTGTCATGTGGCCACCTAGTTGACCCATAATACAAACATTCACTTACATCCATGCTGTCTGGAAGCTCACCGAAGGTCTGTCAGCAGTGGAAGGAGGGAACTAGTTAGATGCTCTCCAACATGCTAGCAGCAATAATCTGGTGGTTCCTGGAAAGTACCCCTGAAATTGGTTGCATTAATACACTTACTATATTTTGAAATAAAGTATTTGGCAGCAGTTGTTATGTTTTGAGGCAGTTACTCCCTCCTTGGGTACATGACTCTTGTACACAGTATTTCCAACAGTTGAGACAGTTACAAAGTTACAAGGGTGTCTGCCCATCAAAAAACATAGCCAAAACTCCCTACAGAAATGCATTTACAATTTGGCAGCAAATTCCCTTACTTCACTTTACATGATCAGTTCACAAAATACTTAATGTCATTCCCACTGGCACAGCACATAATGAAAATAAAAACCTTAAATTGGAAATAGTGTGAACTGCATCCCCCAAACTACAGGTTAAATACAAAAAAAAAAACCTTTAACAAATCAGCTTGTCACGTCAATAAGATTCTAAATTGAACCCCTCAGTGTCTTACCTCACTTACTTTGTATAGAGAACCATCTTGTGTAAGGTATTAAATTATTTTGAATATTTGAAATAATGCTCCTTAGTAATTAGAATTAATTACTTCTTAATGTTTTATTAACAAAAGGTAAACTGAGATTTTATTTAATTAAAATATTACTATTTTATTGATAACATAATGCTCTGTAGTAATTACTCCTTAGTGTTTTATTAAAACAAAATAAATTGAGATTTTATTTAATTAAATTATTATTATTTTATTGACAACTTAAATAATTATTAAATTGGCTTTTGTAATAAAATAGATTTTCATGAAGCTGTCTGGAGCCTTCAAGCAAATTAATGAACAAAATTAAATTTATCATGTTATTATATGTTGTAATTCAATTAACGTGTTCAAAAATTAATTATGTATATTTAATCTTAAATCTGTGATACCAGACATCTCTGTAGCGTGCATTTAAAGTGAAGGAACACTAAGAAAATGAGACTGCAGTTATTATTAATTCTGAGTCAGGAGTCATGAGTCAATATATGGCTGCCACATGTTTCAGCCCCTCATGACTGGTAAGCATTAGGTGTCACCTGCAGGGTGTGGTCAGCTCTGGCGCAGCAGATGTTGCCAGTGTATACAGGATATTAAAGACTTTGCGATGTTTTTAGGCATGTAGAAAAGTTGACAGATATTTTGTCCTTACTCTAGTAATTAAGGAGATATGCCTTCGAATGTGATGTTCAAATTTTGAGACGAATGCCTAGCAGTTAGGCACCTCATATAATTGTTTTATAATAAATTTTTAAATTGATGGCTGCCAATATCTGCACAGCACAGACAATGCTGGAGCATGGACTGTCGCACAATATCCAACATCCCTGGTGTGCTCTTGATACTGTTGTAGGTTACGACAATTTGTGGCATAAGGTCCACTTCACATTCCTTAGGTGTTTCGTACACCATACTTGATTTTACTCCATAAAAATAAGTCTTAAGGATTTAGGTTTGACGAACATGCAGGATATGGAACGGGGCCGTATTCACGTGTCATTTTTCATAGTTGATCGGTGCTGTACATAGTCGTATTGATCACCATGCTCTACAGGTTCCCTTACTGCTAGGCATTCACCTGATTCATGTGTGCTGTACGTTTGAAGGCTCACCACCCTAACTACTTGAGTAAGGACAAAATGTCTCTCAACTTTTCTACCTCTTTTTCCATGCCTAATCATCTCCCAAAGTATGTAACATAAATTATGAAACACCCTGCGTGTACATTTAGAGAGAGTCACTCGAGGCTTTTTTGGTCATTTTATCGTATTGGTGGAGTCGACATAAAGACTGACACCTGAAGGAGCGCAAGGGAGCTCAATAGTAATAGTTAGGATGGTATTGACCAAACTGGGCCATACTATAAATTACATTTAAATTAGATTTTGTTAAAGACAACCTTCACTGAAAATTTTAAGTAGTAAGTTCAACATGTAACTGAGTTATTGAGCATTCTGTTTTATGTTGATGTCCCCAATCCCCATCAAAGTAGCAAAATTTAGCATCACTGACAATTTGAGCAATAATAAGTTTCACAGGGTGAAAAATACTTGTATTCTATAATTTTTATTGTTTTGGAAGAGTGTTAGCTTAATTTATTATTTAGGATCAGAATCTTTATTTGGTCATGGATATCTCTCTTCCAATTTCTAGATGTGTTTTATTTGGCTCTTCAGAAAATGTGACCATGAGTATGGAAAAGAAAACAGTCCCTTGTCATTGCGTCTGTGGAAAGGAAAATACTGAATGCAAACCTTTGGCTATTCTAATAACTTTCACATGCACTTTTTGCTACCTGAAATTCTCGTAGAATTTCCCACTATGTGAAGAGACTCCAAGGATACTGGGGCTAAGAATTCATTTCACAAATTATTTCTCCTCCACATGAATGTTACAGTAATCAGCCTTTGTATGTAGAATTTTAGGCAAATGGATGCATTTAGTGAATATGGTTCCTCCTGCAAACCCCATTTAATTTTTCTCAGTGTCCCATATGTGGAATTTTTGTGATCCCTATATCTCAACTCGTTAAGGGTTTTCTTGGGGATCTCTTGTTTCCCTTGCCTCTTCATTTCGGTGCAGCTCAATACTCACCTAAATCACCCTCATCGGCTATGAAGACCTGGATGTAAATAGATGCCTAAATCACTCCACTCCATGTCACTTTTAGGTGATATAATTATAATTGCAAGCGTGTAATGTTCCGTGGGCTAAACATCCTACAGGGAACAAATATTGTATCATTACATTTTATTAATTATATATCATAAGCTAGTCTGTGTTAACAAAGCGGGAACCTTAATTTTCTACTGCATTATGCTTGTTTTCTGGGTTTGTGATAGCTCTCGAGTGGTTGTACTTTGTGTCAGGTTTTATTCTATTGAATTTAAATTGTGTGGGAACTAGTGTGCATTGGTTGTGGTTTCTTCCATGTATTGTATCCTTTGTCACCTTGCTAATTGCATTAAATGTTATTGAGTGAAAGATAATTTATTCTATATAGAAGGAGGTTGAAGACCGTGATTAAAGAGCAGAGATTTAACTCTGGTTAGCCAAGCTACCACTAGAGGATAAACAGTAACAGTCTAATCTGGTCATTAATGATTATGAATTGCTTCAATTTAAAACCAACTTCCTTGCTGTCAAGTCCATTTGTTTCTGGACTGGCCTATGCATTGTCATTTCATGGACCCCCTCCAAAGTACAGCCTTGCAGAGCTTACCTCTCTCATGAGTAAGAATTATTCTATACACTACATCTAAGTAGATCTGGTTTCGGTAACACCTAATATCAAAATTACCATGGTGGTAGCATACCTTTCCCCTTCTTTAACATCATCCTGGGAGTAGATACCCCAACTGCCTACACAAGTCTAGCATGTTCAGATAGTGACCCTGTGTACCGTCGGCCATTATGATAAAACTCTACAAGTCGGAGTCAGCAGAGACTTGAAGCACAGAATATTAAACTGGTCAGGTTAATCCTAGATATCAGGAAAGCACACCGGGACTTGCATGGGAGGTTAGCAAAATGTTCCAAACAATTACCAAGCGAAAACAGAAATACTAAATTATTCTAAGCAAAATATGAAGTCTCTCCATGCTACGTGCATGTCTGATCTCGGTAAGGTTCAAGGTGGGCTGTCTAAAATGGCAATGGCGCTTGACTCCAAAGCTCAAGTTGCTGTCAATATTGTGGGGAAGCCGCTGAACACATTTATGCCTTATTTATTTAACAAACAAACCACAGAATTTTTAACAAAACACATATTGACAGATTAATCAACAAACAAATCACAGAATTTTTCACAAAATGCATAATGACATTTACCACACACATACACAGTACATGAGCACTAATTGCACATGATGACTGCCAAAATCTTGAATCCGAAGATTGTCTCTATCAAAAGTTATTAATGATAAACACTGGCTAATGGCTAGCCTTAGCCTGAGGGGCATACACTGCACTGATTAAAAATTATGTTAAAACTTTATATTCAAAGATGCCCCTTGTGACAATACATTTGACGCATGGGTTGAGCGCATTCATAAACACTTGAGGCAACCAGAAGGGCCCTAGTTGCCCTACGCTATACCCCTTGGGCTGTGCTTTGAATAATAATATATAACTACAAACCAATACTAAATTAAATCAGCCAGAACAGGGCTACTGTAACATCTCAAAAAAATGGTACAATGTCAATAGCGATAATTATTACAAAATAAGTTTTGTGTGGTTTGGTGAGGAGAGTAAACCTGTACCTGATTGTTACATTTGTGGAGAATACTTGTCAAGTGCGAGTATAGAGCAGTATAAATTGTTTTCTCATTTTTATACTAAACACAGCTACTTAATAAAGAAACCTGTTAATTATTTCAAAGACATATTAAAAAATGTATTAAAACTAGAGTGCTATATTTATTAAGTTTTAAGATTTCTGACAAAGCTCAGGAAGCAAGTTACCAGTATAATATATGCTGCCACATGCAGCTGGCAAGAAAACTATTATTCAAGCATGTTGTACTATCATAAAAACTATTTTTGGTCTTCAATTTAAAGCTGAAATGTAGAAGATTCCTTTGGCTCACAATCCAGTTGTGTAAAGAGTACAGAATTTTTCTGTAAACACTGAAAATTAAGTAAGACAAGGTTGGCCAGAACAGTGGCGTGTTTGCGATTCAAAATGACGAATAAACTGATTTAAGTTGGCTTCCCCAATTTCTGGAATACTAGCATTTTTTTTTTAAGCAAAAATTGTTGTCATTAATTGTACAGTGGAATCCTCTTATAAGGTTCTTCAGGGATCCACAAGAAAGTGACACTATAATCAGGGAAACACAAACATTCAAGAATCTGGACACCAAAAGATATAAAATTATGCACGTAATAAATGCACAACTTTATAAAATGAAAAAAAAAATATTTTTTTTTAATACATAATCTTTTATTAAATTTTATCTCCTGGTTGCAAAATCATAAATCTAGTAAATGAGCAAAATATTACTGTACATGCAAAACAAGCACTATTGTTCGTGGCAGTTTGTCTCCTGGTACCAAAGCACACAAAATTGTCTACAAGCAAAATACGTAGTATAAAATCTTTCATGAAAGTTTGTCTCCTGGTTGCAACAATGATTCGGTTCAGAGTAGTCACTGGGAATTCCAAATTCCAAGCAATTGCTGTGCGTGTTCTACCGGGATTACTGTCCACGTGCTTCATTAAGTTTAACTTTTCAACTAATGAAAATTTCTGTCTTTTATTAGAGGCACTCATTTTAATTTTTCACTAAACTGTTTCAAGGATGAATTAATTTTCACTGCGTAAACATTAACCGATTATGCAAATATTAACTAGGCATATGCGAAGGTCGTTTTTTAAATGTGAAGCGAAGATTGCATCATGAGAAGAAATTTCAAAAAAAAATTGAAGGCAAAGGATTAAAAAAATATATATATTAATTTATAGTAGGCTACAGTTTTCAAGTGTATTCAACTCATTTGTACTGTTACTGCCAACAAAATGTATGCCTACTAGACACTGAGCAATGGAATAAAACATATCCTAATCTTGTACTGCTGAAAAACTGAAATATCAAGATCTCCAAGAAAGTAATCATTATACATTTAGATACCTACAAACTTTATAAAAACTACCATGCTGCATATATCCAGTCCCATTTGGCACCACCATCGCACAGTGATTTCAATGGGTGGCTATCATTTGGCCACTTCTCTTTCCTCCTCCAAGGACTCTTGTCAATGTCAGGCTAGATAGTAAACTTGCTGGATGGTGGTGGCATTAGGGCCTCAGAGCAAGAGAGTTGTGTGGTGTGGTATATACATCAGCCCAACTCCCGCACGTGATCAATTAACATCGTGTCATATGTCAAAATTAGAAAGGTAAAGAAACATAATTTTTTTGAGAAAGAAAATCCACACTGTATTTGTGTTATGTTATGGTCTGTCACTCTCCTAATAATCAGCGTTCCACTGGTGCGTGTCAGGCATGACATCTTGTTTGCCTAACAAGAGCGAGAGAAAGAGACAAAGGAAAGCGGAAGGCTATAAAAACATTCACTCCCTCCTTTTGCTGGCATACTGACTCTCGTCAATGACAAGCTGGTAGATAATCTCAGCAGGGTGGAGCTTGGGATAAAAACTACAAATTTTGTTTGAAATAAGTTGAGCATCTTTTCCATTGCGGTCTATGGCGTTTATGAATAAAGAAAATACTGTACTAATGTAAAACGTGTTAATATGTAATGATATACTTTCAGTTGTGAATTGAAGTTACGTGAAATGGTTTGGTGACAAGAAATAAATTACTGAATCAGAAACAGTTTGCATTATTTGCAGGAAAATGAAAACATTATTTCCGGGAATGTTTGTTATTGTCCTTAAGGAGAAACATTCCGGACCAGAAAAATTGTGCATTATAGATGGGAAAATCTTTTAAACGGGAACCTTATAAGCGGGTTCTACTGTAGTATGAAAATGATAGTTCACGGAAAGCTGGCTTCCTTGCTCGGACGACTGGACTAGCATCCACCATCTTAGATAATGTCACGGAGGCCATCTTGTATGACCTTGATCCCTTGACCTATACTAATTATGAATATGTTGCCTATCCTAATTTTGCTAATAATGCCTATGCTAATCGTGCATATGCAAATTACGCATGCACCCACCATCTTGCTTTCGTCTGCCTACCCCCGTCATCGTGATTCCCTCACTGCTATACTACCATTCGTGCCTGCTGAGTTTAGTACACCTGCGTTTCTCCATCCGCCTGCCAGGGTGCCACTGTCGCCTACTATGAATGCCACCACAACCATCTTCATTTCCCCAGATGTCTGCTAGTGACGCTGTGGTCATCGGCCATCTTTGTTGCTACCTTCAGGAGTGCCAATGTTGTCTGCTAGAGAGCACCACCATCAACGTCACCAATGTCAGTCGCCAGGAGCACTGGCGTTTAAGATTGAATTCCCATGCGTAGCAGGCAGCAGCATCGCCCTTACATGCATTATTCGGCTCAGGAGTGTTCAAAAATGCTCGAGGCACGCAGTTTTGTTCCCACCACCCTCAGGAAATCAGACGAGCGCCTTGACCACATGACAACTGCAGCATGCAGAGAAATGTTGCTCTGGAATTCTGTATACATACGTACCACAACACAACACGTGCACCCACGGACCAATTTGTTGATATATATACAAATTCCCTAAAAACAAGTCTATAAAATATAATATCAATGAGTGCTGCAGGCTACGGCCATCACCACTAGTCTCACACGTGCCATTATATAAAAGTT